>VZRQ01009573.1:0-44916 GCA_013397975.1 Machaerirhynchus nigripectus
TATTATTATATATATTATATATAGGTGATGACATATGGCAACAAGGATGTTTATTAGCATGTGTTCCCCCCAAACCCACAATTCTTGTTTCAACGTGGTGACAGTCAAATTTCTCATTTTGTCTTATCTAACAAGAAGTCTCAATGTATTTGCAATGGAGAGGTCCAGGCAGTATCAGAAATTTTGAGTTGAATGTTATATGGTCAGATAACCCAGCTGAACCAGTTTTAAGGAAAACATTTTGTATGATGCCTGCTGATCAAACAGCCAAGTACTCTACAGTTTTAAAGGAGGCTGTGTTTACATGTGAAAGCATGAAAATTACTATCAGGCAAAAATATATATCAACACTGTGTTGCCTGGCCCCTGACAGTTGAGGCTATGGCCAATATATTACACACAGATGTACATTTTGTAATGCTTTCATTTAAAAGGTTTAAGCTGTTTCCAAGGGGACTGCTCCAGATCCCAGACAAACGGCCGCTTGACAGCTCTCCTAGTGCTCAAAGCTCTCATGCAATTTTGTTCAATACACAAAGTGCCAGACTGAAGGAAATTGCTGTTCCTCATCTGATGTTAAGTGATTGGCTTTCTATCTTCATTAAATGTGTGCTACTTGATGCCTCAAAGACATTTTACCTTGTCCTGGAATGTGAACTTTAGCGGCTTTTTGAAATACCCAGAAGGACTCTGGAAATAAGAAGGAAAATCCTAAGTCCTGCCTGCCCATGCCCTTACCCCTGTAAAATCGATTAGAGTTTGGACAGATCAGATGTTGTCTCACTAGATGTACTGAGTTAGTCTTAAAAGTTGGTTTCGGAATTCAAATGAGATTCTATTCCCAAAGACCCCAATCTCATCTGCAAAAGTGAACTAGGAGTGGAGGAAAAGAAAAAAGAGTAGAAAAGAAAGAAAGATTTTGTCTGTGAGGGGAGCATTTATATATGATGGATTACAAAATTAAGGCAGTACCAGGGAAACAGTACCAGGCAGTGGTGTTTGTGACTTTAGATTTCCCTGGTTCACTACAGTGCCAGATGCCCTCGTTCTTCATTAATTCCAAAGAGAATCCTGATGCATAGATTCATGAAAAATGGGGTTCCGCCGTTAGATAAATGAACATCCACTTCTTTCTCTTCCCCCCATTTTAGTAATAATGAAGAGCTGCTGTACCTCTCAAAGCTTGGAAACACAATTGTTCTGTTGAAAGCCACTGTAATGAGATCTCTGTTTGAGAGTCAGGTCTGATCAAATAATAGACCTTCCCTGTTTGTGTTTAAGGATGGGTAAACAATGTCAAAGTGAAACCTAATCAGAAGAAATTGCATGAGCTTCTTACATTCGTGCAGCTGTTTTGTTCCACTGCTATTTAGGGCTTTACTGGTCTATGGCTGGACCGAGGTCTGATACAAAGCCACTACTTATTTATGAAGAAAGGTGACTATTTACCCTGCTGACAACTCAGACACTGGACAGAAACTGAAAACGGCAAGAGCATTATGCCCTGTGGACAATATAATCACCCTTGAAAGACTGGATGGATGGTGGCATTATGGGTGTTCATCTGCTCCTTCCCATACTCCCTGAACAGCAAATGTCTGTGTGTAAAAGGGAAAGAACAGTGAAGCCATCACTACTGGGAAAACTGGTACTTTGGGCAGAATGAGAAATAGCCCTATTATAGTCAAGCATGAGAGGACAAATTTGGATTGAGAAATCCCAGGAACAGAGTGGTCCCAGCACTCAATTGGAAATGACCAAGCATCTTCCAGGTGAGGAATCCCGTAATACTTTATGACCCACTAGAGAAGATTCACTTATGCTGGAGGGGCATGGTTTAGTGGCGGACTTAACAGTGCTGGATTACCAGTTGGACTCGATGATCTCTGCAGTGTTTTCCAACCTAAGTGATTCTATGATTCTGTATATGTTGGTACACAAACATTCCGTTCCATCCAGTTAAAATGTTCCAGCCTGCACAGTCTACATCATCTGAGCAGGAAAATCATAATAAACTCACAAGCTGTGGAGCTCTTCCATCTCAGGGATGAAGTTAACGTACTTCAGGGGCTTTCTGCGCACTTGAAGACCTTTCCAGGTGATTCCACGTGATTTACCAAAATGAGTAACTCAACATCCAGCTAAAGCTTAGCACTGGAAGATTTTGGGGGGACAGATTCCTCTCACCCTGACTTTGAACAGTTAACTGAGTTGCTAAATTAAAAGCATTATCCTTTCGTGGAATGGAAATAATTTACTGATAGATAAAGGTGCTTCTGTTCACTGGCTAAAAAGGCAATCCAGAACAACTAAACTTTTAACATTTATGGACACAGATACAATTCAAAAATTAAACAGAAGGAAATCTGATTATTCCTCTTGCGAGACAGGATTTCCTCTAGGATATCAGCCACTGTGCTTCTGAAACCATCTCATGTAAGTGTTTAGTACCCCCACATGATCTACCTCATGCCATAATCATGAAATCAGAAAACTAGACAAAAAAAAAAATTAAATTTTTAAAAAGTGAAAATACTCAGGAGTAAAAATGAACTGAATGTTCAGATTAATAATTTCCCAGTTGCACAAAAGCCATATGATCTGAGGGAGCAGATAACGGTGATGATGACATTTTGTCGACAGTGGCCCAGGAATTCTTTGTGAGGGAACAAATTACTTTTGTCTTTTCCTTTTTTATTAAGAAATGATAATTCAAATAAATAGCTGACAGGTTATTATTTAAATTTCAGATGTCTATTAAAATATATATGGAAAAATGATACTTAGAAATTTGAGAGGTATCTATGCTAGGTGCTGCAGAAAGACTGGCTACAGGACAAGCTACAAGAGAAAGAATGACGTTTTCCCAATGCAAGTTGCACAGGAATGGGGATAAACAACCAATCTACGTGGAGAGACAATTCCAGTAGCAGTTGTTTGTGGTTGTGAATGTACAATCCTATCTTTATATTCCACATGTGGATATAAATTGTCAGCCTTGCTCTGCACTTACCCATATGTCATATCTGTGAAATATTTTATTATATAAACAAAACCATGTTTCAATTTCTATGGGCCAGCATTTCCATGCAGATCTGACATCAAAAAGGGTGCTGCGCTACACTGTTATTATGTCATCTATCAAAGAAGCTCAACCAGTGCCTTTCAGCACGCAGAACTGGGAGACAGCCCCTTCCACTTTAATCTTGAGACAAAGAGCAAGGCACACAGTCTTTCTCCCCATTTCCCTGCTATTAAATGAGGGAATGAGCTGTGTCTTCCACAGGGTGGTGGATGTTTGTAAAGTTTTCAAACAAGTACATGAAATTATTCATGAAGAACATACATATTAATGGTGTGATTCAACGTAGCAATAATCTGTCTTTCTTTAAAACATTATACTATTCTCCATCACCATTGCATCTGAAAAAGAACCAAGTCATGTAATATTTCATGAGCAACTGAGAGCAATAGAAAAATTCTGTGACTTCTTGGTGTTGCTATGGCTTTTCTCTTTGGTAATATTTCTTAGGTTTCAGAAGGGAGAATTTTCCATTTTTGCTCCTGCTTTGATTTGTGGTTTTGATGGTTGATTGATTTTTCTGTGTAACTGATTTTATTTTTCTGTTATTTGATTTACTGAAGTCAGTGAAGTGAGAGGTAGAGGCCATGCCTGTGTTCTGAGCAAACTTCATGTTATGTTGGAAGGATTTTTTTGAGAGTGTGCACTAGACATTTGTAAGGCCCATGCAACCGTAGTTTTCCATCAATCAAGACTTTGCATTGGTATGATGGAGAAACTGTTACAGTTATCAATAGCAGCGCAAAACCAAAGGATGGAGAAGCTATTTATCAAATAAATTAGATGAAAAGACAGCAGGACATTCCAACAGAAACAGCTGTGAAACAGGTGTAAAATAGGGTTGAACCTAACCCCTGTTTGTTCCCCTGTGTGATGTTAACTATGCTATGAGGCTGGGAAGATATGCCCAAGGTTTTGCCCAGTCTGTACTCATGGAGAAGGGTGACATCTGAGCTTATCACACGTGTGAGGACTCACCCCAAGGATGATCTCACAGGGGCTGGACTAAATTCAGCTTCACCTACAGAGGTAATTTAAATACACAAAAGCCAGCCACAAGCACTGAGGCCAACTGGCACAGAGCAGTGAGTGCCTAAGCCAGCAACCTCTCTTAGCCCCTGAAACAACACAGATGCATAAAAACAGACTGGTGGAAATGAGCTCTGTTTTTTTTTTTTTTGTAGTTCCTGATCCAGACTGAAGTATTACTTGGGAGAGCACCAGCTGACACAGGCAAGCACCATATCACAGATGCTTCTGACGGAGCTACAGCAGAAATTACTGTACTGTAGTGCCTAGGACTGTTCCCAGACACTTTAATTTACTTCTTGGATATAGTCTTCATATTCTCATCTGTGAGATGAGCTCTAACATCTACTGTAGAGGGAAAATTATTCAGTATATGCCCTGACTATGCCAGTGCGGGAAGGCCTGGGAATATTAAAGTAGTTGCCAAACAGTAATGCACAATGTTTTAATTATTCAGAACCACTCTGCCACTGTCACAGAGAAAAGACAAGGGCTTGTCAGAGAAAAATGAGATTAAAACCCTACCACCACCAGCAAAACCAAGAGGGAATTTGGAATCACCAGGTGTTTCTTTCCAGGTGTTGTCTCTGATGATGTTGTTGAGTGGATTTAACTCTTGAACCAGAGGATAAATGTGAGAGCTAGTGTTCTGTGAGTACGCTCATCTGCACCTTTTTAGTACAAACAGCACAATTCAAGCAGAGGAGGTTAATGATTTCCCACACAATGTAATCTAGTTTATAGATCTGTATAAATGTTTTATGGCAACACTTGATTATGTGATGTCCCAAATGATTTATCAAAGAAGCTGATGTAAAAGACCAACAAGAAATGCTGGGGAATTAACTGTCTCATTCTTTCTGGGGAACAAACAAAGACTCAGAGCCCTCAGGAAACTTGAAACCCGTCTGGTGCAAAAAAAAGCTTGCAAGTTGTTTGCATTTGATGACTGTCCTTAGCTGCAAGTAGTAGTGATAAATTCACAATTTGTGACAAGTAAAAAGAGGAGCAGGAAAGGCGCAGTGCACAGTAAAGTTGTTTAATCACCTACAGAATACAGTGTCTGCAAAGCAGGTTTTTCTCACTGTGCTTTACTGCTCAAACTGGCAGAATAAAAGAGGAAAAGCAGACTGCAAAGTGGACTTCAAAATGCTGAAATAGCAAAATACCGGGACTAGAATGGCAAATTAAAAAATGCAGATTATCTGGGAGAAGTTTATCATCCAACTTCCATTTTTCTGATATTAACAGTGTCTGTCCAGAGAATGGCAATAAACCTTGTAAAGGGTCTGGAGCATACATCTTACGAGGAGCAGCTGAGTGAGCTGGGCATGTCTAGCTTGGAGAAAAGAAGGCTCAGGGAAGACTTTATCAATCTCTGCAACTACCTGAAAGGAGGCTGTAGGCTGGTGAGGGTTGGTTTCCTCTCCCAGGCAACCAGTGATAGGACAAGGGGCAAGGCCTCAAGTTGTGCCAGGGGAGGTTCTTGTTGGATATTAGGAAAAATTTCTTCATTGAAAGAGTGGCTAAGCACTGGAAGAAGCTCCCCAGGGAAGTGGTGGAGCCACCATCCCTGGAAGTGTTAAGAAAGAGTAGACATGGCACTTTGCAAGATGGTTTTGTGGACACGGTGGTATTCAGTCCAAGGTTGGACTTGATGATCTCGGAGGTCTTTTTCAATCTTGAAGATTCTACAATCACAAAAGACTGGTAATCAGGACTACTACCCCTACCCAGGTTACCAAAACACAACGTGCATGTGTGGTACTTTCTGTGTGAGCTCTGTCTGTGAGTGACGAGCTCCCACAATCTCCTAATGAACTTCCAAGGAGGAAATCACATGTTAAAGATGGTCTGGGGATCAGGATGTTGCTCTTTTAAGTACCTCAGGAACACCATGATGATCTTCTGATCAGTTTATTTTCTGCATGCTTGGACAAGACAGACATGTCACAGACTCACCATGGATTGTAAGCACTTGCATGAAGCACCTGACTGAGAAGTGCAGAGGTCCAGGTAACTCCAGAGAGAAATGCAGCTCATATGGTGATGAAAGCTCATTTTTTTTAACCTTCAGTATCCATGAAACTGGCCTTTTTTAATGCATACAGACTTATGCATAAACAAAGGTAATCTTAGTTTTCTTCTAAACAATGAGCTGTAATTACCTAGTATAAAGAAGCAACTTACCATTGTTCCTGAGCAAATTTTCTGTTCTGACAGTGCATGTGTTGGCTGCATTCTTCTACTAGTCTAAGAGAGTCACTATTAAATGGATGGTTTATTCTTCCCTGGCCAATTCCATAATTCCAATGCACAGTCTCGGGAATATCTGCCACTGAAGAAGCAAATTAATGAGCACAAAAGAAACAGAGTAATGTCTGGGATATGACCTTTTATGTCAAATATTATTATAAGTGAGTAAGTGGGAATAGATGCAATATACCTACAAAAATCAGACATGGTTTTTGGCAGAGGATTTGCAAACAAGGCTGAAAACCTGACTGTTGTGTGATGCAACTGAGCTAGATGACTGATCAGTTTATTTCTCAGAATCACTGCAAGATGAAGATCTATTTCTGACTTAAAAGGGCAAAGGTGGCACACATTTTGGCATGTCACTGAACACAATTCTGGTGCATAAGGTGCTCACTGAACAGAGAGGATTCTATTTAAGTCAGCAAAACTATACTGAGATAGTAGCTTTGTAGATTTGGTCATCAGAAAGAGTAACTCCGGATAAATTAAAGAGTGCCAAAAGTATGAGCATTAACCTGTGATTGATCCTTCTCTAAAACTGGTGATATGGTCCCTGGCTGAGTTTCGATCCAGCACTTAAAAATTATTTTGGAGAATATTCAGCTTGTATGGGCACGAGAACATCCTGAGAGGGTGTGTGCAAATGTTCAACTCTGTCTGAAGGAGAAGGGAGTTTGGAGATAAATTCTTAAATTTTACAAGTTATCTGAAGTAACACCTTTGAGTATGTCCTTTGATTTAAGCAACATGAGAGAAAAATTAAAAACAAATCAGACTTCAAAAGGAAGCACCGTGGTCATTGTTAATGCTTGAGAGATAAAGAAAGGGGCATTCACTGGAATGTGACCACCATCATAAATGGTAGGACAAGAATAGAAGAAAAGTAAAAGATGGCGCAATCCAATCAACAATAACTTGCAAAGCTAAACTTTTAAATGTCCGGCATTAAGAAAATGAAGCCTGCCTACGCTGTCACTTGTGTGAAGTAAGGAGACAATGCTTGCCATCAGTCTTTATTGCCTCTTGACTTCCATCAAGTAGTTCATATGGACAACAGAGTCCCAGAGGCTGAGGTCTGTGGGAGTAACAGAATGGTTTGGATTGGAAGGGACCTTTAAACTTTACCTAGTCCAACCCCCCTGCTATGGGCAGGGACACCTTCCACCAGACCGGGTTGCTCAAAGCTCCATTCAACCTGGTCTGGAATGTTTCCAGGGATGGGGCATCCACCACCTCTCTGGGCAACCTGTGCCAGTGTTTCTCCACGCTTACTGTAAAAAACTTCTTCCTTGTATTTAGTTTGAATCTACCCTCTTTTAGTTAAAAACCGTTACCCCTTGTCCTATTGCTACAGGCCTTATTAAAAAGTCTGTCCCCATCTTTGTTACAAGTTCCTTTTAAATACTGAAAGGTTGGAATAAAGTCTCCCCGAAGCATTCTATTCTCCAGGCTGAACAACTTCAACTCTCTCAGCCTTTCCTCACAGGAGAGGTGCTGCAGCCCTCCGATAATTTTTGTGACCCTCCTCTCAGCCTGCTCCAATAGGTTCGCACCTTTGCTAAGTGACTACCATTTCTCCATCCTATTCACAGCTGATGCAGCACTCCATTTCTGGCTGTGAACTGTGATCTCACAGCTCGAGTTCTTGGAAAGATACAAGGCATTATAGATGTGTAAGAGAACTAGAAAAAAATTTAAAAGGTGACAAAAATGTGCTGTATCAGTCCTTAATGAGAAAATATTTGATCAGAAGCTGCTCAAAGAAATACACTTTAAAAACTGTTCAACAGTTGATTTTGTTGGAAATCACAGCCCAAAATGGCTATTTTCAAAACAGAATTCCAAACCCTCTTTTAATCTATGTGCTTTTGTATATGTTTATGTACACATACACTTATATGTATACTTATATGTATAGCTATAAATAAATAGTAGGAAAAGGCTGCTTCACTAATATGATGAATGATACTTAATGTTTACAAAAGACAAGAATCTGTGGCTCAGGCTTGGAATCAAGCCATACTGGTTCAGTGTAAATTAGTAGCTGCATGCCAGGAGAGAGCTGGTCTGCTAAGATGTTTGCAGTGTTTTATTGCCTGGATTAATTAATGCTAATGGTTAAGAGAATGATAATCTACTGGCTTCCAAGAGGGAGTCAGGCAGTATTCCCTGCTCAGTGGAGTGTTAGAAGATTTGAAATATTTGAGGCACTAGAGGCTACTAAGAAGATTTACACAAGTCAGTGCTTGAGCTTACTACTCCTGGAAATTTGTTATTAGAAGGTTTCCTGGATCTCAAGTAGACATTATTGATTCCTAATGGACTTATTCTTTTGTAATTTCTATGAATTTAAGGTTCTTCAAAAAACTATGCATTTCATACAATTTTTTTTAACTTTCATTTTTTAATGCATTACACATATGTTTGAGGTTTAGTTGTCATTTTATGTTTTGATCACTTTTGTACAGAATCAGTCAAGTCCTTGCCTAAAGTATAAGTACATAACAACAATTTTCATTCTCCTAACATATTTAAGTTTGTTTATTAAGCTGTTAATCTTTCATTTGGAAACAGCACTGGATGTGTTCAGTGAAAGACCAAATCCATTTTGTTTTCCTTTTTGTATAACAGCTAACCCTTCACTTAGAATTCTAGCTCTTGGAAACAGACCTGAAGATCAAAGAGGATCTGAGAAAAGGAACCATTCATTATCTCAAGAATTTAAAAAATGTGAGCCACAGAAAAAAAGAAACATACTATGAAAGAGGACTCAAAAATGCTGGAGTGATATTATTAATAAAGATTCTAGCATTCTGCTTTTGTGGCTTCTTTATATCAATAGATACTTATTTTCTACAGAATAAAATTGTCAGTCACAATTATCATTTACATAAATATTGTAGGGAATACTTCTACTACACTATTTAAAAGAAGAATAAAGACAGCTTAATAATAAAGAACTTGTTACTCTAAGGATTGGAAAATTGGTGACTAACTAAATTAGAAACTGAAAAGTTACATGCCATTGCTATATAAATGTTCCTCAAGGATTTTTTTTGCTGTTATTTACTGAAAATAGTCTTTGTTAACTGGAAGCAATCATTAAAATTTGACATATAAGTCTAATAAGAAAAAGGAGTTATTTATTTTCCTTATATTTTCCAAACAGTACTGTTGTTCCTATTATGTGACCATGTTAACCTAACGTTCCTTTAAATATTTCTTAAATAGAAAGTTTTATTCTTGAGGATTGATCCCCTTTATGACAACAACTCAACACAGCCCTGCATCTTTCACCTGAGAAGTGTAAGATAGGTGTGGAGAGTATTTCTTGGCATGGAACTCTATGTTTGTAAGTTGCCTGTATCTTTAATTTATTTCCTTCTAGCAGCTGGTGCAGTAGATTTGCAAACCATTCCTGTAACTTTTTTGGATGAAAATTTTATACCCCTTCAAGGATACCCACAAGTCATGTATTGACTTGACAGGGGAGGCTGTCAGATTCCTGATAGTATTTTCAGTCCCTTTAGTTTTATTCTCTGAGAAACAGTCTTTGTTATCCAAGAGTGGCTACTGAGTACATGTTTTGCCTGGCACCGATTCAGGCACTGCTCTTTTCATTGATGCGAGCTGGTTTAGATATCAGCCTACACTTTCACAAGCAGGGTCTGAAAACATAGTCTAAAAATGACTCTGGCAATCACATATACTCATCATTTAAAGCCAGAAGAGAATGTGAGATCATTTTGTGCGACCGTATGTATGTCACAAGCCATTACATTTATGCATTACACTTTATTAATTTCAAAAATTCAGTTTGACTACACTGTGTAAGTCCAGATTCTTCCTATATAACACAAGGATCCATCTTGGATCCTTTGTGGACAAGAATCTATGGAAAAAAATAACCCCTCAAGAGGGCAAATAGGACCAGGATATGACCTGTCCTGTGAAGAACTCCTCTTCATATACAAAAGGATGGCCTTGAACTTGTAAAAAATGCCTGAGAGTTTTAATGACTATTTCTATCACCCTGTGGCTATTCACGTGGCAAAAGCCAAAGAACATCAGAGAAATTAAGGAATAAACAGAGAATAGAAATAGAAGTATTATTATATTATTGAATAAAGTCCCAGTGTGTCCAATTCTTGCATATAAAATGCAGATTAACAAACAGCAGAACTTTCTATGACAAAAAGATGTGAAAACCAGAAATTTTAAGGACGTAAAAGCATAGGTAAGATTGCTGATTAGGAACAACTAAATACACTGAGGTTCTTCAGCTTGACAGAGATAGCTGAGAGAGACTATGACAGTCTGGATGTTTTCATGGTCCCTTTCAAGACCAGAGTTAGCTAATAGCAAACGAAGCCAGGTGGCCAGCTGAACAAAAGGGAAGGGATTTGCATGCATGTGTGTCCTGGGGTCAAACCACAAGAACACACCCATGCTGCGTGTACTTATGTGGTGGAACTCAGAAGTCTGACAAAATGAAATAAGGAGCATTTGTTGTCTAAGACTTCCGTCCTCCAGAAGTTTTTAAGCAAATCTCATAATTTAACTACTGTGCTTCTTAAATAGGAAACCAATTGCTTATTTGAACAGTGCAGGAGGTATAAATGACAAAAAAATCAGACAAAAAAATCATTGACTTGCAGGTTTTGCAGCTCCAGGAACATACAGACGCTGTGTACATACAGAAGAGCAGCTCAGGAATGACGATGACTGGTGTTGGGCAAAGCAACATCTGTCTGAGAAAAAACATCTGGACTCCTGCAGCATGCAGTGAGGAGTAAAACTTAGCTTGAGGATTTTCCCTGTGGACTGGCAAAAATGCAGTTTTTACATAGAATTGTTTTTTAGCAGTCCAATATAACTGTATAAGAAATTTTAAAGGTACTACGAAGTGGCTATCACAGATGTTCTTTTAGGCAGTTTTGCCATTAGCCTCACATCAACAATATTCAAAACACTTTCAAAAGCCATTTGAGAACCAGACCACACCTCATATTTGAGGTCAATACAGAGAGACCTTCACACTTTCTCAGTATCCAAGGGTTTGGATTCTATTTCAGATATTCTCTGCTGCACTTGGGCCACAATGAAACGCTACAGAAAGATGTGATCCCACCCTCCCAGATGTTCAAGCAGCAGCCTGGCTGATATAGCTCATAAATTCAGAGTAGGGGGTGGCTGGAAAATGCTGCTTTCAGTTGTTTGATGTGAATGTCACAATGAATGGGCATATAGTTAAAAAAATCACAGGCTGTTCTAACCTGTACCTGCAACTGGATGCAGAAGAAAATATGCCTTTCTGTTTTTAAATAATTATTTGTGCTACAGAAGTCATATGCCAGAATTGTAGCAGTTTTAACTGACTTCATATAAGCAAATTCTGCCTGATATAAAAGAATACGGTAGTTCCATGGTTAGGAAACACAACCTTTGTGAATTCAATCAACATGTTTTTAAACATTTAGTGACATTAAAAAGAAAGTGCCTAGCTTTAGGGTATACAAAGTATTGCAACCTCATAAAGTTTCAACACTGGCAGGGAAAAAGACTAATTGCTAAAGCAAACAGCTCAGCATCTGGTTTAGTTGTGTTCATCAGCTAGTGGTGATGAGCATGATCCTACCCTGCACCCTTACAGCTGCAAGAAGAGATGGCCTTTAACATAAGGTACTGGAACTACAGAATGATCAAAAATGGAGAGAGACTGGCTATTAGGAAAGTTTTTTTCATTGAAATGGTGGTCAAGGATTGGAACAGGCTGCTCAGGGGAGTGGTGGAAACATGACAAGCGTGAAGACGTGGGACACAGTTTAGGGAGATGGTTTAGTGGTGAACCTGGCAGTGCTGGATTAACGGTTGGACTTGGTGATCTTAGAAGTCTTTTCCTAGCCTCAGGATTCTATGATTCTCTGATCCTGATACATGCTGCAATGTTTTCTGCACAGCATTGCAGCATGTAAGGAAAGATGCTGTACTGCAGCAAGATATCCCTCTGTAATCATTCTGCAGCTCTCTGCAATTTAACTTGGTGAATGAGCAGCTCTCCTCTTTTGATCATCAGATGATGAGTGCCGCTGTCTAAGAAATAAGCCCGTGTTTTCAGACTGACCATGTACCTGCTGAGATCAAACAGCAGAGTCACCTTTCAGATCTAACATCGTATATCCAGAGACACTCCTGCTATGACAGAAATGACTCGTCACTCTAGTGATGAGGAATTTGCATTCATCCAGCAGGAGGTGAAAGAAGACACCTCCTCACTATGTGCTAATGTTTCTGTGATCCAGCAGCCCATGGGGAACCCTCCAGCTCCACTCTTCCCTAACGCCCGCCAAGACATAAGCTGTCCATTAAAGAGCCTACATTGTCCAGTACAGAGGACAGTTTCACATCCCTCTCACTGAGGCCAAAGTCCATACAGCAACTACTCTAAACCATTCTCTTGTATGTTGTGACTACTATGGTGTCCCAGTAGCAAGCAATTCAGATTATTGCTACTCAAGGCATCTAGATCCTGACTCATCCTATCTGCTGAACAAAGAAAAGAAACTGTGACACACAAATTATACATGGATATTAAGCTCTCTGATCTCATTGCAGTAAGTAAAGTTTAAATGATTTTAAATGAATTCTTGATTTGTGAGCAAGAATTAGCATAGTCCTGTTTAAACTATAAAAGAAAAAAAAAAACAAAAACCAAAACTAAATGCAACACCTAGCCACACAACTCTTAGAAGTTGTTTCATATGGGTCACCTTTAACTCTAAAAAGTTCAGCCCATTTGGAAAAATATATTAAACTCAATATATATTAGACTCAAATATCATAGAATCATAGAATGGTTTGGGGTGGAAGGGACATTAACATCTAGTTCCAACCCCAGTCACGGGCAGGGACACCTTCCACTAGACCAGGTTGCTCAAAGACCCATCCAATCTGACCTTGAACACTTCCAGGGCTGGGGCTGCTACAGCTTCACTGGGCAACCTTTGCCAGTGCCTCACTACTCTCCCAGTAAAGAAGTTCTTCCTAATATCTAATCTAAACCTATCCTCCTTAAGCTTAAAACCATTATTCCTTCTACTATCACTCCATGCCCTTGTCAAAGGACCCTCTTCAGCTCTCCTGCAGCCCCTTTATGTACTGGAATGTGGTATAAAGTCTCTGTGGCGCCTTCGTTTCTCCAGGCTGAAAAGCCCAAACTCACCCAGCCTGTCTATATATAATAGACTCCTTGGTTAAGCTAGTGGTTAAGCTAGTGGGTAGGCTAGAGACACACAGGAAATCAGTTGCATGCAGTGTCACAGACACAGGGACAATATTCTCACCTACCTACAAACAGCAATTAAAATGCCTAGACATGTGAATAAATGTTTTTTCTTAATCCTATTAAAATTCACCCATTACTGGGAACACAATCTGTTAAATGCATGGTTTGCCCTAAGTGTTATGCTATTGCATTTTACCTGGAATACTTGTTTCCCAAGACTAGCAAATGGTTAACAGCTCTCCAAACCAGAGCTGTGGAGCTGGTTCCTGTAAAGTTCACTGAAGTTCTCTGCCCACATTTACACCAAGTGAAAAACTGACTTAAAATATATGCACAGGAGAAGCAGATAAACTTTATACATCCTAAAAGGCAAATGTGGAACTAGTGCTACAAAGAAGAAGCTGTCTGCAGCAAAAGAGTGCAAAGTACCTCAGAGGTGTCAAAATACACAGGTAGAGAGATACAGCTTCCTCAGGTTAATGGTCTGATAATATCACTGCTGAGACCTGGAAAGCCACTGCCTCAACATCCATTTCTGGCAATGTTGATATAAACTCTGCAGGGGTGGGGCTAGGGGCAAATTCTGGGGATTCGCCTGCCAGGCTGATGAAAGAAGGAAAATCTATTTCAGTGCTTAAAAGACAGAGTGGCTTTTGGTGCAGAAGGTCAGACAGATACATGGGGAAGTTGCTGTACAGGAGTAGTCTCAAAAAGGACTACTGAAATGAAAACCAGATAAGGGCCTGGAACAAGATCCTACAGTCTATTAATGCCCTGGTATAGTGTAAGAGAGACACATGGGAACTCAGACATAAGGAAAGTGGGGGGATTTTTTGCAGTGTTGACAACAAATATGTTTGTTCTATGGTAGGTAAAAAATCCCTTGGAACAAAAAGCTCTTGCGGGCTGATACGGGAAGAAAAGCCTGTTTGTGGTGAGTACAATGGGGAATTTGTTCATGTTGATGCAGACAAACCCATCACTTGAAAGCTGAAGCCATTGTTTTGACCCTGTTCCCTCCATGTTATCGAGTCAACCCAACTGGGCACTTAATCCCCCCAGGACTAAGGAAATCCATCTCTCTCCTCTCTTGTGAAAAAAGGAAAACTGACTGCTCTGGGTGTATTTCCAGCAAACTTAGGCCCAGCAGGTGCTGGATGTGTGCAGCATCCTGCTTATGGCTGACTGCATTTTGCAAGTGTTGCTACCAGTGTGAACAAGAAAGCTGCTCCACACATGGTTCTCCACCAGTGTTTTCTTTATTTCAGACTAAATCTGCAGCTGGAAATGAAATTTGTAAGTTCTTCTCTAACATAATTTAGGATGCAGTCATTTCTATAGAGCCCCCTGGTATGAAAAATCTTTCAGGTCATAGGGCACCAATGAAATGCCAAGACCACAAAGCAAAATTAGTCAAAAATTACCACCTCGAGAAAGAAGAAAAATGAGCACTCTATTCTGATTCTCAGTAAACAAACTGCCTCCATGAGAATTTCAGGTGAACATTCTGGGAAGAGGAAAAGGATGGGCTCTTAATCTGGTGAGACCCCAAACCAGCACAGACATCAACAGCAGAAGCATGAGAAACATCTGGCTGAAATGACTCCTTGGGCTGAAAATTATATGCAGGATGTAGTTTGCTGTTGGAGCTGGGCTTTTCTGGGTTACAAGGACAGGAAAGACATTCTGGATTAAGAAATGTTCTAGGACAAGTATCCAAGGTCCTATTCCAATTTTACTACCAGCATAACATGGGCTCCCTTTGATATCCTATGAGCATCCTCAGTTCTCTATCTCTCAGAACACAGGAAATGAGTTCAAAGTTAAGTAATTCTCTGGGTTAAATAATTTAGGCTTCTAGAAGGAAAGGTCAGCTTCCAAGTGTTATTTTAAAATTAATAAAACAGTACAGGTATTCAAAAAGTGGCAGAAGCAATAACCCTATCCAGACACCTTATGTTTTTTAACCATTGCAGCAAAGGAATTCATGTATTTCAAGGATGGAAAGGACTTGATCTCCCAATAACAAACTGGCGATCCTACCACGGCCTCCAACAAATCTAGTTGTAAATCTGGTAGTACTCTACATCCAAGATCTTTGCACATTGCACGCAGTCCACTGGTCACATTCAACCCCCGTGAGATAACATCATGTCCAAGGAGTCTTTCCAGTCTGGTCTGTAAGAAGTCTACCCTGTAATAATAAGGGGCTAAGCATTGCATCAAGTATTTCCCGAACGGCAGATCTGCCTTTGCTGCACCGTGGGAGTCCTCTGTCTTGAATGACATTAGGAGGACATTGCAATGAGTAAGTCAGGAATAACTACACTAAATATTTCTTTTGTGGTCATCATCCTTAATGAACGATCCAGAAGAAGATAGGGGTCCAAGACAGGATGAAAAGTAGGTGATATTGGTTTCAGGGCAGCAGGGAACAGAAGTCCAGGCAAGCAGGAGGTCAGAACCTGGGTACATGGTTCTATTGGTGCATGGGTGATGGGCTAAGAATGTAAAATTAAGGATGTCATGTAGCTATGAAACAACAGGGAGCCAGAAGAATAAAGTTCCAGAGCAAGACAGCTGCTGATTGAAGTGATCTCAGAAGGTGTACTAGTGGCAGCATTTGGGAAATATAAAGTGATAGTGAAGCCTCTGAATTTACATGGTGGGAAAACGAGAGACAGATGTAGGGGTAGAAATAGGAGTGAGGAGGAGAGAGGAACAGAGTCCTTGAAGAAGGAAAGGTGTGGGAATAAATTTTAAGCAAATCTGCAAACAGTAATGGCTAATAATAGGACTCAGATGTTATGTAAGAGCTTCTGAGTTTGCTGAGGGAACAACAAACTTCAGGCTCAGTAAAAGAAGATGGGCGGGTTTATGGTTGGGAAGTTTGTGTACAAAGTAGCAGCAGGCTTTTTCAGCACAGGGTAAATTTACATCCTACACAAAGATATCACAGAAGCACAGAATGGTTGGTATTGGAAGGCATCTTGAAGATCATTCCATTTCAACACTCTTGCCATGGGCAAGGACACTTTCCCCTAGACCAGGTTGCTCAGGTCCCCATCCAACCTGACCTCTAACACTTCCAGGGGTGGGGCAGTCACAACTTCCATGGGGAACCTGTGCCAGTGCCTCACCACCCTCACAGTGAAGAATTTCTTCCTAATATCTAATCTGAACCGACCTTCTTTCTGTTTAAAGCCATTATTCCTTATCCTATCAGCACAAAACAATACATCTTAAAATAATGCCTGTCTAGGAAAACCAAACAATTGTGCACTTTAGGTTGTGAAAACTCTACAAGAAACAAGCCCAGGGACAAGGGCAGCTTCTGTTTACATCAGTGCTGGCACTCTTCTCACAAGTCCTGAGGAAGGACCAGAGCTCTGAAGATGCTGCCTGAGGTAGAGTACATCAAGGACACAGCATTATCCATTCTTGTCTTATTGCCCAGAAACACACTCATCTTTCATAATCAGCAAGACAGCAGCAAAACTGTCTGGCATAGCACCATGTTTTCATTTTTCTTCATTTAATTGTGCTCTGTCCCAGAGCACGGATCAACAAGCAAACAACAACATGCAAAAAGGAAACCAAGAGCTCGTCAGCTGGTCTGACTGGGGAGATTTACTCCTTGAGAGCTGGGCACAGAGCCAGATCCACCTGATGGTGGGACTTGCTAAGGGACATGGAAGCGGTGCTAGGTTTTGTAAATAATTCTGAGAGAATAGGCCAGAAAACCAAAATCTGGAAGAAATAATCTTTCAATTTCACATTACTGGACATAAAAGTCCACTGGAGAAACTGATTCAACTCTGAGCTGGCACTGCACAACACTTCATCCTCCACAGAGATTTACAAGAACAGTGCAAGGCCAGTTTCATATTTTTCTAAAGGAATTCTCTGGCTTAACTGAAATGGCTTTTCTGACACATCATTTCTTAATTCTCACTCATTCCTGCCCTCCATCCCTCCCAGAACCTCTTCTCCCACCCTCCTAAATCAGACTGTTTCCTTGAATAGCTCAACATTTCAATCCAATCTTAACCTGATTTCCCAAAAGGCGCGGAGTCCCCTTTTCCCTCTCTCCCTGGCACGTACGATCTCTATAACAGAGACTGAACCTGTTTTCCTGCGGGCGGGCTGTTGGCGCTCGCTTGGCCATTTTCTTAGTGAGGCATGGCCTCCTCACTGTCAAGAACTGTTGAAGAGTGACTCATTTCACCACCGCCTGGCTCCTTCGATAAGATCTGTACGGATAATGGGCCATGATGGTCCGCAGATGACAGGCCACGATGGCCCGTAAGGAGGGCGGCGAAGCCCCTCTCCCCGGCCACCACTGCAGGCGCGCTGCACTCCCCTCAGCGCGGAGCTGCGCGTGCCGCGGAGCGCTCGCGCACGCCGATGCCCCGATGCCCACGTGGCGACCGTGCCGTTGCCATGGTACCCAGGTCAGCGTGAAACTGCCGCGTCACTGCCGTAAAGCACCGCTCAGCCGCTGTATAAGCGAGGAGTGCGGGACGGATCCCAACAGAGCTCTCCCTCCCCACCTTGCAGAGGGAAGAAGAGGGATCTTCGCGGGGTGCCGCAGATTCTTGGTGGTGATTAGAACCTTTCCTGCTTTCTGTAATTCTTTACTTTTTCCTACTTTTCTGTGTTATTCCTTGCTCTTTTCTTTGATAGTCAGTAAAAGTGAATTATCGTTTTGATTGCCAGCATTTGACCTCGTTTGTGTCTAATCGCTCTGGATATTCGTATCCATCCTTCCCCACCCTCCCCCCTGTGTTCGCACCTTAGGACACGTAGCCAGACCGGGACACGCGCATCTGCAAGATGCAGGAAAAAAACGTGCTCTGTGGTTAAACTCATGTATTTGACAGCAGGAAGGAGAAGGAATGATGTTTCCTTGTCATGGATTTCCCCAAAAGCCACGGTAATCCTCCAGCAAAGCCTGTGACAACAGATACGACTCTGCCACCCCCAGGAAGATTCCAGGGACTGGACCGCAGTACCAGTTCCATTTACAGGAGGCAGTGGAGCAAGAACATAGTTCATGGATACATCATCCTAAGACAAGAAACCATAAGACCACAGCTGAGTAATACCCAGCTTGCCTATTGCACTTATTTTCCATGAATGTCAGGGACCTTGAAAAGGCTTTAAGTACGGTTAGCACCATGTTAAGTACTGATCAGCTGGTTCATGCTGAAGTGAAGTGATTTCAGCAAGATCATGCAGCAGTGGCAAAACCCTGGAATAGACACCATGAAGGAAAACCTCCCACTCAGAAATCACCACATTGCCTTGTTGACATCAACAACTGCACATTTTTTGCAGTGCTGTTATTCTCAACGTATCTGTGAAACACAAGGGATACTTGGTGATCCTCTTGCTCATTCCATAACACAAAGTTACCTAAGGACATGTGATGCAATGCAATGAGACACCATTTTTTATTTCCCTAGACTTGGATGGGGCATTCATTCCTCAGGTCTAGAGTGGAGAATGGGGAATGAGGAAGGTGTGCCCACCTCACTGAAGAAACTCAAGTAAGAAAAAAACAAATTTGAGGTTCTGCAAAAGCACAGACATCTTGCTTCTATCTAACATAGAAAATTCCTCTTCTCCAGTTTTATCCAACTGCCATCTGACTGTACTATTTGTTTCTTGCTGGTGTTACTTGTTCTATGAAGATTTTTTTTATCCTATCTGCCCTTCAGACTAGATTCCTGCATTGTACTCATTTTAGATCTAAACCCAGAATTTGCCCAGAAACTTCATCTGAACCTGAAGCCTAATGATCACCTTCCTTTGCAATATTTTAAGTGTCTGTCAAGATAAACCATAGGCAGGTTTTGATGCATATTTCATGTTGCTTAGAATTATGGTCTGTGCTACAGTGACAAACAAGATCACTTGCCTAATTTTAGTGTTGCTCATAAGTTATGATCTGCTGATAACTTCTAGATTTATGTATTGTAAGGCAGGGCACTCTCATATGAGCAAGTCTCAATTTTAGCAAAAAATTATTTTTTCCGTGCAACAACTCCTTGCTATCCATCAGGGTGTGCTTCAGGATCTGCCAGTGTATTTAGACATACTCTTGTTGTTTGGCACAGCAGGGGATGAAAACACTATTTCAGGATTGCTGACACTTTGTCAATGTAAGTGATTTCAGAAGGTAGCTTTGTTCTATATTTTTGATAGACTAAAGATGAATTTTTAAAAAAATGAACAGCAAGAGACACATGGTGAATGGCGAGTTGATAACTGAAAAAAGCAGCATCAGCAAGTAACTGGGTCCCCTGCTTTCTGGGGACTTCTGCTGTGAAATCTGGCTTCTTGCCTCTTCCCTTCAACTTTTTTTTTCTAAAGAATGATAAAATTGTGCTACTAACTCCTGACACAAGGAGGAAGATAGAAGCTCTGTCCAGGCAAGATGGCAGTGCTGCAGCAAGTATCTGTCGATGCTCTTGTGAAGGAGCAGTCTAGCAGAAAATTTTCACGTGATTTTTTCCCTGCTAGAAAAACAGAGCAAAGATGACTCCATCCATTTTGCAACTTTATCATTGCAAGACATGATTCTCTGAAAATCCCCAAGAAAACAACGGTTGGTTTCACAAAAATATTTGTATAAGAACAGGGATGCTATGAGAAATACACAGGAGGTAATGCCTTGGTTCACATGGAATGAGTAAGGAACAGAAGGTGAAGCAAGAAATTGAGGACCTGTCCTATGTCAATTTTGGTCCTTCTGATGGAGACTTTTTCATGTCAATGGTTTGGGTTGGAAGGGACATTAAAGATCATCAGTTTCAACCCCCCCAACCATGGGCAGGGATACCACCTATTAGATCAGGTTGCTTAGACCCCCATCCAACCTGGCCTTGAACACTTCCAGGGATGGGGCATCCACAGCTTCTCTGGGCCAGTATCTCACCACCCTCACAGTTAATACTTCCTTCCTAATCCCTAATCTAAACCTGCTGCTCACTTTCAGGTTAAAGCCATCCCCCCCTTGTCCCATCCCTACATGCCCTTGTCAAAGGTCCCCCTCAAGCTCTCTTGTAGCACCTTTAGGCAATGGAAGGTGCTCTAAGGTGTCCCTGGAGCCTTCTCTTTTACAGGCTGCACCACCAAATTCTCTCAGTCTGTCTTCATAGAAGAGTTGCTCCAACCCTCTGATCATCTTTGTGGCCTCCTCTGAACCTGCTCTAACAGTTCCATGTCCTTCATGTGCTGAAGACTCCAGACCCGTATGCTGTACTCCAGGTGAAAGTACAATTTTCATTTAGCTGTCCTGTTAGACTTGGGAGTTACAGCTGACCTAAGTTCTCCCTGTATTGTCACTTGGTAAGAGAATTTCTTATTCTGTCCCCAGATTTTTCATGTAACAAGGCAGGATGTTGGCAAGACAGGTGCTGAGTTTCACCCGTAGGCTGAAGACACTACAGAGGGTATGTGATACGTTTACAGCCAGCACTGTCTGTAAAACAGGTTCCAGGCAGGGTTGTGCAGGTGCAAGACGACATCATAACCAGGGTACAATCAGTCAATTCCCCATCCCACTTAATATTTTCCAGCTGATGGCTCTATGGTTTGTAATTTTAAAAATAAGTGGAAGACCCTCATCAAAGTAGTCCTTTGTGCCCTTCTCTCCAGGGGTATCCAGGAAAATCTACTGACCTCCAGAGAGCAATTTCGGCCTAATGTTCTGATACTAAACTGGCAGGTGTGTATTAAAGGCACTTATTTAGTCTGAGGTGAATGGGAGGTCAAGTAAGGTCAAATAGTGCCTGCTTGACTTAGGTTGAAAAGTTATTCTGTTAATTTTTTTGGTTGATCCTGACTCTTTCCCTGCAAATGACAACATTGTTATTAATGTTAATTATCCTAGGCTAAGTAATGGGATCATTGCGGAAGGAAGAGCTTTGATGTGTGCAAGTAACATCTAATATGTGGTGTAATAGTGCTCTGTTACTACTCAATAAAAATATATTTTCAGTGATTAAATACAGGAACTGGAACTTCAGTCCCATTAAGTTAATGGCAGAACTCCCAGTAACTAGAATGGGATGAGCAGTATCTACTTTTTATAAAAATCCACTGATTTCACCATTTTTTACATTTGAATAAGCAAAAGGAAATGTCAGTGTGCCACTGCCAAAGACCTTATTTACTCTTTTCTACAATTTTTGTCTTCCCTGTCCTCAGTTTTAGGAATCAGATTTCTGTCTTTGTCACTTCATCTTACCATCACTGACCCACGCTGCTCAACATACACGTACCGTGTTACTTAAGCAACACAAACTTTGCTTCAGATTCTTAGACTGGGTCAGAAATTGCACCTGCTTCTTTGACGTTATACTGTTTTAAATATAGTATATAAAAAAAGCTAGTATTGACCCAGATGAAGAGCATGCACTCATGCTTTTACATCCATTTAAATAAATCTCTTCATCTTAACCTCAACAGTTTAAAAGACAGATGCCTTGTCTTTCCAACTAATCTTTTTTTAAGATATGTAATTCAAAGATGTATATTTGGGATTCAAAATATCCACTAATTAGAAAAAATTGTTGGGGAAAAACACCTCCACAGGTCCCTTTCTTGTCAAGCTGTTCTATGACTATAAAATATTTGGAAATCCCAACTGAATGTCTCCTACACAAGTGCAGGCTGACACTGCTGGATGCACAAGGTGCGTAACTCAGCTGGGATGCCCCTGCCATTCCTTATGTACTTTGGACAACCCACTCACATGTTAACAGTAAGTCTAATGCATATGGTAGATATTAGACTTACTCGACAAATCTACAGATCAGCACAGGTGTGGTAGATGTCAAGGTTCCGAAATACTTCAGTCCTATAACACATGGATTTCCTATGGCCTAGAATCGTAGAATATTTTGGTTGGAAGGGGTCTTAGAGACCGTATAATTCCAGCCTCCTTGCCCATGGAGAGCAACACCTTCCTGGCCTTAAACACTTCCAGGAATGGGGCAGCCACAACTTCTTTGGGCAACCTGTGGCAGTGTCGCCCTGAGTTTTGCAGTCCTTCTATGTTTTCATTCTTGTAGTAGAATTTCTCAGGCACTCTACTGTAAACAAAAGCCATGTTTACCTACCAGTATCTATTATTATCATTCCTTTTTTAGGTGGAGAATTATGATAGACTTTTGGTCTGACCAGTGTCATGGAGAGGTGGTAACCCCATCCTCCAATCCATGGTTGTCTCTAAAAGATACATAACTGACTAAATAAAGAGCCGGGCCAGTCTTCTTCCTCCTTCTTCCCCCTTCTTTGCCCTACTTGGCTCTTCTTGCTCTCTCTCTTTTGGCCCTGGCCCTATCCTGACAGAACGGTGTCTGCGTGGTTCTTTCGTGTCTGAGTACGACATGCCAGTGTCTTACCACCCTCACAGGAAAGAATTTTTCCCTAATATCAAATGTCATCCTGCTCTCTGTCAGTTTGAAGCCTTTCCCCTTTGTGCTGTCACTTCATGCCCTTGTTCGGAAGTCCCTCTCCAGCACTCTCAGAGCCCCTTTAGGTACTGGATGATAATACAGTTATCTGGAGCCTTCTCTTCTTCAGGCTGAACAAGCCTAACTCTCTCAACCTGTTTTCATACCCACCATGTATCTCCAGCAATTCTGAAATGGGTTGAGTTTCTATGTATGCAGGCCTAAGTAAGCCTGCACAGACTAAAAATACCCCAGAGAGAAAGTTCAGCCTTGAGCAAACTTTCACATTAATCAGCAGAGCTCTCAACACAGCCACATCTTTTGCTCTGTCTGTAAAGCTTGTCTGACACTTTCTGTTGCATAGTGCATAAATAATGTTGTGCTTCTATTCCCTGTCTGCATTGATCCACACTTGGCCTTTACAGCTTCATCTTGGGTGACCCTGCCATCAGAGGTAAGACCTGTCTGTAGAAGAGCTGAAGACCCAGAGTGTAAAGCAAAGTTTACTATGTTGTGACTGTCACCGTGATCTGCCCAAGTGCCCTTGGTGAATTGTTCAGGTAGGGTTTTTTTACCTGAGAGGCCCCAACTGGACTCACTTCACACAGAGTTCTTTTCATCTTCCTTCCTGCATCAATTCCTCCAAATCCTTTATCTTGCCTGAAAGGAGATTATTGTCTTGAAAAAAAAAAAAAATAGGGCATTTCATCTAGTATATCTTAATTGCCATAACATTTAAAGAAGATACATGATTCCCTTAATTCAAAAGGCTAATGAATCATTTTTTAATCATACAAAAATGTCATGTCCTATGGTGGTAAGCCACGTAAAAAACCCAGGAGAAGTTGGTAGGCATATGCTGGCTTGCTCTTTCCATGGCGTGAAAAAAATGCATCAGCCTGCTGCTGGCTCCTGACTGCACATGCCAGTCTTAACTTTGGAGAAGTAGTCACTTTCTCCTCGACTCATTCCTCTCTCTTTGCCCTTTGATTGTAGATTCCAGATGGGTTTGGTAGCCAGTAATTACTTTTATAACTAGAACTCACTTGCAATGCATCAGGTTAATGTTAATGGCATTCTGTACAGGCACTCATAATCTTCTCTAACTTCTCTCCCATGCCAATGTAATTGTATTTCCTTAATACTAACCAAACAGTGATCTCTTATCTTCTTTTCTGTTTTTTGACAGTGCATATGTGGGAAGGAACAATTTACATTTTTCCAGGCTCTCTCGCTCTCCTTCGCTATGTTTATTAAATCTGTATCTGTTACTTTTATGTCTTGGTACCAATGGATTTTTTTTTCTAATTACAGCAATCTGATCTCAGTTTATTTAAATGCTGATTTATGTTTATGCTATCCCCTGGTATCAATTTCATTCCAACTAGATCCCAGTGTAACTTAATTACTTGTAGTCTTGTCATTCCAAACTAATGCTAATTAAAACAGTTTTATTACTGGAAGGTATTAAAGATTAACCCCTCCACTGTTCTATAGGAAAGAAAGTAAAGTGAAGGTGAGGAAATAGAAGGTTTACAAAACCAGAGAAAAGAGTGCATAGGAATGTCCACTACATCTGTTTTGTTTGATCACACAGTGTGCTGTAGTTGCCCAAGGTTCACAGCGTGGTTGCATTGCCTGGTCTGGAGATCTCTTCCTGTGCTCACCCCTCATTGTTTCCTCTTCTTTAACCCCGTCTGGGTGCAAGAGTTGCAGAAGATGAAGGTGCACGCCTACTGGTGGCCAGCCTCTCCTCTCTTTGTGTCCCCATGTCCCTCTTCCTCCCCCTCTGCCACACCTCTCCATACCTCCTCTCAGTTCTATCTCACCTTCTCTCCATCCTCCTCTTCACCACACATCCCACTCTTTGCCATTCTCTCAAATCACATACTTGTTCACATTCAAGAAAAACAGTGTTTTAATCCAGTCATCCTCCCTGTATGCTTAGCATGGACGGAGATCTCTGTCAGTACTTTGTTAACTGTTGTTCTATTGTGTCCAGCAGAAGATGAAGCTGAAGGACTGACCAGCCTAAGCTCTTAATAGCAAGCACTTTGCAACCAGAGAGATCAGTCCTCATGAACGTGTCTTGGGGTGAGTTTAAATTAGGTGTTAGGAAAAGTTTCTTCACCCAGAGAGTAGATGGGCACTGGAACAGGCTCCCCAGGGAAGTGGTCACAAAACCAAGCCTGGTGTTTAAGAGTTCAAGGAGCATTTGGACAATGCTCTCAGGCACGTGGTATGCTTCTTGGGGCTGTCCTGTGCAGGGCCAGGAGTTGGACTCAATGATCCTTGTGGTTCCCTTCCAGGATATTCTATGAAGGTTTTTTTTCTCTGTGGATTTGAAACAATATGTACTGAGCAACAACAGAATATATTGCTATGAGTCTTCAAGCAAACTAGAGGAGTTAGTAGGCTGGTAAAGCACCAGCTGAGTGCAATTATCTCCTGAGCAGTGCTTGTAAACTTTACCTGCCTCTTCAATGCTTCCCATAAATCCCCCTGACTGCAGCATACCACTGTGGCTTCCCAAAATCCCTCCGCATCTCAGGCTGAGCTTTATTTTCCTCCACCTTACTCCTAAGTTCACATTTGCAGAAAAGGTAATAAACTAACTCAGTTATTTTAAGAAAATCCCCAATTCCTTACTCTTTAATACTAAACCAACTCCACATGCATCTTTACAGGCTTACATATGCACATGCATGCAAATGGCCACAGTATTGTACTCAGGTGTTTGGTTGGTTGCCAGGTAACTGGAACACTTCTGATACACATGTGCAGAAGACATACTTAATTGTTTTTCCTGTGCACCCAAATTAGGAGCCGGCGAAGGCTACTGTTATTTCTGCTGATGAGAAAGTGACATCTGTGGGAACACAGAAAGCTGCAGAGTGTGTCTGTCTGGGGCTAATTGATTTATAAAACTTGCCGACAGACAGATGTGAACAAACACTTCTGACAAACAACATGATTATAAATTAGCTTCTTCTTTTTATAGGAGGTAGGCTAAAAACACACAGCAAGGATAAGTAATGGGTGCAGGAGACACATTATTTATTTTCTGCATCCAATGAAGCACAGTGATTGTACTCTTGTTCTGTGGGCTGGTTTCCTATTGGAGTCTGGGAGCAAGGGAAAAAGAGCTGAAGAATGAGGATGATCTCTACAAAATGGGAAGCATATTGCAGTATCCCACAAAAAGAGGTAAATATGATCTCTCTGAGCTCTCTGTCTGAATTTGTGGGTTTTAGCTGAAGTGGATAGGCCTGATTGTTATTAGGTACTTCTGTGCTGTTTTACTTAATGAAATTCACTCCTACACAGACGAAGCAACTTAATTTCAGGATTTGTGCTTTAGAGGAGAAGGAGTATGAACTTCATCACATTGCTTTGATAGTAAATAAAGCTGTGAAATTCCTTTGAATTGTCTTTTAAATTAATGAAAACAGGACTGCTTCCCCAGGAGAAGAAGGGAGAGTGTGAAGGGAGGGGTGAGCCTATCGGGCAGCTGAAGTGCTCTGTGTGGTTATGTGGATGCTGAAACTACTCTCTAAAACAACTCAGTTCTTTCCTCAGTGTCCCAGAAGAAGATTACAGGAAAAAGGAAAAACAGAAAAAATCCCACTTCTTCATACCTACATGAAAGAAAAAGAGTTCCCCCATACTATTGTCTAGATGAGAATTTCACTTCATTTTCCTTTATATAAGCAGGAGGCAGTAAGAAATAAAATTGACATTAACTTGGCTCCAAGTAGTTGAAATGAAATTTTAAAAAGTATTAAACATGACAACAGATCACAGAAATTCACAACAAAGATTACATTATCTAAAGTGATTGGTAAAGCAAGTGGAGAAATTTAAAATAAAGGTAAATAGGAATCTTATCATCCCTCAAGCTCCCAACATCCCTATCTGCCTCTCTCTGGGCTCTGCTGGTCCCATTACCAAGCATGAGGCAGCAACAACAGGGACTGGTATAGAGGAGTATGCTATGTATGCCTGTATTTTATA
Organism: Machaerirhynchus nigripectus; assembly: GCA_013397975.1. Taxonomy (NCBI): domain Eukaryota; kingdom Metazoa; phylum Chordata; class Aves; order Passeriformes; family Dicruridae; genus Machaerirhynchus; species Machaerirhynchus nigripectus. The sequence continues at coordinate 27,137 of VZRQ01009573.1, forward strand.
CAGAGGGAAAGCTTGCCATCCATCATCACAGTTCCAGAGGGAGAGGCAATCCTGAATCTTTCCTCTACAATGCTTTCCACCTCAACACAAAGAAATCTCAGTGAGAGAGAGCACACAAGTGCTAAGTGCACCAGCACAAGGGTAGAAATGGAAAAAAAAGTCAGAAAAGTCATTACTCATCAGTCTTCAGATTACAGCCTTCAAGGTCTGGGAGGATGGGAGCTCAGCACAGGCAGCAGCAGCAGACACTGCTACTCCTCAGCTAAGGCGTGACCTTCCCTGACTGCCCAGCCCTGGGTATGCAGACCATGGGAGAAGGGCAGGGAAAGTTCCTGCTGCTCAGTTCTTGGGGTGCTGCCCTTGTACAGCTGCCTTGTACAATTCAGAGCAGCAGCACTCAGCACCGGGTCTGTGAAGGGCAGTGAGCAGCCAGCAGCAATTCTGGCAGCCAGGGAGGGATTTTTCAGGACGAGAGCTGAGTGCAATCACGGAGATGTAGGCAAAGCATTCCCCAGACCTGTGGTTTCTGGGAACAGGTGGATACAGAGGCAGACCCTTGCAGGCAGAGGCTTTCTGGATTCATGGGGGTTCATGGTGTTTGCCCTGCTGAGGTTTTAGCAATGGTGCATGAGGTTTTAGTATGGTGCGATGAGGTTTTAGCACTAAGGGCCCTGTTACCCTCATTGGCATCCAGAAGAACCTGGTATGAGGAAGATGAAATACAAGCAAATTGAGGTCCCAAAGCTCATGTAGATGCTCTAATCTAGACTGAAATCTTGGCAGACAGGACATGCCAGTGGGACACAGGACTTCGAGTAGTCCTGGGAAGATGATGTTAATTATTCCTGTCATTAAGAGCAGCAGGAAATGAGTCTTTGAGAGCAGCTTGTCTCACATACAGACATACGCACACGCACCCAGCCACAAGCCAAGGCAAGCTTTAGGAGAAAAGGTTGTTGCTCAGTGTAAAGGAAACTAAGTCAATATTATCTTTTAATAAAAAATCCAAAATGAGGCAAGCTGTCCCAAAGAATAAGCCAAGAGAAAACATGATTCACAGGAATATGACAGATCAAGGGGCCTCAGTTGAACAAATTAGTGTGTGCAAATATTTGGGCTGACGAGCTTGATGGAGATTTAAGTTGTAGAGACCACATTAACAACTGACATCCCAAACTAGAGTTGCATAAAAAAGAACCTTCCCCAACCCAGGTATTGTTTTTCCTGCCTTGTTTTCTTTCAGTTTAGTAGAAAACATTTTTCCTTCATGCTGTGAGAAACAACCTTTTTTTCATCCCTGTGCTTGCTCTCACTTTTCTGATGACTGCTCTGAGTTTAATAAGCTGCTGTCAGACATGTGCAGTTAAAGCTTGGGGTTGTGTTTCTGTTTTGTCTTCTTCTTGCACAACACAATTCCAGTGGTGTTGCTTTTACAAGGCATGATGCAGCTCCTCACAGGAACAGTGCAAGACAAAACCAAGGTGTTTATGGAGCACTGAAGCATCCCTTCCCTGCTGTGGGACATATGTGCAAGGAGAAGATCTCCTGTAGTCCCTCTTCACCTTAAACCCATCTGTGTTTTTCCAAACTGCTCTCTGAATAAACAGGGCAGGAAGAATTATGTTTTATACACATAGAAATTTCTCAACTTATCTTTTCTTTCCCTATAGAATCATAAAAAGGCTTGGGTTGGAAGGCAGCTTAAAGATCATCCAGTTCCAACCGCCATGCTGTTGGCACAAATGCCACCCACTAGATAGACTGTCCAATCCAACCTGGCCTCGAACATTTCATATGTTTTCATTTTTCATGCTTTTGCGTGTATAATAGAATTAATGCTAGGATCATCTGAATGGAAGGCAAATTTTGTACCCAAGGAAAAAAGAAGAGACTGAGATAAACTAATTGTTCTGCTTTGATTTGGTTGTTGATCCCAAGAAGAGAGAAGATGAAGTGCAATCTATGTTCTTATATGGCCACCTTGGTCTTTCTTTTTACCGCCACAAAAGCAAGGAAAAAAATAATGCAGGAAATTCCTGTGCTCCAGTGTGTGGTTAAGTCACAACTTGCAGCAGTGAATTACCCTGCTAATGTCATAGTGCCTGGTCAGTTAGAGCAAGGCAGCAAGGCTCTTGCTTTTGTACTTATTATGCTTATCTCAATTGCTATTCACAGTCTGAAGCCTCGCTTCCCTGCCATTTTATACTGATCGTTGTGCTAGACTGAGGAAAAGCTTATGACCATATGGTAGCATTTGGCTGCTCACCCATTCTCAGGATTTCACCCAGTTCTCACTGACTTTCAATGGCATCTGGATGACTAATTGCCACAGGCATCTCTCAAAGCCTCAGCTACAGTACCCCAAGATATGCAGGCTACTTTAAAGTCTAACTACACAAAACAACAGGTTCCTGCCTCCAGGCGCTTGCACCTACTGTTAGATGTTTATCCTTAAGTGGCAAAGATAAGTCAAGCAAGGCGCAGTGGTTATGGCAAGTCTCAGGCCACAGTGTATAGCTGGAAATTTCAGGAAGAGCTGGACTAGTCCAATGAACATTATCATCCCCCTTGCTGTGACCATCACCAGAGGTAGCAGGAAAGGTGCTGAGCAGCCTGTGACTTGAGGTACGGGTTTTATTTTATGCTCTGCCACTGATGTCCAGTAGATCCTCTCCCAGGTAATTTAACCCCTGTGCCATTTTTCTCTTTAAGGTCAGAAAGTTTTGAGAGCAGGAAACATCTTCCATTATCTGTGCACAAAGGAGTTTGTCTTAGAGATTCAGGCATTGGCTGGCATCTGACCTGGAAAAACCCTAGGAGAAATAATTGCAGCAAGTATTTCTGTGCCCTCAGAAGAGTTCTGTGGACTCGTTTGCACTGTGTGAGCTGATGGTACCCACTTAACTGACCTGTGAAAGTGGCTGTACTTGGTTTTGCTACGCTCTTTTCCTTCACAGCCCAGTTTCTGCAGGGCCAAGGAAATCCTTTTGAACAAGATGATTCAGAACAGAGGAAAACAGCATGTCTCGTAAACATCTATGTAAGGCAGGAAATATAAAAAAGAAAACTCCTCTATCCTAAACAACAGCAAGACCATTGCAGAGGTCAGAATGGCCAGGGCTGTAAAACGCTTCTAAAAATGTATGTGCTGCTGTTGAATTGCTTTGCCCTTGTCTCCAGACCTTCTCAGGGAATTGTATTCAATCTCAAGTGTTATGAAGACGAGCCCAATGAAGATTTGGTCTGCAGAATTTCTGGCTGTAGTCTGAAATGCTGCTCAGGATATCTTTAAAGATTTAAAAGGAATTTAGCTTTAGCATTGTTTGTGTGTGATTGTTGTTGGGTTTTTTCCCAAACCACAGAATTACTGAGAGGTTTTATACCTTTTCTATTTTCTCCCTTCAAAGAGTACGGATAGACTCATCACCTAATTATTTTGTTTCCATCGTGTAAACAATATCTGGGGAATAAAATAGCAAAGAACATATTTCTCCTTGTATCTTACAACATGCCTACACTGAAAGAAATTATACATAACAAAACTTTATTTCAATTTCCTGTAACAGGGCACCCTGTGAAATGGGAAAGAGAAAAGAGGAGATGCTGTTAAACACAGTCTCCTCTTTGTAGTTCTACCCTGCTCCAAAGGGCTGCTAAATGGAAAATTTCAGTTTCAATAAACCTTCATTGACATATTTAGTAATACTAATAAATTATTCAAACAGAAAAAGAACAAAACTTCCCATGAAAACATATGTAGATGTTATTTAAGCAGTCCTTGCCTGGAATATAAGAAAGCCAGGTTTCTCACTTCTAGAAATCTGAAAAATAAGTTGACTATGAAGCACAAACAAAAGGTTCTCTAATTGTTTTTTTATTTATTTCATCTTTCTTTTCCAAGTTCACTCAAAACCAAAGAAAGTAAACATTTTAACTGGCATTTTTACAGTTGGGTTCTAAAAATTCTTGCTCGCAGTGTAATTTTAGTTGGCTGTGCTCCTTCAAAAACAGCTGGAATAATGGCCTATCTGCATGCGTGTCCAGAATATAATATATAACATGTAATATACCATATATAGTATGTTATATACATCATCGTATAAATAAATAAAAAATAAAATATGAAATAAAATAATAACCCTTTGCAATATTTCCCCCCTTGATTTCACAGTCTGGAAGCCATCTCATGAGCTTGAAAGAACCTCTGTGGAGATCATGGGTTGAAGGTAGACATATATTCTTAAGGTGAATACTGCTACTTTTTAGATACATAGTTCCTGGACTGTCCAAAGAGATTGGTGATAACACCGTCTGGTTGCCAGTGCAAAGATGAGACAATTCTAAATTTAAAAAAAAAAAAACTTCTCCTAATCAAATGCTAAATAAAGCATTACCATAGCCAAAGTTACATTTTCTACTATGACAGGTTGTATATATCAAAAAAAGTGGGAGATATAAATAAAACCTCCCTCATTAGAACTGCAGCCTGAGGATGGGAGGGGTGTAAGCACTGCCATGTGTTTCCTGAGATCTGCAAAACCAGAAAATGCATGAGTGACACAAATCAAGGCAAGTCTACAAAGCGCTTCAGAGTCTACTTAATATTATGGTTTTCCTTAGTAAGTATTCTCCCTTAAATGTCTGACTTCTGATAAGAAAGTGCAAATGGTGGCGTTTGCCCTTGCTGCTTTAGACTTGCCTACAAGAAAGTGCCTGAGTCCTCATTTGGTGAGAAATAAATGGTCATCCTGATTTCAAAGGAAATCTTTCAATATTGGGGCATCTTTAAGGTCTTAAAGATACCCATGGGATTCCAGCACACATTTAAACCTGTGCCTAGGCATTATTTCTGAGCTGGGCCCAACAGCCCAATTGAAGCTTTCAGAAAGTCTCCAGTCCTTACAAGACCTCAGGCTGTGCTTTCCCATTATCTCACCATCTTTTCTTGAGATTTTGGCAGCGATCTGTGTGTGTTAGTACTGACTTTGAGCAGGATAAGAGATCACCCACTATGGAAATGCTATGAGTTTGCAGTGCCCAGCTGTGCTGGGCATTTCTGATCTCCCCGTTTTCCCTCTGTACAGAGGATGTGGAGGCATGAGGGCTCATGGGGAGCCTCCCCTCTGAAGCCTTCCACAAGCATCTCTACCTCCATGGAACTCAAATCCACACATCAGCCAACCACCTGTGCCTTTTCTTTATACAAAGTCCATAGAATGTCATGGATTTCTGAATAAATGGTGTTCCTGTAGCTTTTCCTCCAACAATTTCTTTTTGCTTATGAATTTTAAGCTCAGATTCAATTTCATTAAATGCACAGATGAGCTGCTGGACTCTAATGAAGGCTGAGCATGGAAATATATTTCCATGCTTTCACTGGTCATTTCACCCAAAGGTGATGTCTTTCAAGGCTGAAAGGAATTCATCAAAGAAAAAGGTGATAGGGGAAGTCAGCCTCTTCTCACTGCCTGCTGCCAGCCCAGGGAGAAGTGAAATGAGCTGTCGGAGCTCAAAGAGAGTGTGAGAGGGAGACATGCCTGTAGTTCACAGTGCACCTCCTCCCTTGAGCCTCAGGAGGACATTTTGATGGTGCAGTGATCAGAAAGATGAATTCTCTAGTGCTCTGAACACACTGCCCAAAGGCAAAGCCTTCCCTTTGCTGCCAAACCCTGATGTGAGTGGCACTCATGAAATGACAACTCTTACAGAACCCCATGTGTGTACAAGGGAACCAGCTCCCCAGCACCTTTCTCACTGGTGCTGGGTAATCTCCTGTCCCAGAATGGCAGGGTCTGAGTGTAGCACAGGACCTTCACTGACAATAGCACTTTAATAATTAATTGCTTGCCACAAAGGCCACCAACCTATGTCAACCCAGAACCTAAGGCTGCAAGTTATATAGTCCTTGCTGCTCTGGAGACTCCCTCCTTGGTTCAGAAGACAGGTCTCCTGCTCCTCAAGGCAATCTTCCTTGATTGCTTAACATCCCTTGTTCACCAGCAGCGAGCTTTGCTGATAAAATAAAATTAATAGAATCACAGAATGGTTCAGGTTGGAAGGGACCTTAAAGTTCATCTATTTGCAACCTCCCTGCCATGGACAGGGACCCTTTTAGCAATGGAAGCATTAGGGTAAAACTGGTCACTTATAAATGTACTAAAGGAGTGTTTCAGAGTAAAGCGCACTTCACTCCCAAAGAATCAAGAAGCATGTATGTATGCTTTAAAATCAAGGGAAATAAGGATAGAAGGTTAAAATGAAATATAAGATAGAAAATCTAAAAGGAATGATTTTTTTTTCCCCAGGAAATCACTACTTGAAAATTTCACTAACAACACAGCCACTTGAATAATGAATAAAGCAGACTGGTTTAAATGCAGTGAAATTGCCCTCTCCTCAGCTTTCTTTTAATCTTTTGTGGCCCTACAAGGAGCCTTAGAAGAGGCAGCCCTGTGACATGATAATTCAGCCTCCTCCAGCAGCTGAGCTTAATCAGTCTGTAAGACCTGAAGCTATTATGTTACATTTTCAAGCAGAAAACTCAAATTCCCTTTTTCATGGCTAAACACTTGTTGGTTTTACATCTACTGAATTAAAACATAGAAAAACCCCCAACAGAACCAACATTAACCACAAACAACTTAAATGACTAAATCCACATTGCTAATAGTTCTTTAATTGCTAACCTGAAGGTCCATAGCAGTCCTGATTGTCACTCAAGTTATTTTATAAATGCATGTTGATCTTGAAATTGTAATGGTGCTGAACTAGCAAATGGATTAAGAATGGCAGAAGAGTTTTCTGTGTCAGGGGACCCTACATTATGAATGATAAGGTTTCCCATCTGTGTAACTCCTGGGATTGCAAAACATTTACGAAAAATTAATTTCTCATCACTCAGAACACCCTAAGAAGTAATCAGATGTTTGTGTTTCACAGTAGTTAAAACCACAGCCTTAACAAACTCAATGGCTTGTGTGTATGCTGCCTCAAGGTCTACTGCAGCATTAAGGCCAGGAAAGCCGATTTTAATAGAAATTGATAGACACATATTTTTTCATGTGGCTATGTCCTGTAATTAGGTTTTGGTATGTCTAAAAACGAGCAGACTCCAGCTGGAGTCACACTTGCAGCCTCTCCTGAGATTCCACACTTCTCTCTTGCAAGTGGTGAGCTCTTCCTGAGCCCCCCTGGTTTAGATTTTCCAGAGGGTCACCTTCACTTCAGGACCCAAACAACCTTTGGGACTGTTATTTGACTGAGAAGTGGTAGCAGGGGCATTGACAAAAAGAGAAAGAGAATCATGGAGTCATTTATGTTGGAAAAGATTTCTAAGATCATCAAGTCTAACCATTAACTCTGCACTGCCAAGTCCACCAGTAAACCATGTCCCTGAGTGCCACATTACTCATGTGAGAACAGTGAGATTACATTAACCTAATTTTTGAAAAAAGAAGCCTAAACTCAGATTTTTTGCTTTTTATCTGTGCATTGCACAAATCTTGGTAATTCTTTTTTCTTTTTTTTTTTCCTGGTGCAACCAGATAGACGATAAGAGTACAGTGTGGTCCTTGGCAGAGGACTCTACTGATTGGGAAAGCTTGTGACTGGTTAGACTTCCCTGCAACAGCAGGGATTTAATGTATTTCTCCCTTACAGTACAGAGCTTTCAAAAGAACTGAAATAAGCTTTAAACACTCTTGCTCTTTTTCTTAATCAAATGATACTAAAGAAATCAGGACAAAGCATGCACAGTTAGAAACTGATTTTCCTTTAATGAATGAAAAAAATATACAAGTTGAGAGTGCACCTTCAAAGAACCAGCTTGACATTACTTGAAATGATATTGCAGAGAGTGGAACCAAATTCTGGCATTAGTTTGTTTATCTATACATTGAATATTTGGTCATCTCCTTATTCTGCCTTACAGAGCTGAAGGAACTCCAGTGGCAACAAGCCAGCTATATGCACTAGAAAAGCATCCAAGCAGCCATGTTATTATTTAACCATCGACCACTAGAGAATATCGTCCCACTGTTGAAGTGTACTTTTGGTCAGCCTAATATAGATGGAAAAGTAGATTTCCATATATTAAGGGTTTACCTGAAGCTCGTCAGAATTAGATCATAATTATTAGGAAAAATTTCTTTTTCAAAACTGTTGTCAAGCACTGGAACAGAGGCTGCCCAGAGAAGTGGTGCAGTCACCATCCCTGGAGATTTTTAAAAGACTGGTGGATGTGGCATTTTAGGACATGGTTTAGTGGTGGACTTGGCAGTGCTAGGTTAATGGTTGGACTTGGTAGTCTTAGAGTTTTTTTCCAACCTAAACATTTTGTGATTATATGATTCTAAGATGTTTACAGGGTTAAAAGTCTCCTCTGGAGAAGCCAACAGCTGATGAATATATTAGCTTAACTCAACTCCATTTCCCTCCTAACTGTGCGAAAAGGAGCTACACCAGCATGCCCAAAACGGGAATCAATTACTCCTCCTTCTCATGCTGCTAAATATTCAGGTCCTGTTGGTGCATCTCCTCCTGTTTGGCTCCAATTCTCTAGCAGGTTAGCAAGGAAATCAGATGCAAATCACATAGGTGATTCCTCAGCGGGAGGACAGAGCTGTGGCTGCCAAGGAGGAGGCAGGCTGCTTTTGTGTTTCTCAGAGTCACATAGCACTTAGCCACACAGTTCCCATTGACTTACAAATGGGAAATATGTAGATGCAAGTAAGAGTTATGGAAATGTAGCCTTTCACTGTATCATTAGTTTTTTGTTTCCACATGGAAGAAACTCATGATTTATTTTGAATATTTAAACTGTGTCAGTGCAAGTGCTTTTTTTTTTTTTTTTTTTTTTCCGGTTCTTTTGGTGACTGTGAAACAAGCAACCCCAACAGTTTGGCATGGCAGCATAAAGAAGCTAACATAGCTGAAGAGCATTGTGAAGGGATCTATTTTGCATATCATCTAATCTAATTGCAACGTATGTAGCGTCCTTATAGTTGAAGTACAGGAATATGGAGGTGGTCACCTGGGTTGTGTTCCTCTCAGCTGGACAAATCAGTTAGTCTATATGCATCATCTTTAAAGTAGAAATAATACTTAATTCACATGGAAGTTTTAAGCATTCTTCAAGGCTTGAGGAGTGCTCTTATATTTTTGGATTCAGTATAACATACTATCTAGGCCGTATACAGATATCAGCAAGCTTGAGACTATTATAGTTGCTTCACTCACACCATCCCACTAAACATCTTTTATTGCCACTTTTGTCTATGGTTTAAGACTGGGCTACATGGGACACAGTCAGCAAGATTTCCTGTCCTCATGGGTCCTCTACACCAAAGAAAACTAGAAATTAACTTCACTAAATGCAAAGCTACATCCAGTTTCAAACCGAAACTGAGCTGCAGCAATATCTTTTTTTTTTTAATCTCCTGAAAATCGTATGCAGACCTGAACATTTAGATTTAGCAAAATCCCTCACCTGATGGTTTGATTTTTCTTGCTCCAGCCAGCAAAGCAGTTGAGCTACTTAGCAATTCTGCTGAAATGACTGCTGAAAAGCACAGGCAGGTGTGTCTCTCTGAATCATGTCCTTATCACAAGAACTTCAGGGGCTACCAGATGATCTGACCAAGGAGCTAAGAGGGATCATTTCTCTTAACTAAGCTTTTCTCATGGGGAAATGGCTGTTTGCATATTTTACCAGAAGTATCAGGCTTTTATTAGTTATAAGGAAGCATAATGCTATCTGCCTATATATTATCCTTCCAGAAGTATGTATCTATACCTTGTTTTATTATTCAGGAGACTTCTACCCTTGTGCAGAACTAGAAATTACTGACCTCATCCTTTCTCAATTAAGTGACATAAATCATGAACAGTTTCACTGAAACCAGTTAAATTTCAGTGATGTAAAAGTGGTGGGGAAAGACAAGAGGGCCCTTGATTGTTGTAGTTCTGTCTTTAAAACATTCAGTCCAAGGGCCTTCAACATACAGCCCCTCTCTACTACAGATTGCAATCCAACAGGAATCTGACACAGAGTATTTGCAAAGAGTGGGGCTAAACTGTTTTATTTGGGTTTGTTTGTTTGTTTGTTTTTAATAGAGCATAGCTAAATACTAATATACTGGCACAGGCTGCCCAGGGAAGTGGTTGATTCACCAGCCTTGGAGAGGTTTAAAAGACATGTAGATGTAGTGCTTAGCAACATGGTTTAGTGGGGGATGACACATTTAGTGTTAGGTTAATGGTTGGACTGTGTGATCTTAGAGGTCTTTTCCAACCCAAATGATTCTATGGTTTTAAATGCAGCACATAACACAATCTTCTCAATAGGCATCTATTAATCAGAGAATAAAGGATGATCAGCTGCTTCACGAGTGGAACAGCTTGAAAACAGAAGTGTGCCAAATAATTTACTACACACACTCTCCAAGTTTACAGAAGAATTTGGGTTGAGTTTGATGTTTTGTCAATAACTCAGTAGAGCTAAAACTTTGGAAAAATGGGTGGGTGAAACAGTTTGCAAAGAAAACAGACAATTTTATAACAATCTGAACTATTATCTAACCTGTCTGGTTGAAAGGCTTGGGACAGACTATAAAAAGAGAGTGCAATTACAGAGGAGGAATGAAATTAATACAGTTTGTTTGTTAGGAGGATCCTTCTTTCTTCCTGAAGCCTTTGCAAGAAAAGTAATTTGTGCTGACGTTGACCTACTTTTTGGGGGGATCTTGTATTTCTTTACTTCACTGGTTCCCAGAGGCTTTTGTGTGGCATTAATATTGGTAATGACTGAGTCTCCCTAAAGGAGGTGAAAAAGAATTTCTATGGCTTCTGCAAGGAAAAAGCACTATGTTCAGATCCTGAAAATTCAGCTGTGTGTTATTCTCCTGCAGATATAGGAGAAATTGACAATGTGTATGTGAGAAGCTGGATAAGTGGAGGGGAAGAAGGCCTGGAGAAATGCACAGCTCCTGTTCCCACATGTGCCTGAGACTCAAGGTGTATATTGCCCTTGCTATCAATAAAAGACTTTGCAAAACTTTTTTTCCAGAACATGTCTTCACCAATTTTTTAATTTCTTTCACTCATTTTTTTTGTAATCCCTGCTAAGCTCCTTTCTTAAGGATGTATCAGGAAGTTCTTCACAGGCAATATTTTTCAGAAAAAGTAAAATACCGGCATGTTGGCAGCACTTTTGGTTACTTAGAACCAGAGGTGCTGAAACTGCAGGAAGGAAGGGGAAGAACCAGTTTTTAAGCTAGGAAATACTGGAAACTTCATCAAAGGATTTGCAGGCACATAACCGTACTCCATCTCTGTGTACGTGTTTTGTTATCCCAAACTGGTGAGGAAGATGAAACCAGTGTTCACAATCTGGTCTTGCAGGTGCAGTCTGAGGGTTTCATCCCTGTGATCTCCAATTGCTCTTCATCCTTTCTTTCAGTCTTTATTCTGCCTTCCCCTGATGATGACAAACAGGGGCACAAAGAAATAGGGAAGAACAGAGTGAAGTGCTTCTTTCCAGCAGCCACTCGAATTTCAAGCAGAATATTGAAAGAACCAGTACAAAGGAAGAGAGCTGTTGTTTTTTTCCCCTGCTTGCTCCTTGTTAAGCTTCACAGCTCAACAGGTGCCCTGCTTTGAAAGAGAAAAGGCAACAAAAACATCCATTCACTTTTCTAACTTGTTAATTAACCTTTTTTGCTTTCCCTGTCTACATTTCTCTCCTCCAGTACTCTCTTTCCTAATATTGCCTTTTGTGAGATAAGATGGTGGAAGATGAGACAAAATGGTAGGGGGCTGAACTACCAATAACTGGGAATCTTTTCAAGCAAAACATGTTCAGAGCATATGCAAAGGTGCTGCCTCTCTTCTTAGATCATTCCCTTGGCAGCAGGATGTGATAGGCAAAATCAAACCAATATTCAGAGATTTTCAGCTGCAGATCTCAAGAACTGGCAAGGTTTTTATCGTTGTTTTCCAAATGGGAAAGAAAGAGACAGGGAATTTGAGAACATATGGTGATAGAATAATGAATGAGTAAACAGACTCCTTCTGGGCTCTGTCCTTCATTGAACCCAAAGGCAATTAACAATCATAGATTCAGTATTATAATATTAGATACTGACCATGATTTCATGACCAGAAAGTAACTACTGCAAAGGTCTTCAGCCTCCTTCTCTCAAAGCTGATGTACAAAAGTAAAGTTCAGGAAACACAAATCAAAACTCAGCACTGAGTTTTGCCATTTTGCTACCCAATATGTTCCCACTCACTCCTGTTGAGCTAAGATCAAACAAATCATGGAATAGAGAGGTCAAAACTCAGTTTTACCACCAAAAGCATGTCTTATCTGCAGATGTCCCATTCACTAGCAAACTGCAATTCTAAAATATATCTATAAAGACAGTAACAGATACAAGAATCTTCTTGTTTTCTGGGATATTCTTCTGACCCTGAGGCCATTCACAATCCCATTAATCTAAACTTTGGAAATATATTATGTGTTTAATTTAGCTGAGAACAAAATAATGAGCAGTATCCCAGCAAGTATTTGGTTACCTCCTCATCTGTTTACCATGCGGGGACACATGGAAGAAGATCTGTTGCTGGAAAAGATACTTCCTTTTATTACACTGGTTGCCAGCACCCCTGAAGTTTAAAAAAATTAAAAAATGAGAAAAGTAATTAAAGCACGCTAGGCCTAATTACTTTCCTGCCTGCTTCAGCAGTGTTTTGGTGGGGAGAAATCATAGTGCTTCAAACCCCCATGTCTGCTTAGGAACTGCAGTCCCCAAGACTTCTGCTGAGTAGAAAGCTGGAATTCTCTCTTCTTAACTGGACAGCCTCCTGCTTTCATCAAGAAACTTGACATTTTCCATAGCCAGCCCCACATGAAACTCCTTCCACAAGGTATTATTTGAGATCCAGGGATATGAAGAGGAAAATGCAAGTTTATATTCTCAACATATTGAGAATGTTGTGAATTGGATGCTGTTTGTTGGAGAATGCTGAGGATATTTGAACTTAGAGGGTAAATACTCAGAAAAAACAAGACTGTTAGAAGGCAGAAGATGGTTCATGCTTAACAGTTCCTGTAACTACTCCAAAGCTGGCTATTTTAGAAGCACAAAGGTAGATACAGAAAAGCCCTGGAAACATAATAATAGTAATAATAAAAAAACAAAACCCAGAAGAAAATCTCTGACAAAGAGTGGAAGAAAATGCAAAATTCAAAAGGGAAGAAAAATAGTGGCAAGAGAAATCAGAGAAAATTAATGCAAAAAACAAATAAAGTAAATAGTAGAAAACATGCATTGTAGGGCACATGTCTACAACATTGTTTGGGGAGATACTTTCTAACAAAAAAACCCAAACAAAAATCCTACCAGATTTGAAGCCAGGGAAAATAAAAGTTATTGGAATAAGGGGAAAATTAATATTTCAGGAGAAATACTTTTTTTCCTATTTCTCAGTGCTCATCCAGCCACATCTGGAATGCTGCATCCAGCTGGGCCTCCAAAAAAATAAGGCTGTTGACAAACTTCAGGGAGTGCAACATAGGCCAGCAAGGTGATCAGGAGGTTGGAGGAGGTTGGAGCACATGCTGTACAAGGAAAGGCTGAGAGAGCTGGGTTTGTTCAGCCTGGATACTCAGCAGGGATTTCATAGCTGCCTTACAGCACTTCTGAGCAAGTTTGTTAAGAAGACAGAGCCAAGTTGTGATGCATGAGAGGGAAGGATCCATCTGGATTAATGGGAAAAAAAATCCAGCATGAGATATTTAAGCCCAAATAAATTGTGGGACCTCCATCCTTTGAGATTTTGAAGGCCCAGCTGGAGGAAGCCCTAAATAATCTGTTCTCAGTTCAGTGTTGACTCAGCTGTGAGCAGGAGCTTGGACTGGAGACCTTCTGAGGTCCCTTCCAACCTACATGATCCTCTAATTATAGGAAAGCTTCAGCAGAAACATTTTAGATAAAGCAGTCTGGGAGACCTAAGAGCTAGAAAGCAGAGTGAAAAGCTGTAGTTACTGAAATATAGGGCAATCTAGACACAGGCCAAAATATTTGGCATTTAAAAAGAAACTTTGGAAAATAAACTTTGGAAAAGATGCAACAAAGAAACAAGCTATGGGGAAGGATGTCAGACTAGTGAGAATTATATTCAGTGAATCTATTCTTTCTAGTGTAAAGAATAAAGTGTAAGGTGAAATGTGGGCTTGGTCAGACCATGTTTTCCCTTTGCTTCTACCTTTTGAATAACCATGGAGGGATAGACTCTTCAGAATGTCACTCCATGCTTTCCTGTCTACCCTACACAAATAATTTTGGTTTATAGTTGGTTTTGAACCAAGTCAGCATACTTTACACGTCTGTTTTAAAGGGAATGGCTCATGCAGATGAAACCTTCTTCTTGTCATCCTTATCATCAGGAGCATATATACTACATTGGTGCACACTGGCTCTTGTGTCTTCAGGCCTTCCATTAGGCTTCCTTTTATGTGAAGTGGATAACAGGAGAAGCTGCCAGATGTACCAGAATATGAAGCTGAAATATTTGGATGGGTTGTAACAAAGTTTGGACAGTACTTGTTTAGCGGAGGCCACAGTTGCTAGAGGTGTAAACCTTTTTCCATAACAGAAAAAATTTGTTGTTCGCTTTGCACTGGGGCCACATTCTGATTGCTTTTTCAGTGTGTGCACTTGACTCCTCATCAAGTTTTGCTGCTTCTTGTGAAACATTTGTAGGCATTCCTGAGGGTAAGGGGAGCTTTGGTCTGATTCTGCTGAGGCCAAGATTTTAACAAATTGTAGTATGTTTGACATTTAGGGAGAAAATACAGCTCACATACATCACCAAATGGTGGCAGCTGTACAAAATAACATCGCTATGATCCTTTCCTTTGCATTGACTGTTATGTATGTTCAGTGGTTTTGGGATGTCCTGAAGTTTTATTCCTTGGAATGGAAACTCAATCACTGAATTTGATGCCAAGCCTGTTTTGCAAGACTTTTCATTACAGTTGCTTTGCTACACAACTAAGAAGTGCAATTGGGAACAAAGGATGGTACTTTCCTGTCTTTGCTGCCAGCTCCTCAGACCACACCAAGAATCCTTCTCTGTCTTGGCCCTTCTTTTATTTGCCATTTGTCAGTTACAATGCATGTGTTAGAAAGATTGCCCTCACAGAGAGAGCTAGTTAACTTTTAAAGGAACCCATTGACAGGCTTGAATAAAACATCCATAAGTTCACATGCCTGAGTTTTGTGCAGCCATTCTGTAAGATCCACAATGCCCTGATGATGATTTTGAGGCATATTCGTGGGTGAAGAATTACAGTGCCATACCTCTGTAATTTTAACAATGAAGAACTTATCACCTTTCCAAGTAATTCTAAATTTTGTGTAGTCTTACGTGAAATCAAGTGTTTTTCCAGAGTAAATAAGGGTGCCTGTTACACATGCTAAAAATATTCCCACACATTCACTGACAAACTCCCAATAATGTATTATTGCACGGCACCACAGGGAAACAGAGTGTGGCATTCACATTCCTACCACCAGTCTGTAAGACTTGATCTACTTTGCAGGTTGATGAGATGAAGTGTCTGGTCTAAGGGACATGCTTTTCCACTGAATTTAAGGTCATACTCCCAAGCAATGGTAGAGGTAATTGCCACTGGGTACTCAGGGACAAGTGGTCAAAGACTGGAGGTATCAGGTGATATTTGTACAATTATCAAGTAGCTCTCATACTACGACAGAAGCTGCCCCAAGAAGAACTTGCCACACTAAGGCTTATATCCACCATATTTTTGATATCTTTTATTTCAAGATCTCTCCACAAGATAGAACCTTGAGGCCATCTGCATTTTTGGAGACTCTTCCATGCTACTCATTTCTAGGGATGCAAGTAGCCTGGAAAGGAACACAGAACCTTAAATACAGTGGGGAAAAATGTTTCCTGTGATCGCTTCCACTTACACTTCATTGCAGCTGGTTACTATAGTTTTAGCTATTCTACAGATTCCAAATTTTGCCCAAATGTGGGCAGTGCTGACAGATTGCCGGAAGCCAGATAGTGACAGAAAAAGCAGGACAGAGTATTCTCTGCTTCTAAGATGTACAGGGGCGATTTGCTAGAGACACTGAATTTCAGTACCCCATTTGACAGCCACCTTCATCTTGTACTTGTGAAGTTGAATAAAGTGGAAATGTTGCCTCCTGGGGTACATAGTCTACATGATTTGCTCAAACACCACTGAAAGCTCCAGGGCCCAAAATTTCTTGTGATGGGCTGGACAGTGCATGCAGCCACTGCTGCTGTTCTGATCCACACCTGACACTAGGAAACATTTGCTGTTACAGAATCAAAACCAGACACAGCTGAAATTTCTGAGAAAACCAAAAGAAAAATATCACAAGAAAAGGAGAGAGGGGAATTTAAATTAGCTCAGCTGCTTCATTTGGCACTTGATATGCCAAGGGATCAAGAGGAATCATATGAGAAAAATGCACAGAAGACATACTGTGCATTGCTATTCATTATCAAATTAGCACATTTTATATCATGTTTCAACCTTCTTTCAGGCTTTGCCTTGTAATACACGTGATTAGAAGGGAACTAATATTAGCAAGTTTTAGTGACTATTTAAAAATGAAAAAGGCACTTTTACAATATTTTTAAAGACTACTTCATTAAGCAAAAGGAGATATACTACAGACAAAGAACTCCATGCTTGTGAAAACACAGTACAAAATTTCCAGGCCTCTGCCTTTAATTGCATCCAAAAGTCATTGTTCTCCAAACAAAAGAAGCCATGGGGTAAATGTTTTATGTTTCATTGTGTCTTTATAAATTTCCATCACTCAAGATGAAAGAGGCACCAAGTCATCGGAGCTATTTTTTTGCTAGTCTAGCTGCTCAAAGTATCATTTTTCCCAAGTGATTTATTTGAGCTATTATAGCTATTCACGATTATTCTCCTGTCTCACGATATGACACATTCACATGGCTCTTTTTCTCTGGTGACCTCAAATTCTTTAGGCAAGGAATTTGTTTTACATCGCTGTTCTGCAGAGAAGATGCTCTGCAGAAGACAGAATCAGACTAGTAGGTTACTCCAAGTCTGAAGTCAATGGGTGAGAACTTCAGCTTGTCTAATTTATTATTAATTTTGTGGTGGTTTGAACCTGAGTTGATGGACAGTTGTTTAGACCAATAACGATTCTCTAAATCTACATATTTAAATCGTGTGGAAGCCCGGGAAACTCTCTTTTCCTTCCGGCCCTTGGACAGGTAACTGGGCTCTGGCCGCTTGGCCCGGCGGGCTGGGCTGGGCCTGGCTGGGCCTGGCCGGCCCTGCTCCATCTCGGCCCGGTGGGGGCTGGGGCTACGGCCCGCGGCTCCGTGCAGGCCGGGATGGCCTCCCCTTCTCTGGTGCTGCTGAAATGAACTTTTACAGCTCCGGCTGAGACCAGCTCGGCCGCACTGCCCAGCAGAGATCATGTGACCAACAGAGAGATAAAGTTCCAGCTGCAAACTCCAGGTAAGATTAACCCCTTCTGAACCGTAAGTTCCCCAGAAGAGATGAACCCTGCAAACATCAACCCTCTCCCAGGTCAGAGGAAAGGGAAAGGCAAAGGCACGTGAATAGACACCATGAGAGTGACACCAAAGTCAGTGAAGAAGAAAGAGCTGAAGCCCAGAGAGAGGAGATAGAGGAGATGCTTTAAACCTAAAAGCTGAAATTCTTTTGTAAA
>VZRQ01009573.1:45170-65865 GCA_013397975.1 Machaerirhynchus nigripectus
GCCCCATAGCATGGGCAAAAGAGACTCCTCTCCCTAAGTGAACTGATGAAAGACTATTATAAAGGTGGTAAACTGACTGAAATAATCCCAAGTTTATGTCTTTGGGAGGAGGGAGAAGGATGGGGGGAAGAGAAGTGTTCTGAAGGTTTTGTTTTGACCATTATTAATCTTTTTTTTTCTTTTAGTTCTGTTAATAAACTTCTTTATATTCTTTAAGTTTGGAGCCTGCTTTGCATTCCTCCTAATTCTTATCTCACAGAAGGTAAAGGGTGCGAGCAAAACCACTATAAACTGTTTTTTTTTTAAATCATCCATCTTCTTCTTATTTTTTAATAATATTTTGCTTTATTATTTATCTTATTATCTTATTATTATTTATTGTTTTTTAAAGAGTGGTGAGTATAACTCTGGGCATTCTGTCCTCTGTTGTGCAAAAACACAAGAGCATGGTACAAGGTTTGAAAAAACTATCCTGATTCCTAAAAAAGGACATGCTGAGTTGTTTCTTCATTTTACCTCAATTAGTCAAACAACAAGCCATATAGAAGATACAGTAGCTAACAAGGGAAAGCAATACTTACAGTCTTAGTGCTTGAAAAGTATTGGGAACTCTTAAGGAATCATTTTTCTGCCTATAAATGAGAAAACAGGAGGATCCAGACAGAGCAAAAATATGTCTGAATGAATCACATATGTATGTGTGATTTCATTTTCACCATGGATTTAATTGAAGTAATATATTCCTTTTCCCCTCCTTTTCAAGTTCTTTCCTTAGCCCTCATTTTTTTAACATACAAGGAGAGAGAGAAGAGAAATAAATTATGGGTGTCCTCCTTGCACGTGTGGATACAGAGCTTGGAAAGAAAGATGAGGAAAAGAGCTACAATGAGACCCTTAAACTTAGGTAAGTGTCTCTGGGGTTAGCAGAGCTCAGTGATGAAGGAAAGCATTAGGATTTATGATAAACATAAGGTGCACACAAACCAGACACAGTTAAATCCCATCTGTCCCCTGCAGACATGCAGATGATATATTTTTCTTTCAAGTAGGCTGGTGGTACTGTCGGGTATTGCCCCCATGCCCCAGTACCTAACCCTGGGCTTTTAGCATCATTCCTTATGGAATTCCTACTGTGAGGAGAGCTAATCAGGAGCAACACACAGGGATTTCAGATATTCTGTGGGCAGCATCTACCAGTAAGGATTACCTTCCTTTGTTTCACAGAAATAAGACATCATAACCATTAAAAAATAAACCAGTTGAGGCATCATCTTTTATGCTTTGAGTTCCTCTATTTGCCTTCTGGTTAAAAACCAGAGACAAAATTTTTTTATGGAACATAAATACCTGACACTACTATTATTATCCCTTGAGTTTATAGGAAGGTTCAATCAGAAAAAAAAAGGTGTCAGGCAAATCGGACCTTCCAACCACCTAATTAAGGCTATGTTTGCATACTTATTTCAAGGCTGAGTACCTTTGTCCACGACGTTGAGTACCTTTATCCATTCACTCAATGTGGACCATATGTAAGCAAGGCAGGATATTAATCACAATGAAAAAGTGTGTTCTCTCTCTTCTTGGACTCGCTGTACTTGTTCTTCTTCCTAAATACTATATGTTCAGAATCAAGGAATTACTACCAGAAGCTATTAAAATGAAGATAATACCTTTCAATTGCTGTTTTGCAATGGAAGACAACATATATTTGCTCTGTCTTGGAAAATGAAAAACCTTAAAGATGGTTTTCTGCTGTTTTTTTCTCCATGCTTAGTAATACTGTTTCTGTCTTTTAGACAAGCATCTCTTTTCTCCGTGATCTCCAGAGATAAAATGAAGATGGTTTTGGTTTGATCCTTCTCACTTTCCAATCTTCTTATCTCTTGAACTAATGTTCTCTTCCCCAGTCCTTGTATTTTCAAGAGCTGAAAAAACTTTGAGAAACATCCTGGTTTGAAAAAAATTCTCCTCTCCCCATTGCTGTGGACTTTCACAGACACACAGACACACACACACACACATATTAAGTCTTTCTTGCTTTGGTTTTCTTTATTTTCCAGGCTTCACTGCTTCTTGTTTATTCACACATACCATGAACATGATTGTCAATCCCAGACCATAGGATGTCCGACTACAGAGAACAGATTAAAGCAGAATTATTCTGCATTATTGTGCTTTCATTTCCTGAAGTTTCCTAAGTGAAAATCTATTGAATTTATCATTTTAAACACTATTTTTCATGTGTGCAAATAGAAAAAGAAAGTAGACACAGAACTATTTATACTAAATATGCAAATTCAAAGCAAGTGATTGCTATCACAACCATAGCATCCATATAACTCAAATAACACTGCACCTTGAAAAACCATTTAAAAATAAAACAAGCAAACAAATGAAAGCAGTTCAGTTTGAAAGGGAACAGAGGCATGAATACACCAACTTTCTCAGAAGAGCAGTCTTCAGTCCATCCCCACTGGTTTTGCATCCCTCTCTTTCTCCTCAGCTGTCTTTCTGTCACTGTCCCTGTGTGATGAGTGTTTTCCTCACTGCCTCCAGGAATCTGCCTCTTCTCCTCCTCTTTCACTCTCCATCTTCTTACCTCTTCTCCCCCAGATTCTGCTGCTTATAAAGGAAATATTATTCCCATCCTGGAGTTCTCCTAATTTGTTCCCTGATTATGGAAGCATCTCTCCTAGCTTTTTTTTTTTTTGCTCCTCTTGCCTGTTTTTCTGTATCTGTTCTCTTTCTTTTCCACAATAATCCCATTTAATTACTCCCTCTTCTCTTCTTCCTACCTATATTCCCTTTTCAAAACCCTTCCAGAATTCCTGCTGGGAATCTGATAGGTAATTATTTATTGCCAAGCCTGCAGACAAAGGGAAAGTGCCCGTAATGAGCAGACATTGGGGAAGTCCTAATGACAAACCATGAGACAACTGCACGACTCATTTAGGAAAGTCAGGAGATTTCTAATAGATGAGATCCTCAACTGGTATAAAAATATATAATTTCTTTCAGAAAATAATCAAGGATCTGCCACTTCAGGATCTGTCCTTCAGGTAGAAATGCAGAATATAACTAAAAAGACATTGTCCGACATATTTTCAAAATGCCCTGGTTTTCATTTTACATCTTTAATTTAGATGTAAAGAGAACTGAATTCTGGATATTTTAGTACCAAGGAACTAAATATTCAGTTTGGAGTTTTATCTGGTTCTGGTTTTGGTTTTGGTTTTTTTTTTTTTGTTCCTCTTTGTCTTTTTACAGTAATTTTTAAGCCCAAAGATTATATGCAGCACTTAAACCTTTTTTTGCAAGATAATCAGACTTTTCGGTATTATTATTATTTATGTTTAACTTTTATCTGAAATTAGGCAGCAAACAGGAGCTGCTCTGCTGGCTCAGCAAGCTGAGGGGCTGCCGTATAGATTGGTTTGTACTCAAGGGACTGGAGGCTGATCTCCTTCCCACACAAGCTATTTGGGTAGAAAAATCACAACTGCTATAATGAGTAGTATCTTTATCTCCATGTGTCAGCTCAGAGGGTGCTCTTCTGGGAGAAAATTAAATGTGACCTTCCGCTGTTGATGTGACACAAACACATATATTGCACAAGCTTCTGCATCAATGGCTCCTGCTTGCAGTTCTCTGATGTGCAGTGATCCTTAAGGAGGGTACAAGCCCCATCACTTTTCTCTGAGGATCTAACATTATATTTGAGAGATTTTGGAAATGGGCTGAATATGGCAAACATTTTTGGACATACTCTGCTTGGGTGAAACCCTGTTAATTTCAGTGTCGCCCCTGGACTAAATATATAATAATAAACAGAATTCCTATTTCTAAGGTAAAAAAGTGGTTTAGTAACTTTGCAATATCATGGACTGCAGGACTGTGCTGCTCTATGGCTTGAACTACAAAATAAATACCAGACATCCCAACAAACACACTATTTGAGATAGCAACAGTATTTGTTAGCTGGACTTAAATCAGATAATTCTTCTGAAGTCAATGACATTTTTCAGAAGTATGTAAGAGATCATGGTCCATACCACTTAACATCCAGCTTTTTAGACAGTCTCCACCAGCCTCCATTTCCTGCTCTGCTCATTTCATCTTGGAGTTTGCATACTAGATTTGGCTGGGACAGAGTCAATTTTCTTCATAGCAGTTTGTTTCAAATTTGTGATAAAAATGGTACCCTATTGATAAATAGTGCTCAGTTATTGCTGAGCAAGGCTTACACAGAGTCAAGGATTTTTCTGCTCCTCACCCCACCCCACCAGTGAGGAGGCTGGGGGTGCACAAGGAGTTGGGAGGGGACATAGTCAGGACAGCTGACCCCAAATGACTCAAGGGATATCCCAGAACATATAATGTTGTGCTTAGAAATAAAGATGGGAGAAGAAGAAAGGAAGGATGTTTAGAGTGAAGACATTTGTCTTTCCAAGTCACCATTAAACGTGATGGAGCCCTGCTCTTCTGCAGGTGGCTGGACACCTGCCAGCCCTTGGGAAGTACTGGATGAATTCCTTGACTTGCTTTGATTGTGTACACAACTTTTTTTTACCTTTTAAACTGTCTTTATCTCAACCCAAGAGTTTTCCCAGTTTTACCCTTCTGAATTTCTTCCCTGTCCCACTGTGAGGAAGTGAGTGAAGAGCTAGGGGAGGTGTTAGCTCTAGCTGTCTGGAGTCAACATATAACAGCTTGATAGATAAAATTATTTTTCCTGTTTAAGTAGGTGCTACAGACCTACTACATATAGCAAAACATTTCTTACCTTATAGTCATTATAGTACAAATTTTGAGCTAATCAAAGGACTCCCTTTAACCAAACATAAATACCAGGTGCTCTAAATGGTCTTCTATCTCTATGAGGCAGGGCCACCATGCAAAAGAAATTGTTTCTCACAAATCTGCCTATAAACAAGGAACAGAGACTGCAGTGAACAGTGATGGTCAGTGACTTGATAGCATGTGCTTGATGAAACTCTTTTCAATCATCTTGGAGAAATGAAAAGAGCACGTATAATCTGAAGCCTGTTTCTCATTTGCTATAGCAGACTCATAAATAACTGTGGGAGAGACTGTATTGCATTGTTTAACATGGATGAGTCTATGGATCAAAACCAAATTTCCAGGGTATAGGGATTCACCACTCGATAAAACCACTGATTGTGAACATATCATTCCAGTGATGCCAGTGGAGTCATACCAGCCTATAATTACAGAAATGGGAATGAAAACCCATCCCAGGGGTAAAGATAAATAGATATGTAGCATTAAATAAAAATAGGCAGTCAGAATAGCTACCTCAGCCTTGGGTAATATGTTGTGTAGTAGCCTTTACTATTAGTTTTACTCATGGGAAATTTTACAGATGGAGGATAGGCTAAATTTCATGTGGAAGAATCAATTCTTGGGACAACAGAAAATGACAAAGATAAAAGCAATGACAAATATGGCTAAAGGTATCACAGAGAAACAATTGCTTTTCAGATTAACCATCCCCTTTTTAAATTGCTAGTGGACCTCTGTTATAAAAAATAGGGTGTTTCTAAAATCAATATATTAGGCATTTCAGGTCCCAGTTTGAGAACGTCCCTTAGAAAAGGAGGAAACTTTTGTATCATTCTTCATTAATTCTCCACTTCCTTAAGTGCTTTGGGAATTATCTATTAAAACAGGAATGCAGTGAAGAAAAGCTAAAAGAATGTAAGTACATAAAGTTGGCCCCATATCAGCAAAGCTTAAATTGTGATAAGCAAGACTTCGTGCAAGGAGTAGGTATTTTACGATGTCACAATTATTGGTTCAATAATCAGCTGTCAGGGGTTTTAAGCTGCAATAAAAGCTATCGTTTGACAAACAAAACACTAAATAAAAAAGAAAGAATAAGGCCTGGAAAACTCTTGCCTTTACAAGTTACCACTACCTGTACTCATGCTGATGAACCTATGGTCTGCTAAATTTTCTAGAGTCCAACAGGTTATCCAGAAGCCAAATAATGTGGTTTCATAATGCTGAGTTTGCCCCTTCCATCCCTATTCCCAAAAAGCCCATCCATTGCCATGAAGCTGAAGTCCCTGTCCCACTTTCTCCCCACTTCTGACAGCAGACGAGATATTGCTGATCTCTGCTCTAATTGGGATGACTGAAATGAGAACACCTGGAAATACAAATTGGACAGGAATATTTCTTTCTTTATAGTCCAGTCTTTTGGGATTTGCTCTTCTTCTTGTTTGATTGTAAAGTATAAAAAGCCATGGGCCAAAATCACCAAGGGACAAATGGATGCCACCATCCACAATCTTCTCATTTAGCTTGCTCTTTATTAACTCTTATATATAAAAAGGGGTCTTAGTCCACATAGTCCAGAATTTTATAGTGACTTAGCCCAAGTATTCTCTTGCAGGATTTCTCTTGCACTGGTGTAGCCAGCTGCAAAATGCAAGGCCAGTTAAGAACAAGGAGGACAAAAAAAGATGCTCAGGGGGGTGGAACATATCTGCTATGAAGACAGGCTAAGAGAGTTGGGATTGCTCGCCCTGGAGAAGAAAAGGCTCCAGGGAGACCTTAGAGCACTTTCCAGTACCCAAAGGGGCCACAAGAGAGCTGGAGAGGGATTTTTGACAAGGACAGGGAATGATAGGACAAGGGTGAATGGCTTCAGACTAAAAGTGAGTCAGTTTAATTTAGCTATTAGGAAAAAATTCTTAATGATGAGGGTGGTGAGGCACTGGCACAGGCTGCCCAGAGAAGTCATGGATGCCCCATCCCTGGAAGTGTTCAAGGCCAGGTTGGATGGGGCTCTGAGAAACCTGGGATAGTGGAAGGTGTCCCTGCCCACAGCAGGGGGTTGTAACTAGATGGTCTTTAATGTCCCTTCTAACCCAAACCACTCTATGGTTTTCTCCATCCAGAGGCCACAAGAATCAAGTTTACAGGTGTTTGAAAACACCCAAGTTAGCGAAACTTGGCGGTGGATCATATTATTTTGGTTTTAAGTTGTCTTATTTTGGTTGCAGTTTGGCGGAAATGTATAAACGAGCGACTCCAAGCAAGCCACAGTAGTTTTAAGAAGCCAGCAGCCGCTTCTGCCTCCAGAGGCAATTCAAGATGTTCACAGCCATTCCCAAGTGCTTATATCTCAACTTCCATGTAGTCATAGAGTTATACTAAGAGCTGCATACATAGGCAATATAGAACAATGCTAGGAGCAGATCAGAGTTTCAGCTTTCATTTCAGTAACACTAAAGAAAGGAGAGAACACAGTTTTCCTTTTTCCTTACTTTTTTCTTTGCTTGCTAATAAGATTAGTGGATTTCTTGTTGTGCTCTTCTTAAAAGAAAGGAGAACTCTGTGTGATGGGAAGGCAGTGTTGCAGGATGGGCCAAACCAGAAAACTAAGAGGGAACTTGAGACTGCAAAAAACCAAATGTGGTGCATAATGGGATCCATCTGCTTGTACTGAGATCTCTCTGGATGAGCAACAGATAACAAATTTCAGATTAAAAAAATACTATATATTCACATCCATGCTTTCTCCACTTCAAACCCCTCAAAATCAGAAAAGAACCATTTTCTCTTTCCAGAGCTGACCATTTTTAGAAGATTTATTTCACTTCTGTATCTATTCATAAATTCCAGTTCAATCTAGACCCAGTGGCAGACACTTCAATTTCTGCTGCTTCACATTCTCTATTTTTTGTCACATATGGGGTATACAGGGATGTAAACTGCTATCAAATTATAAGTGATTTGCATTCATTTTGTACATATGCAGATTAGTGCAAAATATGAAGAATGGCAATCAATCCAGATGATTAAAAGAAAACCTGCTTTCTTACGTGTTCAGTTTTCTTTTATTCAGATTTAGGACAAGTGAGTACCTCTGAGCAAGCTCTTGACAAGCAAAAAAAAAAAACTCAACAAAAAAACCCTGAATAGTTTTGTAAATCAAAGCTCTGCTCAGAAAATGTAGTTGTCACTATTTCTAAACATGCACGGGGCAAAGGTCACCTCTATCCACATGGGAGATTGCAAGAATGAGGTCCTGAATATCAAAATAGGTGTATATTGTATATTCAGAAGTTATACAGATAAGAAGGACCAATAGGAAGATTCTTCATGCAACACTTAGTGCAGGGTGTAGGTAATTCAAGCTTCAGCAAAAGTATTTACTAAAAAGTACAAAACCCCAAAATATATTCTTCATCTAGAGAACCATTACATTCCTCCTCAGGTTGTTCCCTTCATAGTTAATAATAGGAATTTTACTTCTGGTCTCTAGTTGTCTAGAGTCAGTTTCCTGACATTTTTTACTGATTCCTCTTTGCTGCATCTGTCCAGCAGAGCCCCCTGCCAGTGAGTTTCTGTTGCCTCTGCAAGTAGGCAAAATGATGCCAGCAGTCCTTAATTGCACTTTGAGGAGCTAAACGACTGGTGTTTTCCCTGTTGTTCACTGTGTGATCTCATACTAAGCCTTTAACTATTCTCATATATCTTCTCGAAATTTTCTCTAGTTTATCAACATCCTTGTCTTTCCCACTGGTACCCAACTAAAGAAGTATTTCAACAGAAGTTAACCCGTGCCACATAGCAAGATGGTTTCACTATGCCTACATGAGACTTCTCTGTTCACGTACTTGAGTAAAGTTTCACATAAAACTGAAAGCTCCTCTTCTACCTATTTATTCATAATGCCAGACAAGTGTTTTGCACTTTTGGAGTGCCTGGATAAAAAGATCCCCTATGAAAAGTACGTCCTGCTTTTACTTTTCTTTGAAATAAGAGTTTATGTTTCATTCCATTAGAGATGAGATCACTTGTCTGTACACGGCTCACCAAGACACGTAGATCTCTGCCAGTATCTCCTACTCTTTCATTACTAACTGCTCCAACTTTTCAGATCTCCTGCAAACTATTGGCAATGGCCATATTTTTTATCCCAAGTCACAGATAAACAGGGGCAGCAACATAAATCTAGGAAATGGAGTCTATAACCTTGTAAAAAGTTAATTGGAAAGACACATAAGAAACTAAAAATATCAATAATAACTTATGGAGAGAGAGTCACACACTGTACCCGAACAATTCCCTTTATGAGTAAAACTTCAGATAGAAATAGCTCTTCTTGCACAGACAGGGATTAGTTAATCTGTGTTGCTGTATCCAATATACTTTATGAAGGATAAAAACCATTTTGAATTAATGTATTGAGGTTATTAAGAGTCAGCTGACACCTGCAGATAACTACAGACAAGTAACAGGAATACTTAAACCATTATACACTTACTCATCTCACAGAGGGGCCTTTAACCTCCTGGCTTTCTTCTAACATAGTTTGATTACTAAAGCAGCTCTTCTGTCATCATAAGTCCTTGGCAATACTAGATCCTGTCGTGATTCCAAAAACTAAACCCTTTACCGTAAAACATTTTTGTGGGGCTTTTTTCTTTTTTGAAATAGACTCAATATCCTCCTGCAATATATAATTTCGCAATGCCTCTGTCTTTATCTCTTTCAGTCACTGTTTCTCAAGTTGGAAGTAATATGCCTTGGAGTTATTAATAATCATATGGAAGTTTTTCAAAGAGTAGTTGGGGTGTGAAGAATATATACTAAGGACATCTGTGTCATTCTGATACCTTCTTACCAAGGTTTTAGCTGTCTTATCAGTCATAAAGAATTTCTAATTAGGACCATCAAGATACAGAGCCAATAACAAGAAATGACAGGGAGTAACTGGCATACCGGTTTTACCTCAAAGAGACTTAGAAAAACCCTAGAATTTGAGAGGGGTTTCCTTGCAAACTAAGACTCTGCCTAGTTTTGCAAATAAAAAACCCCCTACAACACGTGGTCCCATATGCCTGTCCTACATAAAAGTCAAGAATATAAACTGACCTGATTTGCTGGTAAGAACCTAATTAGCATGGCTACAGGGTGAGCAGTCCCTCCAACATAATAATTTATTAGCTAGAATTCCCTGGGCCTTGGCCAATGCAGATTCCTGCCAAGGAGATCTGAAGAAGAAAGGGACCTAACCCACAGGATTTTCTGACTCTTAGCACAATGGGTTTTGGCAAGGAACTATTCCTCACCATGTTCACTGTAAGTTAATAGGAGAGGAGAAAATGGATTTGATACCAGTTGGGCTGTGGTGGCTACTTTAATTTCTGTTAGTAAGCAGCTCTTTGGAGACCACAAGCTAAGTCACTAACCAGAGCTCCTGCACTGTCCTTTATCAAAGAGAAAAGCAGCATCTGCTTTGGATAGGCTCACTAAATAGATGTTTTAACTGGACAGATAGTGGAAAAAATTTTGGCATCTTTGCCTCAGAGTTTTGTTATCTGTCTTCATCATGTCTCCCACTGTAGCTTGTAAGAGAAGATGGAGGTTTCTTGTGTTAATCTTCCTAAAAAATATTTTCCTGCTCTTTTCCTCTCCTCTGGATGGCCCCTCAAAATGATGTCTAAACTAGCATAATTGTTGTGAAGGTTTGAAAATATTTAGGCTTCATCAGCTTGTTTTGGATCCTCCTTTCCTGATGTTTCTGCCTGTTTCAGTTTGAAGATCTGATCATTTCATTTGTGTTAATCTGACTCATCCTATATGGTCCTTTTATAAAGCTTGTGATTTGTGT
Source organism: Machaerirhynchus nigripectus (assembly GCA_013397975.1). Classification (NCBI taxonomy): domain Eukaryota; kingdom Metazoa; phylum Chordata; class Aves; order Passeriformes; family Dicruridae; genus Machaerirhynchus; species Machaerirhynchus nigripectus. The sequence goes on from VZRQ01009573.1 coordinate 55,822, forward strand.
GGCTTTAGTACGTCTGTTGTTCTAACCAATAACAAATTAGAGAAATCTTTTAGACTTAAGAAGGCTTTCTCCACCTCCCAGTCACATACTTCTCCCAACACCTTCATTCAGAGAGGCAAAAGCAACCTGGACATAAGTGGTACTTGACCAAACAGTTGAGATAACTGTATGTTTTGATTTCGTTCTTTACATGGTTCTTTTGTAAAACTAATGAGGAAAAATTAAGGCAACAAAGGAACTTGCTTTCATCCAGGAATGCAGATCTTTTCTCTATTTGCATGCCAACTAGTCTGCTTCCCTTGGCATTTTCTATCTCCACCCCAGTTTTCAGGGTAGAAAACACTGAGTCATTGCTGATAAAACGAGCAAGAAAGTTAACTATATTGTTACCACCTATCAGTTTCCTATATGAGGGGACTGTATCTAAACTGATTTAACAGGGTTGTCAGCGAACACTCTGCTAATGTTGCATCTGAGATAGTTTTGACACATTACTCCACTTTTAAAACTATGCTCGGATTGAGAAAGTAGAAAATTTGATCACCAAGGGCAGTAACTTGGAATGATTTTGTACCCAGGTCTGCTTTTTTTCCCTCTTTCCCCCTTAAACTTTTTTTCCTCCCTTTCCTAGAAGACAGAGTCATAGAATCATAGAATGGTTTGGATCGAAGGGGACCTTTAACTCTTATCTAGACCAACTCCCCTGCAATGAGCAGGGACATCTTCAACTAGAACAGGTTGTTCAGAGCTTCATTCAGCCTGACCTTGAATGTTTTCAGGGATGGGGCATCTATGACTTCTCTGGACAACCTGTGCCAACGTTTCATGGTAAAAAAAAATTTTCTTCTTTATATCTTATCTAAATCACTTTTAGCTTAAAACCATTCATTACCTCTTGTCCTATTGCTAGAGGCTCGATTAAAAAATCTGTCCTCATCTTTCTTACAAGCTCCTTTTACATTTTGAAAGGTTGCAATAAGGCAACCCTAGGCCTTGTCTTCTCCAGGCTGATTAACACATTTCTCTTAGCCTCTCTTCACAGAAGAGGTGTTCCAGCCCTCATTTTTGTGGCCTTCACTTTTGTGGCCCTCATTTTGTTGGACCTGCTCCAACAAGTCCATGTCCTTCCTGTGCTGAGGGCCCCAGAAATGAATGCAGGACTCCAGATGGGGTAAGGACAAAACACTCTCCAGCTGAAGTGCATGCTCTGAAATAATCAATCTCTGATGAATACGGGATTTGCAGAAAGGAAATATATACTTACTGCAAGAGTGACACAGGATTCAGCTCCTTTGGTATAATTCAGAATTCAGCTCATTTCTAGACATGATATTTGGGACAATGTAAGTTTGGGAGTGCATGCACCTATTCCGAACACAGCCTGTTATAGACAGTGCTGAATCCTGTGAGCTCCTGACAGCTAAATGGCTAATCTTTTCAAAGTGAAAGTAACAATTCTGTCTCATACAGAACACTGGACTTGTAATTCAAAAGATCTGACAAATTTAGACAGGTTTTTGTTCATGTGTTTGAAGAAACTGACATTTTTACAATCTGGCCTGGAATCGTCTTCTAGGATAACATTGAAAGGATCAAAGTAAACACATGTAGGAACCTAATAAAACCAAATGTCCCAAAAGACAGGTCAACTAACTTTCTACTTCACAGTTTGACTTTAAATGTGATTCCCATTCAATAATTTTGTGAAAAGAATGATGGACTGAATTTCTGTAGACTAAAATGAATGCTGCCAGGACTCTGAAGTGATATATTAAGGGAAGGGACAATGAGACAGAGCTTCCAGGACTCCGAAATTATGTGGCAAAGAGGAAATAACTAGGAAGTTATTAGAAAACTTTTTCTATGGACAGATTGATTGAGACAAAAATACAAGTGAATTCTTCTGGGTCACATAAGAGAGCTGCAAACAGATCAGAAGTCCCCATATACCCTCCTTGAAACTATTTATTGTGGTCAACATGTCTTCTCAGTAACTAGTGAGTGTAAGTAGATCAAGACATCTGGAATTGTTCTATATTTCATGTTTCAAATTTAAAGTTCACTGGAAAAGGTGGCCTGGGAGTATGTCCTTTAATTAATGTCTCTATAACGACCAAGAAACAGTCACAGAAAAGGGAATCATCTTACTTGCCCTGTAGGACACGAGCTGCAAGACTGGGGGTTGTTCAGCTCCTGCCCAAGCTGTCTGGCACATATGCTATGAAAACAAGTGTCAGCTAATGGAGCATGCCCTCATGCTCAAGGATAGAGCAAAATGCATTGTGCTGCACGTCCCTGTGGAATTGGGCTCTGGACAGTCGGAGACCCACTGCCAGGGACAGGCTCTGCTTGAACTGTCCACCAGGTGTTAACATTCAGTATCAATCTGTCATTTCCCTTGTTTTCCCTAAAAGGTGATTCATCTGTTTGAGAGCTGTCATTCCAAAATGATGCTTTCTTGGGTATTCTCACTTAGAGGAAAGGACAACCGTCTGTCCTCCTTTTGAGTAGGGTCATGGCTGCATCCAAGTTGATCACGATCAAATATTTTGTCTTTATTACAGAGAAAAGAACAATAACCTTGGATGAAATGGATCAGCTTGAAACAGAAATTTTAAAAAGACTTTCTCCAAGAAATTAGCCTGAAATCTACACCATAGGAATAGGGTTAAAATCAGAGATGAACGACATTAAACATCCCTTGTTCATTGTCCCAGCTGCAAGTCTTGCAGTGATTTACCTAGTAAGACAAGGAATTACTGGAACTGGTCCAACTCGACCATGCAAAGCAGCTTAACAAGCAAAACCATCATTTGTGGAAATTTTCTTGAAGTTTCAGAATGACTGTCGTGGAACCTCAAAGGTGAAATGATCTAACAGAAATGTGGAATTGTTTTGAAAATGAAACCCCCACATTTCACACTAAGTAGAGCTAGGAAACAGGACCTGAAACACCTTGCCTCCTCCTGCTCTGACAGAAAGTGGTTAATTGCTATATTTGGTGAGAAAATGTATTTAAAAGCATAAAATTGAAGGTTTAATTATATTTGGTATGTGTTACTGGCAGAGCTTCATGAAATGATCAACAATTATCTTTCTCATCCATCAAGTGCTCAGGGATCACACAAGGACAGGGAATAGGAATATGAAGTAAGCTGTGCCAAAAACATAAAAATGTGTTGTTTCTCTTGTAGCTTTCTTCATTTTTTCCCCCACATTTTCCATGCACATCATTCAAATTAAAGTGGGTTTTTTCAGCATAGCTACTTTCCCACTTATCTGGAAGCAATCAACCCCACAAAACCTTTTGAGCATCAAACTCACTACAGGACACAGTGGAGTCTCATATTAAACCAAGAACAAATTAACACATTCCAATTTAACTCCAGCACTTGATTAACCTGAAATGAATCAAAAAATGCTGCTCATTGACATGCAAACCCATCTTTATTATATTGCTACTCGTAAAACTTCATATGCAATGGCACAACTCTGCCAAACATTCAGAAAACAAAAACCAGCTTAATTTTGGATATTTACACATGTTTCTGGAAGACTGAGATATTTCATGCCTACAACCCAACTTTAATTAGTGCTAAAATTACAATACAATGCATCCCATCAAAATAAGCATGCTATTTATAGCTGCATATTTAACTCTTGGGTTGTCAGGTGCTCTGTACATTGGGATCACTAACATCCTGTTTAGCTAAGAAATTCATGTTCAATGCTTAAAACACAGCTGGAGGGACATGCAGAATATACCATGCAGTAAATGCCACTGGAAAGATGTAACTCATGAATGGTGGCTTTATTAGTACTTATCTATTTTTGATTATTTCTCGTTGAGGTACTTGGCCTATTTGTGAAGGAAAAACAGTAGAAAGCTCGATGCTACTACACAGATGTGGATGCACTTAATGGGAAAATCCATTACTTCAAGGAAGGGCTGAGATTTCTGTGGGATTCTATGAAAGGCTAAGCTTTTGACACATATGAAAGTCTCAGAAGAGCAGTTATTTGTTGTTTATTATGAGGCGATATTTGGAATGGTAGCTTGAGGCCTGGAGTGTTCTAAATTCATCACGTACCACGCTCAATTTTAGTTACCCCCAGGGGATCACAGCTTGAGCACCAGTATTTGGTGTTCCAGCCTGACCACCATAACCAAAGCGCAGCTTTTCCTGCTAACACCGTCCAAAACTGGAGTTCAGAGAAGTGGGGCAGCGTAGTGGAAATGTTCCCTACCACAACACAGTGCGTGTTCTCACGAAGCACAGAGAGCGAGAGAGTCAGTGCTTGCAAAGAGCTTGGGAATTCAGTTTTGTCCAGGTTTTATTGAAGACTCTTCTGAAGGAGAGGGAGCAGGTAACGGTGAAGGAATGAAGAGCTCGTTTAGCTTCTGCGCTTTAAGTCTGTTTGCCCCCAATTACCACCTGTCAAAGCAATTCACTCAGGTGCTTGCATTTAGCTGGGACAAACAGGAACACAAAGACATGGCAAAGTTGCACTTGACGTAGAGGTGACACAGAGCCCTTTCTCCACCACTTAATGAGGGACCTATAGCAGATATTTTTACCTGTGTGTTGTGTGGAGCCAACTTCCACTCACCATGTCAGACTTACTATTAGCACTGCTTATATTTAAGGATCTCAAGTTTATACCAGTGAGTGCTGGTCAGACAACAACGATGGGATGCTCTGAAAACAGATATATATGTTCTATTTTTAGGGACAGAATAATCCAATGGCAATTCCAAAAAGTAAAAATTAGAGGGTCTGGCTGCCCAAAAGAGCTATATTCAAAGGTCACATGCATTGGTAATAGAAAGCTTGAATAACAGCGAGGAAAAAAACCTGTGAAATATCCATTAACTCAGATGAAAAAACAAATATCAGGTTATAGACAACAGAAGCATGAGGCATGATCCCAGTATATAGGTTTCCTTTCAAAGCTGGACATTTAGTTGCAGATATCCACTAAAAGCCCACACATTAATTACAAAGGAGAAAAGATAAGAGTTCAATTCATTTAGTTCTTTTGTTCCTGGCATTTCATGGCTGTCAGTCTGAAAATCTGAAAGAGGCCCACATTGAAGATAACCCTACAAACAGGGTAACCTGGGACTTAAAAAAAAAGACTAAAAAAAAAAAAGAAAAAAAAAAAAAAAAAGGTAAACTTTCCCCACATATGGTTCTAACAGATGTGGTTTTAACTTACCATTGGGACATAATAATGTTTTTTGAATAGACTGAATGTTAAATAGCTGGCTCTTCCTATGTGACAGACATTAGCGCTCGGTGGTTTACGCAGAAAATTCCCCATTTGTGTCTTTAGCTGGCATGTACTTCATTTTCAGCCCACGCCGGTCAGTATGATTTAATACCTTGGTCTGATGTCCCTCTCACAAGCAAGAAAGAGGATAAAATAGGATTAAAGACATGAAACAAAACAAAACCAGGCAACATCACTCCCCCCAGCAGCCAATGCCAGGCTCCTGCATTGTTCCTTACACAACAACTCCCGCAGCCCTGCAATGGGAACTCACTGGAGATGACAGCTGAGGAAGAAAAACATTAAATAATTCAAAGCCACTAACATCGAGTCTGATGTAGGTATAAAAATAGTTACAAAACACCACTCTACATGTTTTCATTATAGGAACTTTGACTTACTTGGAAACATCAAGAAAACCTCAAACCTATGCCACTCCCAGCCTCACATGGTCAATTAGTCCAGCAGTGGAAATGACATCCATTTCCAAACCAGCCTTCAATTTTCATGGCCATTTTGTGCTTCTGCACTGGGGGAGCCAGCACTGTTCCACAGCAGGAGTGAAAAAGCTTGATCCAGAGACCATTAAAACCAACAGGAGCCTTTGAATTAAGAGTAATGATTCTTGGATCTGGCCCTGGTTTAGGTTAAAGTGTTGTGGTGCTTTGGGGATTGAAACAAGATTGAATGTGATTGGCTTTTGTTATCTCCAAAAAATCTTTGTTGCTGGGAGTGTCCACTTCCAAACACTCAGTCTGCCAAGGCAGTGCACATTTTAAAAAAGGCCTTAATGAAATTCCTTAATAAGGAAACATGATGTCAAGGTGAGCTACCACATAGTCTGTGTAAAATTAAATCCAGGTGTTTTCATTTGAGCAGAGGGAAGGAGAGAGAAACAAACAGGAGTATTGACCTAGGAAGAATATATGCCCCCACATGCTCACATTAGATTGGGCAGCTTTGCTGGGGCTGGGTATCCTGATTTTATTGATTTATGTATTTCATGCACAGCAGAGATGTTACAGACTTTTTAGTATTCCATGCTCTGAAATAGAGGGCGGGAAGAAAAAACCAAAGGAAAAAAAAGAATCAAAGAGTTTTCAGTGCTCAGGGCACAACAGAGCACCGGCTGCAGGAATCCAGCTCTAATGATGAAAGAACTGGTAGAGGTCCCTCTCTTCCTGGTGTTTCTCCATTTTCTCACCCCCTAAAAGATCCACTTTTCTTCCCTCGTATCAGCTTCTGATATCCCCTTCTTCGCTGCTACCATCTTCTCAACTACATGCTTGCTGTGTCTGATAATCTCTGGAGAAGACATCAGCCAAAATAAATAAATACATAAAATTCAACAAAACATTAATTATGCAGAAGGTATAAAAGAATACAAAATGAAGTGTGGTGCAGGTGTACAATAATGTTGCTCTCCAGAGCCCGTGATCAGCAGCGTTCAGCACAGAAAGGCACAAACAGAAGACATTTTAAAGCATATGGGGGGTATGCGGGGCTGCAAGCTGTGGTTTGTAGCTTCTATATGAGTCATTTGTGCATCCCTCCAATCCCAAATAAGACTACAAACAGCAGCAACAATAATAACCCATAAAAGCTAAGCCCTAAAGAGAGCCCTGTTCAGGTAGACCCAAGTGCTTGCCAGCAAACAGAGCTCTAAGTGACAGGCAGGTGGCTTTGTCTGCTCACACTTTCTTGTGAGATAAAAGCAAAACCAAGAGAGTAGCAAAAGTTTCCAAATCCCAGGTGTCTTTGCAGGGCATCATGAACACAAGAGGGATTTTAGGATAGAAAGGAGATGGAGGTACAGGGGAAACATGTCAGGCTGTGAGAAGTTGATCATTAAGTTGTCCCTTGGTATCAGGATTCTGGTGCTCCAGCATGGAGGAAGCAAGGGCATAATTTGCTGGTTTGGGGAAGAGCAAACACTGGTTAGAAAGAAGTGTAAGAAAAAAGACTCTATTAGATGCTGACGATGAGAAGTAAAAACATTTGAACAACAGACAACTTCACAGTCAGATGTCACAAGACAGGCAGGCTGGTTGTTCTTACTTTATATAAAGGGTGTTTTGTTGGTTATATTTTTGTTCAGATTATCCTCAGGACAAGAATAAAAGTCAAAATGAGAGCCTGTTTCATTGCTGGGCTTTCTGATTCTCTCACGAAGCCTCCAACCATTACACTACAACCTACTTTCACAGTACTGAGTAACAAGCTGGGTGATAAAAACATCAGATGAAATTCAGTATCAATAAAAGCAAAGTAATGCATAAAGGGGAAAACAACTCTAACAATGCATACACAATATAGGCTCTAAATTAACTGTGTGCCACACAGAAAGTTGGCTGAGGAATCTCCGCGGGATGTCCTCTACGAATACTGGCTCTCTGCTCATGCCAGTTAAATGCGCAGGGAAAATTTTGAAATACATTAAGAAAAAAGATAGCAATAAAAGGAGAGAAATCATAGAATCATTTATGTTGGAAAAGACCTGTGAGATCATTGAGCCTAACCATTAACCCAGCACTGCCAGGCCCGACACTAAACCATGTCCCTAAGCACCCCATCCATGCATTTAGTGAACACTTTCAGGCATGGTGACTCTACCAATTCCTCGGCAGCCTGTTCCAATGCCTGATCCCTCTTTCAATGAAGACATTTTTCCTAATATCCGGTCTTAACTTTCCCTAGTGCCACTTGAGGTCATTTCCTCCTGTCTTGTCACTTGTAACTTGGGACAAGAGACTGACCCCCACCAGGCTACACCCTCCTTTCAGGAAATTGTAGGAAGTGATAAGGTTCCCCCCGAGCCTCCTTTTCTCCAGACTAAATATAATATGGGATGATGTTTTACAAGGTAACATGCATTTCTGTCCTAATGCTGCATACATTTTGGGTCTACCCATCTCTAAAATACAGAGAATTAACAAACACAAGGGAAAAGGCTGCAAAGATTATCAGGGATATGGAAAGACTTGCAGAATGGATAAAGTAGGGTGGGGATTTTTAGCTTGGAATGCAAAAACAAAACCAAAGAGTAGAAGGAATATATCCTGCTGTATAACCCACAAAGTCGGAATCATCTAATGGAATTACCAAATTGAGAGGTTAAAGCAGAAAAACAGGAAGCCTTATTCACTCATTACATGATTTTAAATTTTGAAACTTTTTCTTGTGGTAATCACAACTATATGCTGGGTTCAAAAAGAATCCAGCAAAGTTAGAGGACAACTGCTTCAAGGCCTACTAAGCAGGATGGTTCAAAATGTCCTGAAGATAGAAGACGGTAATGAAAAAGTGCACTCTGCATTTTAACATGAATAAAATTAGACTTCATATCAGTACAATAAAACTGCTGTAAATAGTTGGCAATCTAGAAAAAACTCCTGGGTCATGGGACTAGCCTAAACCCTCATCACCTCCACAAAGCTGTTTGTACCCACTTCTTTCTCTCTTCTCTACAGCAAATGCTTCCACCACATTGACTCGATGTAAGTCACTAAGTTGTCAAAAAAAAGCCAAACCCCAAGCAAAAGATGGAGCTTGGTTTGTCCTGGGTTGATAAATTAAATTGTAGAATCATAGAATCACAGAATGGGTTGGGTTGGAGTGCACCTTAAAGATCATCTAGTCCCAACCCTCTCTGCCATGTACAGAGACACCTCCTACCAGACCAGATTGCTCAGAGCCCCATCCATCCTGGCCTTGAACACTTCCAGGGATGGGGCTGCCACAACTTCTCTGGGCAACCTGTGCCTGTGTCTCACTATCCTCACTGTAAAGAATTTCTTCCTAATAGCTAATCTAAACCTGCCCTCTCTTAGCTTAAACCATTACCCCTTGTCCTACCACTACATGCCCTTGTCAAAAAGGCATAAATCATCAGAAATATTCTAAAGGAGTCAAAAGACAGGAGCTAGGGAGAGAGGACACTGGGATGAGAGAAGAGGGGGAGAGCAGGACCCCTCTCCTTCCATGCCAGTGGGTCCTGAGGTTGCCTCTGATGTGAAACTGCAGCCTGAGAGGTCACCTGTGGTGATGATAACAAAAGAAAAAAGCTTGTCACATCAAAATGCAATTATCTGTTCTTTCAGTTTCCTGGGTTTCCATTTGGTTTTTTTCCCCTTGTTTTTTTGGCTCTGATTTGCGATAACAGTTGCTATTACAATAGAATGTTGCTATACTAAATAAGAATTCCTCTTTCAGCAGGACACTGAACCTGAGGGTGGGATACATGGGAATTTGTGTGATTGCTCTGTCGGTGCAAGATCTCCTGAGATTTCTTTGGATTTAATCCCATCCTACAAATCCTGCAATGCTGTATCACTTTGATGTGGCTTTGTGGGATTCTCATTACTTGTATTCACTTTGGTTTCCAGGAAGCTTGAGATTTCATCATCTGCTAACATATGCTGAAATGCATGTGTCAGTTTTATAATAAATTTCCAATATAAAAAAATATCTACAAAACACACAAATATGAAATTAGTTTGTAACACAATCTCCAGTTCTCTGTTTATTAGGGAAAGGCGAAGTTGGTAGTGCTGTCAATTATGGGAAGAGCAAGGCAGCTTTAATAATAAAACAGCATTCACAGTTTCTTATAACTATACTAAGCAAATTGTTTGGCCTGAAAATTTCCATGCCAGCTGTCTGCCTCAGGCTGAATTTTTTGGAAAATTTCAGTCAAAACAGTTCAGCAGATTCTGAGAACAAGGCTAAGGAAAAATATGTTGTTTTACTCACATTAAAAAAAAAAAAAAA
>VZRQ01009573.1:65881-86989 GCA_013397975.1 Machaerirhynchus nigripectus
AAAAAAGAAAAGAAAGCCTTTAGCTTTCTTTCTAAAACCTCCTCTGGGATTTTTAGGACTTTAGAAGAAGGACTTGAAATTTGCCTGGGAGAGAACTGTTTTTCTTCTAATGAATTTTGTGTGCATCTTTGTGAATTAAGCCAAGTTTAGACATCTTTGATACAAACACTGTTGCTACATGCTCCTGGGTGCATTTGTACATATTTGCCAGCTTCCATCACTTACATTTCTACCTGTGTATGACTAAACAAGATGTTTTATGCAATGGGAAGTGCCAGGTCTGCATCCAAGTATCAGAACTGCAATCAGAGATGCTCTCTGGTTCTTGGCATGATCTCAAGCTGGTAGGAGCTGAATGAAGTTGGGACGAGAGACTTGAAGAAAAAACTTAGAGGGGTGAAAATGGCATTGCAGAAAGGAGATGGATGAGGCAGGGCACAAGGAGAGGATGGACTGAGGGATCTCTTTAGAGGAGCAGAGTAGTCTGTTAAACTAAGCCACTGGCACACAGAGACAGACCAAAATGAGGCAGTGTCACAAAGCTACTAGCTCTTGGAAGACTCAATAAAACCAAAAGAAATCAACAAAAACTAGACAAAGAGACCAATAATATGATTTAAAAGTAAATATTGGAGACTCATAATTCAAGTAAAAAACACAATGAAAGTTGCCTTAATCGAGTGTCTGAATAATGAAACAGTGATTATTCACAAGACAGTGTTTTATCCAAGACAGCCTGGAGATGAAGCAATGAAAATGAGGAGTAGGAGAGGAGGTTTACAATCCCTGTCTCACCCGTTGCAGAGCTGGAAGGTTTGTAGTGACTAAGCAGAGGATTGTGGAATGAAGGCAAATGTGTTTCAGATTAAGGCATCCAAATGATGCCCCAAGACTGTGGGCAATGCTGGGCAAGTCCCTTCAACCCAACATTTCATAATTGTGTCAGAGTGTATTGCAGCCTCTGGATGATCATCTTGACAGCTCAGAGTCTGATGTGCTGAAATGTCAAACACCCACAGCAGCAATTAAAGGCTGTATGAACTTTGCATTGTTTTAGCACCACAGTAAGGAAACACCGTAAGTAATCCCTGATCACGGCTCTGTCTGCAGGAACACATCGGCCAGTTGGCTCTTGAGAGTGTTCTCTGCTTTCTAGAACAAAAGTCTGTGCCAAAAAAGCTGGTCACACCTTAAACCCAGCGGCACAAAGGGTAATTTTCTAGAAACAGCAGCATTTGCTTGTTCCGGACTGACGGGATCCGTGCTGCCCACAGCCCAACCACCTAATGCTGTTTGTATCAACAAGCAGAAAGCAAATTCCAGTGTCTCTCATGCTCTGTCAGTTTTTCCAACCACTTCTGGCAGTCACTTCCACAAGCTTTTTGACTAACCAAACTTTCCCCTCCTATTCTTCTTTATGTTACAGAGGCAAGGGTGAAATGTTTTTTATCGTCCAAAGACACACAGGCAGTTAAAAAGAAATTAGCAAAATATTGAAAACTTTCCATTATAAAATTTGGGAGTTCATTTAATTTATAAGATTGGGCCATTTAAGGCCAAGTGACCCAGTGGAAAACATGGTTTATGAATTGCTGGCCCCCAGGACTTCGCTCTTATGTGAACAGAGAGTACTTGAAGACGCTCCTGCCCAGGAAATGAATCCTAGCTTCTTTTATCCTCCATAAAGCATGATATAGAATCACAGAATATCCTGAGTTGGAAGGGATCCATAAGGTTCAGTGGGTCCAACTCCCGATATAGAAGACCAAGATTGCTTTTATGAATAGAACCAATATTCCCCAGGAGGAACAGGCCCAGACTGGATTTTGTAAAGCAATTCTAAGATTTTCAGTACACTTATTGGAGTTTGAGGAGGAGACAACAAAGCCTGTGAGCACTTACTGCAAACATGATGCAGGGTTGGACTAAAACAGTAAAACAGGGTTTAATCTTCTGTTTTCTAACTTTTGACTGTATAACTAATCAATCTCCAGAATACTTTGAAGGCTCAGTGTGTGCAAACACACGTGCAGGCAAGTGATACAGCTTCTACTCAGTGTTTAAAGATAAAACTGCACTGAGTAATCATCTAAAACCTAAATCAATGGGCAGTGAGACATCTCCTGCTTTCACTTTTGCTGTTGCTGCTGGGGTAGCACATCTGCCACAGGTTCCTTAGCAGTGATTACGGTAGTGGAGCAGCATTCTGGACTGCAGTGGTTATCCAAGACTGTAGCAAATGCTACTTCACTAAAACATGTGGAGATATCTGTGAAATCTCACTGAACCATCCCCATTTGCACAAACTGATAAATGCAGTTCAGTAAGCCCCTCCACCTAAATCAACCAACAGCAACTCCTCTCTTCTTCTTCCTTCTTCCTCGCACTTAAAAAAAGAACAAGGATTGTGTCACATCCTAGAAAGCAACTCCTACTTGGAAAAGGAAACTTAGCTGTCAGCCCTATTCTATTTCATAATGTACTTTCCTCCTTCTGGCTGCCAGCACACTGGAAGAACAGAGGAATCTGTGCCTGCTTTCATGGACATCTTCACATTCAAAAGATCACCTCTGCTGATACCCAGCAGGACAACATGTGACGAGGTTTGAATCCCCCTACACCTCAAGAAGCTTCCTTCCCAGCAGTTTGGTATAAAGGCAAAAGGATTTTTGTGAGTAAGGTTCAAACTTTCCAAAATTTGAACTTTCTGTAAGAAATATTTGTCACTGCACACAGACAAGGAAACATGCCCCCCTTTTCACATTTCAACTCTGCCTCTACAGATGCTTCAGGGAGAGCAATGTAGAACAGCTGGCAAAAAAAATTTAAATATTTCTAACAAAATTATTTATTTATCAAGTGAAGCAAGGGTGAAACAGGACAGAAGAATGAAAATTGTACATTTATTCCTGAATACTATCAGTCCTATAGCCACACTACAGCACCACTCCTCATGTTATGCTGACATAGTTAAGACATAAATTTCTCTGTGATTTTTCTTCCTTTTAATCTAGAGCAAAGAGGAAATACACGTATATACTTACGCTTTTAAAAAATCTTACATTATAAGACCTTTTTCTCTGAAACATTTTGGTCAAGGATCCATGAATACCCAACTCACTGGCAAGTGGTGCAAGTTACTCTGTCAAAGTACCCAGCAACGCCAATCTGTCAGTTCAAAGCAGAAACAGAGTATTTCAGCTTTTAGTTACAATAAGCTATGCTGATAGACCTCGTAACAGGGCAGGTAACACCCAGTCTTTAAATCTGAATTGACATTGATTTACAGAGTTTCATTTCTCTGAATCAAATCTGAGAGAAAGCGAGTTTCAAGCTACTTCACCTCCTGAAATTGCAACTACATATTTCTTAAACACAGAAGAATTTGCTTTAAAAAAAGAAGGAATAAAATCTCAACTGCCTACAGAGGTAAGATAAAAGAGAAAAGTGATGTTAAAGATATCAAACTAGCAAGTTTTTGTTTATTCATCTTTTTTAATTCTGCTTCTCCCCGCCATAAATTTTTAAAACCGCCTTGATTTGAAATCCTAATAATAAATATGCCATGCAACATTCCTCCTGTCAAATCTCTCTCTTCGTGGTATTACTGCAATATTTGTAACTTTTGATCTGGAATCATCAAGTTACATAAGATCATAGTTCTTCTTCTTGCAAAGATGTGATTCTGTCAGAAAATGAACCATTGAAGCGGGAACTCAAAAGAACTGGAAATGACTTTCCCAGGGAAAAGGTAGTTCTGCTTAAGCATCTCAGCTATTTTAAAGTCCAAGAACTCAATGTTTTATTCTCCTGAGCAGAGAAATGGCAAACTACCAGGTTAAAAATAATCAGAGTAGGCTCTTAATTGGAATAGTGTGCATGTTGTAGACAGAATGAAATAAAATTTAGTTATTGTGCACTCCAGGAAACCAATAAAATAAAATAAAATAAAAAATTCACTATGTAAAACAAAAAGAACATTTTCCCTTGCCAGCGTACTATCTGCTCACCAAAACAAAAGGAAAGCATCTATTTTAAATGAGTCAAGGAAAATAATTACGCTACATGGACTTCAAATTGCAGAGTCTTCTCAGCCTAAATCTCACTCCTTCCCCAGACACACTGAAATCAGAGAGATGTCTCTCTTTTTCCATACATGTAGTAAAATAAATCGGGGGGAGGGGGGACTATCTCCGCACCCCAACCAAAACCAGATGAGCAGCTTTACCCTCATCTCTCCATAATTTTTCCCCGTCCTTTAAAATTAGAGAAGGCAAATTCTCCCCAGAAAAGCCTTTCTAAACCAGGACCCCTTGCTAATAGGAAACTACAAAGTTAACTTCTGCATCTCCTTTTGCCTTTTACCCCCTTCCTTGCCAAAGAACAACCTGAGAACATTTTTCCACATTCATGACCCTCTTTCTTCACCAAAACATGACATTTCTTCTCCAGATCACACACATAAATAACGGATGAGTTGCAAATCTCCCCTTGTGAAGACGTGTACACATTCACGCACGTATGGATGGGAAAGGAGGGTGAGGCACAGAGGCAGAGTCCCTGAAAAGATATAGTGCATCTCAGTGCAGTGGCAGTAATTTCCAGTCTTGGTGATTTTTTTTGAGGAGGGAAAAAGGGGAGAAAAGTGAAATAGGTTGTCTGCACAGGCACTTCCCCTCCTCCTCTGCCCCCGTTGTGTGTGCAGACCCCCTTCCCAGGATGGTGCATGCAGAGCAGTGGTCCTGCTCTCAAGGGAAGGACAACACAGGTTACATTTTCAGGTGCCTGGGAGATGCCCGGCCACACACCGTGACCTCACGGTCCCCTCCCTGACCCCAGACCCGCTGCAAACTAGCACAGACCCTAATTTTCTTCGGCCATGCACTGACTTGGGGATTGCATTCTCAAGGGATCATGGCAGCAAAGAATTCTCCTGGCCAGAAACCAGCCCACTCCAGCAAGGACTGATCCAGCAGCGTGGCAGAGTCTGGGAGCTGGGAATTTCACAAGGAAGGGCAGCTCGCAGTGGCCACAAACGAGCAAATTCCTACAGCTTTGTAACACAGGCAGAGCCGAGCGAGCTGCTGTGAAGTCTTACCTCGCTGCAAAACAGTGCAAGAGACGCGTCTTCCTCCCTTCATGCTCCCCCCACACCGTACTAAATATATATCTATTCATATATATACACGCATATACACATACTCCTTGTTTTTTCCACCCAAGCCTATAAAAGTGCTACAGGCAGAGGCACTAAGTGGGAGGCGCCTGGCTCTGAAGAGGCCAATGAAATAAATTAAATACAAATCACTGGCTCAGCCCCAGCCTCCCCCAGCTGCCCGGGGAGAGGTTGGGGTTCCCGATGGCCAATCCCCGGCTCCTGCCAGAGCCAGAGTGCGGGTGGCATATGTGGACTGCTGGCATAGTATAGGTGTATATATGTTAAGCCTTGGGTGTTGCAGGCACATATGGTGCACATGTTGGGAGCAGAGCACTTTCCATAGGAGGGGAGGGGCTACCCTACTAGTAGGCAATTTTATTAGGGTCAGTGAAGCAGAAAGAAATGGGATTGGGATAGGCTGGGAGCTGCCAAGTTCCCCTGCCCAACTCCGGCGCCCCAGAGCAGGGAGCAGCACACTAACAACTTGCCATGCTACAGCAGAAGTTTATCTATAAAAAGCACACAGACAACTTCCAACTTCAAAGATTTGCTCGCATTTTCTCATTTTATGGCCCTCCCTTCACCTGAGACTTTTCTCAAGGAAAAAAAAGGCAAAAAGATGCAGCTGTAAATTCAAGGTGAGGCTTCACTGCAAAAAGTTAAGGAGGAAGATAGGGTTGAGGCAGAGAGACTACTTTTTAGTTCGATTCAGGAGTTTGGTGTTTTGCCTCTTTTATTTATTATTTTTAAATCACAAAAATTTGAACTTTCCAGGAAAAACCATGAGCAAATGCATTCAAGATGCAGAAAGGTCTTGCCTGTCTATTCAGCGAACATTTAGTCATCTCTGTTTTGGCTGTATGAAAAATGTATTTCAGACTGTGTATCCCATAAAACACGGCAGTGGTATTAATATGTTTTTTTGATTGGGGTTTTTTTGGTTTGGTTTTTCTTTTTTGTTTTTCTTTTTGTTTTCAAATCATGTGCTTACATGGTTGTAACCACTGTGAATTTCTAAGGGTGGTCATGATAAGAAAGTAAATAAATACTGCCTTGTGAATACTTTTAGAGTTTGGGGGGGCTAATTTTTATTTTTTAAAGATCTGTCATTCCTTAACTACCACTTCTTTTGAATGAAAATATCACAGATATTTTACACTATGTTTTCAACCAAAACAACTCCCAGGAAATAAATGCCTTTTGGTAGCAGCCTGGTTTTAGGTTCAACAACCCAAATTTGTATTTGAGAATGCAAATTGCTGAGAATACGAGCAGGAGTCTGAACCACTGCATTTCTTCCAGGCACTCCAGCATCTTTTCTCCAACACCACACTATTTGGGCGAGCTTTTAATCCTGGCAGGGCATGGCTGGAAGCAGGGCTTTAACATTTAATGCCTAAGAAACAGACTTGTCACTCAACTTGCAGTCAAGCGCATTCCTTTTTTCTGCTTTTTGGTGGAGGCATACCCACCTTTCCTTGGAAAATGGGAGACCCTATCCTCACTCCCGATTCTAGCACAGATCCAAATGTAAACATACACACACACACACACACTCCCACCACGCACCACCCTGCAGCAGGACATGAGTATGGGGGGGTTCAGAGCCAAAGGAACCTTGGGAGCTGAGAAATACCAAGGCACTTCTTTCTTATTCTATTTTTTTCTTGCTCCTCTCCTCCCTGCTTTTACTATTACATAAATAACACCGATTGATCTTAAAGCTGCATCCTTACTCCAGTGCCTCCCAATCTGCACTGCTGCCTTCCCCCAGCACAGCCGCACCGCTCGGGGTGCAGAGGGAAGAGTCGGGGAGGGGGAAGGTTGGATGGGAGAATCCACTCCAAACATACCCTGAAGCAAGGTTTTGGCAGTCTAGGGGTGCCTGATCCCCCCCCGCCCCAGCCCGGAGCTTCCCGCAGCATCTTTGCCTCCCTCGGAATTGCTGCAAACTGTGCGAGGGGAGGGCAGGGAGCTGGGCAGGAGGGAAGGATGGATGCTGGGGAGGAAAAACCAGGGATTCAGGGAGCTTCTCCCCAGCTCCAGCCTGTGTGCTTGGCTGTTTGGTGGGAAGAGGGAAGGGGGAAGGGAAAATTGAAGAGAGTCTATGACATAAATACACTTTTCAGAGGAAAAAGCGAAGCTTACCATGTCTGCAGCTTCCCCCCACCGAAATGCCACTTCTGTGTCCAGCGATCCCAAAGTGGAAACTACAGGCAGGCACCGGAGCTCATCTCCTCAGGCAGCTCAGAAATACACCGCTGCCACCCCCAAAAATCAAAATCAAAATAAATTAAAAAAAAAAAAAAAAAAAAGAACAACGACTGGTCCAGCTTCTTTCCTGACAGGAATCGTCCTGGTAGGACTGCCCAAAATAAGCAGCTGCAATCCAAAGGCTTTATTTAAAGCTTCCCCCCTCCTCCTCCCTCTCTCCGTGCCTCGCTCGCTCTCTCCCTCTCGCTGTTACACACAGAGAGAAAGAGAGACACACACAGGTTGCATGAATGGGAGGCAGGAGCCGGCGCTCCCGGCTGGAATGACAGGCGCACATGCGGCTGCCGGCTGCCCACCCCAGCGGCGTGGGAACAGCTCGGACACGGCCTGCGGATGCGTGGAGAGGAGCATGGGGTGGGAACGGGCATGGGGTGGTATGAGCATGGATATGGCACAGGCGTGGGGCTGGAGAGGAGACAGACACGGGCACGGCATGGACATGGGGCTGAGGAAAACATAGACATGGTCGTGGTCAGGACACGATCATGGAACAGGCATGAGCCGGGGATGTACACAGACAGGGGCATGGCATGGTCACGGGGAGAACATAGACATTGGAATGAGATGGGAATAGGCACAGGCATGGGCGTGATGCAGTCCTGGCATAGACATGGATCAGGGGAGGACACAGACATAGGCATGGTGTAGTCACTGGGAGAAGGGCATGGGCATGGCATGGGCATGAAGGGGATTTGGGCATGCACGTAGGCCTGCATGGCATGGAGAGGGAATGGACAGGGCTATGAGGGCGGGATGGGCATGACATGGGCATGGACAGATATATGGGCATGGTGATGAGATGGATCAAGTGTGGCCATTAGAATTAAAAGGTAATAAGGACAGGAAAGAATGTGCTTGGGTATGGTAGGCGTGGGTTGGGCTTGGGCAGGGAATAGGCATGGGGATGAGTTGGAATTGCATTGGGTTTAGCATGAGAATGGAATGGGGATCAGGATGGAGGCAAGAAGAGAATGGAGATCTGCCTCAGGTTGTGCCTTCCTGTCCTGGCCCTGGTGAACCTCCCTCTCTTCTTGGGGGCAGGTGGGCTCTAGTTTCAGCACGCATCAACAGGAGCGGGAAACCTCTGTTCCTCCTATGCGTCTAGTTAAGACAGCTTGCTTAATGTCTTGCTTTTGGGGTCAGGGGGCATCAACCACAGTGGTGTCAGGAGATGACATCACTATCATTATCAGTTACTATTTTTCAATATGTTTTTTACATAACTGTGCTGTTCGATAATTGAAATCAAAGTCTAAGAAAGAAGGCCTGCAAGAGTTAAGGTTAGTCCTTTTTAAGAAGGAAGATTAATGCTGCTAGTTTCTGCCCCTTAAATATTTGGGGGGGGGGGGGGGGTAATTTTGGTTTTATCTGTTTTTTAATTTTTTTTAACAGTAGTGACAAGAAATTAGGGCTATTTGATGCTGCTATTCAAGATGGTCTGAAGAAAGAAAGGGTTATGGTGTTGCTTAGTGTCAGGCCCTGCTACTGCTTCACTGCCTGACCTTGGGCAAGTCCTCGATAACTTATCCCTGTCAGGATATATCACCCATTTCCATTTCCACTCAGCCTATCATTTTGTCATTCATCAAATAATCACATTTTTCTCTTTCAAGTCCCTCCTCAAAATTTACTCTTACAAAACTTTTCAGAAACAGTCTCTGCAGGGCTTGTGTTGACATCACAAATCTTGGAGTGACACTGGATTCAGCCCTAAAACTGCATTGTAAGAGGAGTGCTGAACATAATGGACTGCAGTACTTCATGCGGTGCTTTGAGCTACATGGGAATCATCCTCTTCATGGCAAACCTTTAAATCAGCCAGGTGCAAGTCTGCTATGTTCTGCCTTTTTCTCCTGCCCTAAAATTTCTACCTTTTGTGGAAAGCAAGAGGTAAGGTATGTGTTTTTTTCCAAACCCAGAAATCAGAGTAAAAAGGCACACAGCAAATCAGAACTTCATCTTGAAACAGCAGAGTCCTCGACATAAAGGTCTGCTTTGCAAAATAGCTGCTGCTGTTCACTGTTTTTTTCAGTCGTACATATTAAAAATGAAATATATTTGCACAGGCCTTATTACCTCTGGAATATATTCCACATCAGGAATCTAGATTCTAGACAAAGGTAATTTAGGTCTCTGGAAGGAAAAAGTTCAACTGAGAAATATATATATTGTTAGGAATAGACCTCATCCAAATTCAATGGTAATTGTATAAGCCTTTCAAAAATCATACAGTATGCAAGCTTCCAGAATTTCGGAACAAGAAACATTTCCATTTAAATGCCAAGAAGCAATTTTTCCTCTCTTGTTCAATACTAAATCAGTCACATGAGCAGTTTGCATTTGATTTTAGAAGGGAAATGGAACATCTTCTCTTCCAATTACATATAACTTTTTCTTTTTCTTGTTCTCAGTGTTCTTACTGTTTGCATTGCTTTCCTGCAGTTTTGAAACACTCATTTGATCCGCCCATTCGCTCCAGCCATTTATTTATTTATTTTTTTAAATTCAAGTGACATTATTAAGAGAAAATCAGTAAACCCAAGTGGGGAGCAGAATGCTGTTTGTTTGAATTCTGGCTGGTAAATTCAAGTTTAACAGGTCAGCACTGTTTGTGTAATTGGCCTTTCTCTGTTAACTGAACTAGACAATAATGCTCCTGGAAAAAAAAGAACAATAGTAATTTAACGGGGAAAAGCAACTTTGTTAAGGAAAATCCCACTCCTGCTTCAATTCACAGTGAATTACTATAGTCACAGAAGTGTGCTGCATACCAATTTGGAGCATACTTTATGAAGATGTACATTCAAAGTATCGGTGTTCACCAGCCTGCCACCTTGTGCCTGTTGTCCTGCACCCCAGCGATTTTGCACTTTGCTCCTTGTGAGCAGTGACTATTAAGTCAAGTTCTCCTCCACGCAGTGTTTGCTAAGAGTTTTATAAAAGCCACATCTGTAGGACAAGAAGGTGAATGACAAGGCTAATGCACAAGCCTGTTAGACCTCGTGTGCCAGCGAGCAGGGACAGCAAGTCCAGGAGCTGCCACTCCAATTAGCACTTAGTGCTCCTGATGCCAGCTTGTGTTTCCATGTTGACATTCGCTCCAACAAAACAAAACAATGAAAACACCTTTTGTAAAGTCCCCATTCATCACGCAAAAGAAGTAGCAACATCTGGTGGGCAAAGGCTTCTTGCTGACCAAGTTCAGCAGCAGTTGGTTTGGTGAGCCCTTTGCCTAGTGGAGGCATCTCCTAAGGGGCTGCACTGCTTGACAGCCACTACTAAAGATTTTAGGTTTTTTTCTGCATCCAGGAGAATAATCCAGAGGGAAAAACTCATATATTTTAATCAATGGAAGTGAAACCATTTGCCTTTCAGAGACTATAAAATACACACCCCAGGGTTCAATGCTCTTTTCTACTCTTCCAGAACATTCTTAAGGGGAAATCACTCTTTTCTTGATGAATGTGCAATTCAAATGTGGAAATATGCCATTCTTCATGCTTTCTCCATAGGGTGCAAAATGATTTCTGTAATTAAACCCTTTTTGCCTACATTTCCTGATGAGAATATAATTTTTTTTTCTTTCTTTCTTTCTTGTTCTTTTTTTTTTTTTTTTTTTTTTTTTTAATACAAGGGGAAAAGCCATGTACAAAAGGGTTTGCAAAACCAGGTCTGGAGTGTTTGACCTTTAAGCCTCTATTTGAATTAGCCATTTTGTTTTAAAGGTGCATGAGGATGAGGATGAGGAACATGAGTAAGGGCTGCAGCTTAAGTTTCCAATCAGGCACTGCTGAAAGAAATGGCTGCAGGAGAAAGAGAGATGTGAGTACCACTGCTCATATTAGTGTAGCTACTAGGGATGACTTGAATACTGAGAACACACAGCCCGGTGTTCAGCACACTTTAGCAGCCCCAAGTGTGTAACCAGGGTCCGTGTGGGGATCATGCTGAAATCTGTGCTACGGCATCAGTGCTGCACTGGTTCCCATGGTAGCTGGATTGAAGAAATCCAGCTTCTCTGATACTTATCAAGCTGTGAGGGGCAGTGTAGGCAAAATTGGAGTCAATTAAGGGAAACCCTTGTGTGAGCTTTTGTAGGACTTGGACCTGAAGTCCACAACATATTGCTTGCCACCACAGCATGGGCTATGTAATATACTGAGATCAGGAAATGGGACAGAGCTTTTAGCCACCTACACAGGTAAGGGGTGAAACCCCAATCCTGTATGATAGATGGCAGGGCTGAACCAGAGCTGGATGCAGAGCTGAACCCTGAATTTCCTAGTTTAAGTTATGTCTCTCTGACAAAGCTCTTGAGCAAGGTGGTGGAGCAGAAATCACTGGTGCTCTTTATCAAAAGCAGGATTTTCCTCTTCTTTCTCCTCACTCCATCAGTGCCTGCAGCTTAAATCTGTCTGCACTGACTAGAGAGATGTCTCCACTGCTAGTACCATGAAATTATGTCCATATTGGGCATGGAGAAATGTTATCACACACTGAATCACAGAATAATTAAGGTTGGAAAAGACCAACCATTAACTCAGCACTGTCAAGTCCACCAGTAAACCATGTCCCCAAGTGCCACATCCACAAGTCTTTTGAACACTTCCAAAGATGGTGATTCCACCACTCCCCTGGGCAGCCTGTTCCCATATCTGATCAATTTTCAGTGAAGAAATTCTTCCTAATATGTAGCCTAAACCTCCCGTGGCACAACTTGGGGCCCTTTTCTCTCATTCTGAAGGCTCTTTCCTTTTGTAGGGGTCTTTCCTTTTATTAGGTGATTTTTAACAGGATGCTAAGAGGTGGAGAGGGTCATTTACACTGACTGTTCCTTTTGTAGCATCTCAGTGGATCTTAGCTCTTAAGATGAACAGAACTGAGCATCTACCCACAGTACTGGGTCTTACACCCTTCCTTTCCTTCCTTGTAAAGCACCAGTGTCTGTTGTCATACCTGAAAACCAGCCGAGGCATATGATGGAGCTGAGAGTCTGCTCCTGCTGCTTACTCAGGAAAAGTTCCCATCAAGTGAATTGGCCATTTGCCTGAGTGAATGTTGCAGGATTCGGCCCATATGCTTCTCAGCTCTTATATTTGCATAGTGAGGAGTATGCTTACAGTACAGTGCCAATAAAACAAAACTATATACAGTTAAGCACAGAAAAATCAAGAGCACAGTTAATACCATTTACAAACAGCAGCTGAGCTCTGCAGCTGACATCCAGGCTTATAGACCATGCTCTGATGTGGGTAATATGCACAAGACAATTATTTAAAGGCAGTTAGGTGGAAGGTCCTGTAAGCATATAGGTCTCTATTCTCCATTCCCTAAGCCTATTACATTCTTTTTCCCTGTGCATTGTTTATATATTAACTCTGTAAATATGTCTCTTTTTTTTTTTAAACTAAGGAAAACATTTCAGGAGGCCACTTCCATGGAAGACACTTGTTCTTGAAGTGCTCTGGGATTGTGTAAACGTACTGTATGTAGCATATGCAGGGAACTTCAAATGCAATGCTGGTTCATTCAGTCTAATGAAATAGAATGAGGTCTCTTTTTCTCCAGAAATTCCACTGATGTCTTAGGAAGAAGAAAGGTCTTCATCAAGAAGGTGTAGATCATGTCAAGAGTGGTATAAATTGCTCAGAGGATCAAATTACACCTTTTAAAAGGCGTATTTTTCTCTCTAAAAATTTAAAGCGTGGGGGTTTTTTTAATCCAGGGATAGGATAGAATATTTCTCAATTCACAGCACATGATAAAACAGTCATGAACAACTGTAATATAATACATCTTCAATACAATTGACCATAAGTATATTAGAAGAACCTCCAAAAAATAATTACCCTATTACCACACTGTGACTTCACATCCAATTTTGTTCACCTCACTGTACAAAATGGCTGGAATAGATGGCTTTTATATTTTTAATAATAATGGAATGTTCGGGATTTGATATAGAAACCTGGCTACCAAGGTAATAGGTACATATAAGAACCTATTTAGAATAGCTGTGTGAATAGGAATTGCCATTAAATTACAATGAAATACTGGAGCATATCAAACAATATCAAATAAAACTTAGAAGGCCAATCTGCAACCATATTCGAGGCATAACCTCATCATGAAGAAGACTTTTTTTCCTGATGAAATCTTCTGGTTTAGACACATGTGTGATATTTCTTAATTCTCCAATAAGGCCACTTATCTAGACTAACTTTGTGACTCACTCCAGATTTTTCTTGTGCAATAGCAAAATTCATAATAATAGTCTCATTCACATGCTAGATGGTCTTGGGAAATGAAAAGCCTGTTATTTCAATCCCAGAGAGCCCCAGTCTTACTAAAAGAATAGATCTGGAGACATCTTCTCTCCCCGTTAGAGAATAATGTCTGAACCAGCAGAATAAAGCCCCCACTTCCCCAGTACCTTCACTTCTGGCATCTCCTTTTTGTGTGTTGAACCAACCGTTGACTTCTGAGATGGCAAAGTACCCACATTATTGTATGATAACAGAGAAAAAAAAGGTGATCTTGTGCTATTGACACATCAGATCTGAGTACAATGACTCGTTCTGATAACATTTCCAATCCTTGTTAAGTTTTTAGGACTCAGCCCCGAGCCTGTCTCACTGAATCCTCACCAGAACAGTAAGCAGCATCAACATTTGCTGTCCCCTGCCTGGGCTGCCTCTTTCAGCTGACACATCACCGCTCACAAGCACGGAGGAATCAAGCTCTGCTCCCACTTTCTGCTCTGTCTTCCAGATAAATTGTGTTAGTTTACTGGCAAAATCTAGTTTTTATTATTGTTTGCACTTAAGAGTCAATACGGATATGGAAGAATAAGCTGAAATATATGCCTTTTGCATCCTTAATAACAGCGTGGCCTCTCCATAGCTATGTGAAAATTCCCTCACACTTTATTTAACAGTAGCAATTTATCATGTCTGCTGTATCACAATGAAGTAGTTCAGTATCCCCAATTTACAAGAAGCGCTATTCTCTGTGCCTATTTGTACTGCTTATTTCAAGACAGTCCAACAGACTGAGTGCTAGCTTTCAGCTTGGAAAATCCGGATTCACTTCCCTGGCATAGCAAAAAAACTGTCTAGGCTTCAGTTTCCTCTGTATAATACACAGATAAAAATACTTCCTTGCTTTATCAGATGCTGTGAGGATAAGTGCATTAAAGTCTGCAAGTCCCACTAGCACTACAAGAGCCATAATTATCTCAAATAGATACACATAGTGCAAGTACAGTGATATTTAATACACACTCTATGTGTATAAACCATGAGTCAGGGCTGATACAAACACAAGCCATGCTTTAACAAGGAGTTAAAAATGCTGCTTACCTGTATGCTCTTCCCTGGTTTGTGCTCCATGGAAGTTTGTGTGTCAGAGACCAGCTTTGGCTCTCGGTTGCGATGGAGCGGGACTGCTCAAGTCAGTGGATTTATTTCAGTCGCACACTCCTGGAGGCAGGGGCCCATTGTCTGGGCTGAGACACTCAATCTGGAAGGGAAAGAATAAAAGGGCTCCAGTGTGTAAAGTCATTCATTACAATCTGGAATGAACAAGGAAATCAGTGGGGTTGCTGGAGGTTAAGCAAGGGCAGAAATTGGTCTTTTATCATTGAAATGCCATAAGAAAAAAAATTACATAAAGTGAGGGATCTAATCCTGCGCATCTCTACTCACATCTCTTGCCTTTATTCATTGCAAGGGGTCACAAAGAAACAATCACGTACATTTGCAGGACCAGATGTTAAATGCATTTATAACAGAATTTCATAAGCAAGCAACTTCTTTTTTCTTGGACAGAGCTCCAATGAAATTTTGATATGACCTTTATATACTTTCAGATAAAATAAGATTATTTGGATTGCCATCCTACATAAGTAAATTTTCTACAGTAACTTCAAACTCAGAGGCATGAGAACATGCTTCAGAAGTCAGCAAATATTTTTGAAGATTGGATCTGGTGTTCTTTTAAAAGGAACTTTTGTAGTGAAAGAAAAGTAAAAGGATTGATTACAAAGCTTTCAGCACTGAAGGTGCATTGTATTACTGGAAAGAGTAGAGTGAAAGTTGTTCGGAAAAGCTCCAGCAGCAACTGTGCTTATTTTATTGTACAGATACCCTTGGCTATGATAACTTCATGCACAGCATGAGATGTTTTCATAGCTATCCTAAAAATTTGAACAAAATTGTGAGCAACACAATTTATTTCTAAAATGCCATAATTAACATTACTTTCTGAAACTTTTTACTCTCTCCATTTCAGGACTGCCCGTGTTGCAGTGAGCATCCACAACCCGACATCCAGGCTTCAGATGAACACAACAGTGAGGACAACTCAAAGCATGCTTGCTGAGCAACAGTTCTTCCAGCAGGGAGTTGGGTTTAACCAAGGGTTCCCACCCACTTTCCTGGTGGGAATTCCATAACCTCTGGAGCCAGATTTTGTTCACATATCAACTCTGCATGTGATAATCCTCCCAGTTAAGGCATTCCACTTTTCACTTCCTTTACCTTCCTCACCTCACGTGGTAGCTCACTGTGGGCAGAGGATGCTACAAAGGAAGGATGCTACAAAAATGACCGTCTAATGAAATGGCTAAATGAACAAGTGATTAATCCTATAGACTGTTACTCAATCATGAGTCTAACAGCAACCAGTCCAAAACCCGAACTGCTAGTGCACCACTACTACAAAACCCCAGAGAATGGTTGCAGAGGTGGAATACCCTGCCCATGGAATTGGGGTTGGAACTAGATGATCTTTAAGGTCCCTTCCAATCCAAGCCATTCTGTGATTCTATGAATTTTTGCTGTAGCATTTTCACATTTAGTGATGACAGTTTTAGAAAGTGATGTTAAGTAGTGGGTTTTAGGATTCAGTAAGCAGTACATTTAAAACCGGTCTTTTTTCTTAGTTGAAATCCCCAGATGTAGACTATATAGCCTGTTAGACCTGATCATGCCTCATCCAGCCATTTTTGGAGTGCAACTAGGTGAGAGGATGGGCGTAAGTCATTTTCAGAGTGAGGGATTACAATCTTAACATGCTATTTAATTTATCCAGTTGGGCTGGGTAAAGAAAACATCAGAAAATCTTTCATGAGCCTATAGGGTCAGATCAAGTAAAGCCACATGAATGCCTTTAAATGGCAATAGACAAAGGACTAATGGAGCTAGTGACAAATCTGCCTTCCTTTCCCTCTCCCTTTCCCTTTCCCTTTCCCTTTCCCTTTCCCTTTCGAATGTGTAGCTGTGCCAGTCTGCTGTGAATTTACCTGAGACAGGACAGGACTTAAACTCACACCTGCAAAGCAGAATAAGGTACTTCCCTTACTCTCCCTCTGCATCTCTCTGCAGGAGTATCTGACACATGACATCTGTTAATGAAGGTTATAATCCTCCCCGCCCATCCTATAACCCCATACTAGTAGCGCTTAGACCCAACGGCCTCTTTTCCTAAGGAAATAAGGCTTTTATAGGAGTGCTGTCTGTCCATCTGGCTCTCCATCTGTCAATCCTGCGCCCAGCAATGTATTCTGAACCTGGTGGCTAATTTCACCCCATTCTCTAGAGAGATAAAAGCTTAAAAGATATAAATATCCTACATATATTATGAAAATCAGTGGAGTGTGAGACAACGACAAAGCACAGCTCATGTGAGTGAAAGGCCGTGGTATAAGCTCGTTAGCTAATTGCTTGGCTCAGACTGCCAGCTGGCCAGTCAGTACATGCAAACCAGCCAGCTCAGCTACCTGTGAGTGACTTCTTGGATCTTCACTCAATGCACCTGGCCAGAGAGGAGACCTTTGTAGAGGGAGTAGGTGTGCACAGGGATAGACAAAAGTGGAAAAGAAGATGCGCCAAGGGCTGTGGTCAAAGAGAAAATGGTATTATTGAAGGGGAGAAGAAAAGAAAAGTTGGAGGGTTTGATTTTGTGGGGAGGGATACATGATTTAAGATGTTAATGGAGTGACTTGGTTGTTCATCCTGTCTTGAGGGACAGGGTTCAACTTAATTTCTTAAGTGAGGACTTTCTTTCCCTTTTATCTTCAGAGTTTAAAAACAACCACTCTGTTAAAAGTGAAGGTCCTTATAACCCTATACCTTGTTTCAGATGGTTACAATTAAGAAAAGAGCAAAAAAAAGAGGACAAGAGCAGAAAGAGCTTATGGAATGAGCCGTATTATTCCCTCTCCACAGCTAATAAACAGAGACACCAGAAGACAAACTGGATTACATTTCAAAAATCCAATTTAAAATGCTCTCAGTAAAGGCATACAGTAAATTTCCCCCAGTGTCAAAGCCAGAGCATCCAGTCTCTGAATCTCTGGTGCTGGAATTTCCCTGGTGTACATGGCAGCAGAGTTGCTCTGCTCACCCCTGTGTTCATCTGTCAGATGCTGTGTTCGGGTGTGAATTACTACCCTTGCTCTGTCAGTGGAGAATGACACCCTACTTCTGGCTTGGTTCTACCATCAGTTAAACAGATCCCACTGCCACTCCTCTTTCAAGCACATTTTGGCATTATTTAGTACCATTTCACTGCCAGAACACTTGGTCTTCCTCATTCCCCCGCTCCCTCACCCCCTACATTCCTTTCTATGTTTGATGCATGTTCAACCACACAGCATAAGAGATAAAGAACAAACATTCAGAACAGACAGACTCCTAAAAAATCAGCTGAATTCAGGATTCCCAGTGTCAGAGGATAAGGTGCCCGAGCTAACCTACTGATAAAGTATGTGGTAAGCAAACCCTGTGATCTACACAGATAGCTTAAGCTTCTGCAGTGCTAATTACTATTACAACCTTAAGCTAATATTTGAGCCTTTCTTTTGAGCAAGGATGTGTAACAATTAGATTACAGGATTTGGAGCATTACAAAGAAAGATAAAAGCAGCTGTTTCGTCATGGTATGTGGTATTTTGTTTACATAGAGATAATAGCAGTGATGATAATAATAATTTAATAACAACTATTCTATTTAGGTCCAAATTCTGATTTCAGGTGCATCAGACCAGCAGCAGAATTAGCCTGAATTTATTTGGATGGAGGCATGCAGGTCTGTAGTCAGAGACCATTTTGAAGTGAATTGCTCTGAAGAGCCCAGCATGGTGTACGATGAGTTCTAGCTACTCACAGTAGTAAATAGTGAGCCAATATTTCCAAAGAAGGGCCTGAGATTGAATATTTCTCTTCACTTCTGCCCTGAGCATCACTGGGAACTCTGATGGCATGTATTGCACCGTGGTCCTGGTGACAGCTCCAGCAATGAAAGGGACCTCTGTTTTTTTGGTCTCTGCTATCCTTATGCTTTCCTGTCTCCTCACTCCACAAGAATATGCATATGTAAAAACACAATATGCTTGAATATGGTGGTAATGCATAGGGAAAAAACCAAACAACAGAGAAACAACAGTTTACTCTAGCTGTGTGCCAGATTTAATACGTTATGTTTTAACGTGCCTGGGACATCATCTTTAGAACTTTCTACAGTGTATTGAAAAGAAAAGGCATCTTTTTTTGCATGATATTTGGGCATATTTTTCTATGTCTCACTGATTTCTTTTTCTATTTCTTCTCCTAAGCACCCAAGGGGAAAAAAATCACCCCATGTCCATGACAACAGACAGCTCTTCTGATGAACCATAAAATTCCTTGCCTCAGAGATAAGTCAGTTCATACAAAGGAGCATTTGGCCCCTGAAATTTTGTTGCTGCTGAGATCATAGAAAATACTTGACAAAAAACACCCTTTGCCAAAAATCGAAATCAAGATTTTCCTCTACTTTGGAGACTAAAATCAAACTTCCTAACTATGAGAGTTTTTCAAGTATTTACCACCATTTCCTGTAAGACAGAATCAGGCACACAAAACAAAGCTAATGCATATATCCACTCAGGAATATTAAAAATGCTATTACAGCATTAAAAAACAAACCTATCTCCTAGCAGTGGATTTAAAGAAACTCTCAGCAGCTGAAAATCTGATCCCAGAGTCAGAAGCAGCAAGCAAGCAAAGCAATTAACTGAAAAAAGACAAGGACTTGTTTTAGCAAGCCCTCATTCCACCTTTAGTCTATCATAAGTATATAGGAAACCTAAAAGCAGGCAAAGTAGCCAGATAGGATATTTTTCCTTACCCATAGACAACAGGGTCCTTTCGGAGAGCTGCATCTTGCAGACAGTCAATATTTGGTTGGAAACTTGAAAAACAGGTTTTAAGCAAAAACTCTTCTGAGAATTAGATCCAGACTCAAGAGGCTGAAAGCATCACTCAAAACAGCCAGTTTAATTTATTCAAAGAAAAGCCACATAGCTCAAGGACAGGTAAGTAGGTAAATAAGCCATTGTCAGCCCCTACTTGGCAAAGAAAGGCACCATGAAAAGCCTGCATTAAAGGAGATCTCTGCGTGGGAAATGAAGGAGCCTCAGGTAGAGACATTTGATTTATTTTTTTCAGAGTGTGGCACAGGGGAGCGTGCACTGGCTCAACCTGTTGTAATCTAACATGTGGGTTGCTAGTTGTTGCGATGATATTGCAGCAGCCTCTTCATTAAAGGAGCTGTGTCTTTAGCAGCAATGATTAATTTTCTACGTATAAAATCAAGACATTGTCACTGCTGCTATTGCTCTCTGTTGCTCTTCCCTCTTTACCACCTTTCTTTTTTCCTTCTTTTTTTTTCTCATAGTGAGCAAGAAGGAATGCAGAGAAGGATGGATAGGTACGATACGTTTCTTATTTGCTCAGCTGACAGTCCTTTTGCTACTTCATTTCACTTTAATAGGATCTTCTTGTTACCCACCTACTGTATCTCAGCATGGAAAATCCTGGCATCAAAAGGTTGAAAGCTGGAGGCAAAACTTGCCTCCCTGCAGCTCTAGACGAGGTGAGGATGAGACAAAGTCATTTGGTTGCTTTGCAAACAGTATTAAGGCAGTTCAAAGACGTGTAGGTAAAGGACATTATCTTCCTCATGAATTAATCTCCAGCAGGCTTCTGCTCTTTCCAAAGGCAGAGAAGATGAGGGAAGAGTCACAGGTATTTTAGAAGTGCATAACTGTCAAGGAGAAGTGGTCAAAGGATTTCTTGCATATGAGATGTGAGTGCATTTTTTTCGGCTTGTGTAGGGGGCTGTGTGTGCGTTTGTCCAAAAAGGGACCCTGTGACAGAAAGATGTGAGTGTGGCAAAAAAAGAAGAGTGGAAACTCTGTCTGGGCAGCCCCCAGCTGTGTGTTGGTGCACAGGGATCTGAGTGTGCACCTGTCTGGGGATTCACTTGTAGGCAGCACCGGGACCACCTGCACAAGCCCAAGACAAGTTCCTCTGACATATCTGCTGATGAGTTTCAGAGCAAAGGCTGCCCTGGTTTAAAATAGCCTCTGAAATATAGTACTAAAGCCTTACACTTAAAGGCAAAACTGCATTTTGAGCTCTAGCTGCACCTCTATTTCCCAGCACTTACTCTGGGATTTAAAATCCAATGTCTTACGTGAAGTCTCATTGTAGGGGGTCGTTCCTGCGAGCTGGATGGGAGACACCTCCTTTCTTGGTTTGGGGGAAATTGAGGGTAGGATCAATGCCACAAAGAACCAAAGGGGATTAAATCAGGCATTTGTGTTGGCAAGGGGAATGAGGCGGGGGGGT
>VZRQ01009573.1:87023-235393 GCA_013397975.1 Machaerirhynchus nigripectus
AAATTTCAGCTCTGCAAACACCAGACGTGACATTTCTGCTGTCTGCTCTGCACAGCGGCAGGATAGAGCACGCTGGGAAGCGTGTGTGTACCACTTCCCTCTGCTGGAGGCAGCTCAGACTGTTACCTGCCTCCCTCCACCCCACAGTATTTCTATAGGTACTAAAAATGCTCCAACCCCTATCATCTGCCACAGCAGTGATAATGAAGTGGCCACAAATCCTTTCGGTAACTTTCATTTATACAAAAATCTCAGTACTGACTGGGGGGTAGAACAGAGCAGCTCTTCCAGCACAGAGAAAAAACAGGACGAGAGGAAAGGGACATGTATTGCAGAGATTGTTTAAGCTGACACGTTTTGAAAGGAGCCAGAATACCACAGCCTGGACATGTAACACTTCTTGAAAGAAGAATGAACTGTCTGATTGCTCACAGCTTTGCACAGCCATGCACAGCCTCCCCCACCTCCAACACTCCACAGCACCAGTCAGGGGGTGCCTTGGGGTTGTTTAATGTACTGGTGTCTGTATAACCATGCACTGATCGAGTTTATTTTGGGGCTTGTGCAAGATCACAGGTCAAGGGAATGTAGGGGACTGAATGAATTAGTGGAGAGAAAAAGAATCTGTCCGCAAGCTGTCTTCCCTGTTCACCTCTTGCATCATCTTCAAGCATTAAAATACCTAGTATAATACTGTGTAACTGATAGGTCTCCCCATCTAATCCCTTACTTAGAGATTGTAAAGATCAGTGGTTTTATGCCCAAGGTCAACTATAGGCTGTAGAAATATATAGCTCAGATGGAAATGGATTTTTTTTCTCTCTTGAGTATGTAGAACATTTCCTAATGTTTAGTATGTTATATTTGCCCTTAGATATATCCTAATGACATTCCCCAGTAGCCTTGTGGGACCGGCCCCAAGTGGACCAGCCCCAACAAGGCCAGGTTGGATGGGGCTTTGAGCAACCTGGTCTGGTAGAAGGTTCCCTGCCCATGACAGGGTTGGAATGAGGTTATATTTTTGGTCCTTTCCAACCCAAACCATTCTGTGATACTTTATTCTATGGCCACTACACCTGTAAGGCCACTGAACGCCACAGGCTTTAGGATTACAGGTACTGTGAAAGTCCTGGAGAGCCAGGGCTGGACAGCAGCCTGGGGGTTTTGATACTCTGCCATTTTGCTGATATCACCCTTGTCATTACCCTCTCATGAGAGCTCTTATAAGAAGAATCACAATCTAGTAGCTCTTTGCCATCAATACACTAAACCCTATAGAGTTTTTTTTAAGAATCAGAGTGCCAGTGCAGGAAGACACAAACATGTTACACATCAATTTACAGTTCAGGAAAGCACTCTATTTATTACCAAGATACTGTCCATTAGAACATGAAAAAAAGATGTCAAGTTTATGTTTTGTGCAAGAAATGTTCTTGTTTGCTTACTATTTCCCTCAGATAAGCCGATTTTGTAAAGGATGTGTATTACCCCTAGTTTTCCTGCCATCCCAATGGCATGGTAGGCCATGCTACCTCCTCAGTCACAGTCACCCACACCACTGTTGAAACAAAGCTTGCTCTGTGATTCATATTGAATCTTAGTTGTAAATCCAGCCTCAGTAAAACAAATCAACAAATACCTCTTTTGTAAGAAAAATAGGGAGTGAGTAAATACAGAGATATTCCATCATTTCACTACTTATTTATTTATTTTTAAGGGGAAAGGGATGGCAATTGCCTGACAGACTGAATGATGACACCCATCTACACCAACAGAGATGCTTGCTACAAACAGGAGCTCATTTTTGTTAAATAAGCTGCCAAATGAAGGTGTAAATAAAAAGAAATCAAGTTTTCTGTATCTTGCATGCGTGTATCTACATTGGCATTTAACTTTGCATCAGATGGGTGCTATTGAGCACCCCAATCTGTTGCCAACATTTTAGCATTTCTACAGGGACTAGAGGGTTAAGCTAGTAGGACAGGGCTTGTTATGATTATGGAAAAAGACAGCTGAGAGAGACTAAAACCATGGTATATCCAGATATTCCTAGATGTCAAGGCAGAATTCTTCCTAAAGATCTCTGACACAGACAGGAGCTGTCATACAAAAGTTGTCAAATATAAGTGGAAAAATTAGGGAAGAACATAATGATCTGTCTAAGTACCGTCCCTCCAGTTAAATGCCTCACACTTGAATTTTGGGAAACTTCATAATGACAGTTGTGTAAAACAGAAACTATGGGTTATTAGCTCCCTTTGGAAAGTAATTACTAAGTTTATCCCATGCACTGAAGCCAAAGAAATTACAGAGCTGAGGTTAGTCCGTAGTGGCCTCTCATGTCTTTGAGATTTTAATCTCTTTGGAAGCGCGAAAAATTAGGTTTCCGCTTTTGTATCAAATCAATGGCAACCTCCATAGGCACTTCTTTATTCATATTTAAAAACAACAACAAAAAAAGAAATAAATAAAGAAATAAAGAAACAAAGAAGAAGATAAAAGAAAAAGAGCAGAAAAAGAGGAGACGAAAAGCAAAAACAAAAAAGAAAAAAGAGAAGGAAAAGGAAAAAAGGAAAATACAAAGGGAAAACTAAAAAAAAAGAGAAAAAGGTAGCCAGAATATTTTAAGATGTATAATAAATGATTATTCTTTAAATGAACAGGAAACAACAGATTTTCTTCTGTCTTTCTTCCTTCTGATAAGGAAATTCTGATTTCCTTTCTTCAATCAAGGAAAGATAACTAAATGAATGAGCTTACTGGTCACACTGGAGATGCTTTATTTCCAATAGCATTTGATCTCTGTCTAATATTTCTGATTATCTCCACCTGTATGAAGTAATCTGGCAATGAAGGTCCCTGCAGGTAGGGTATGGTACTGGATATGATGTTAAATATAAATCTCTCTAACTGACTTTTAAAACGATTTCCATCCTACTTTTTCAAGCATTCCTTTTCATTGCCACTCTCCTTTGACCAGAACAAAAAAATCAGACATATAAACAAAATCAGAAAGGGAATACACTTTGAGGGTGACTTCCTGTGCAAAGGTAATGAAAAGGAAAATGCTCTTCCCTCTCATTAGAGGAACTGACCGTAGTAAGGTGAGCCTGAGCAAGGACAGTGATAGAGGGAGAGACCAGAGGCAAACCAAGATATGGACCAAGAGCTTTCCAGGGATTGTCACATTTGGCTGAAGACAGAGTGGTTTGGCAAGGCCACAGCCAGTCTATCAGCCTGCTGGGAGAAGAATGGGGACATGAGGCTGATGAGGGAGGAAACACTGATCTTAATTTTGTTTCCAAAGCTCCTATCTTTACCCTAAGTTAAAAAAAAAAAAAAAGAATCCAAGCAAACAACAATAACAGCAACGAACCTAAAAATATGTAATGTGTTTTTGTAAAGGTACAATACAAAATTAGATAGCATGTGTGGTTTATTGACAGGTGAAAACTA
Organism: Machaerirhynchus nigripectus; assembly: GCA_013397975.1. NCBI lineage: Eukaryota > Metazoa > Chordata > Aves > Passeriformes > Dicruridae > Machaerirhynchus > Machaerirhynchus nigripectus. Next base: position 90,480 of record VZRQ01009573.1, read on the forward strand.
TTCCAGTCTGTAACTGATAATGCACAGTCTGAGTGGTGCTCCAGCCTCCATGGCCTCTTTCCACAACTCTCACAGGGCTCTGAACAGAGAGTGACACAGTGAAGTTTGAGCCTTTAGACAATGCACTGCTGAACCTCAGTTTTTCTCATCCAGAAAAGTTAAATAATAAATGTTTTCTGAACCTTTCACAGGTCTATGCTTTCCTGTGCTAGAAGAAGGCTAATTTAGTAAAAATATTTAATACAAAATGTTTTCCCACTGTAAGAGTGTTTTCAGAAGAGCTAAAGCATTTTACTATCAGCTTTATAAAGGTCTGTCAGAAGTCAAGCTACAATAAATATTATGGAGCTAAATATTACTTCATCATTCTTGTGGATTTTGGTTTTACATAGTAATAGGTGTAAGGTTCTCTTCAGTGTGTCCCTGAGAAGGACAGGGCTTTGTCTCCAGCTATTTTCTATTCATCAGTGTCTTGTGCTTTGCTCTGTACAAATGTTTGCAGTGATTTGTAAGCAGTCTATGCAGAGGTAGACCCAGCTGAGAGTTATTATTATACTCAGACAGCTTTATGCATTGACCGAAGATAAAATACATCATCTCCTTAATACTATATATACACTTTCTCTATATATAGAATTAAAATGTCCTTGCTGATGCTCTAACCATAGGATCAGTAACTTGCATTTGTATTTCTACTTCTTTTTTTTCCTTTAGACCTACCACAGCAGTATTCAGACTGAATCGAGATAGCTTTGTTTAGTTTTGTTCCAGACTGTATAGCTTCTAACATTTCAGGGACACAGTGGTTCAGAGCATAACTCTTCAGATCAGGAGTCTGGACAACTGCTACTAAGCACTGAAGTCTTAACTTCTTTGTAAACTGAGGAGAGCAGTGATTTGTAAAACTGCCTTGAGATCTGTGTCAGGTGGGTGCCAAGCATGACCATAAACATAATTTGGGCAACTAAAGGGGCTGGAGCCAAGCCCTTTCAGAAGTACATTTTTAAACCAAGTATGCTGAAAATCTCAGGCTCCCCTATTTAAGCCAGAATGCCTTCAAATCTTGCCAGATCATCCACACTGAATTTAGACAGAGAATTCCAGAAAGAAGGAAATACTGTCAACGAGGCAAGTGGCTTTGTGCAAGCTGTCTTTGACCACTAAAATCAGGAATATACTTATGAAATATTATATCACAGTTAAGATTGTTAGAAGACTGCATTCTTCATTTAGCAGAGATCTAGAACTCCAAGAAGGGTTTTGGGCCACTAGTAAGAATAAGGGTAAATACGTGCTCCTACACAGAAGAACAGTCCAGCAAATTTTCTTTCTCTCCATTACCACTGATTCCTGGTAAAAAAGTACATAATGCACGGTAGCTGCACCAGGTCTGCTAAGATTTCTAAAAGAAAGTCACTGCAGCCCACTGCAAAATCTTTTACCCGTTCTCAAGGTTCAGTGACCCGTGGGTCAGTGCTGTTAATGTGGATTTCTACGCTGGTGCAGACATAGTGTTAACTGACAAGGATGACAGTCTTGCTAATTTATGCAGGCACCAAAAAGAGAGCTAACCCATAATTTTGTAATGTTTTCAGGGCTTGACTTTTGTTCTAAATGTCAACAGGGTGTGCAAATGCCATGCAAGTCTCCCTTAGGACTTGGCTCAAGTTCATATGCAGATACTTCTGAGAGTGTCTTGTATTCATGAACTTAAAAAACTCAGCTTAAATATAGAAAAGTAAAACTAGTCTTGATAGAAAATATAAAAATACTGTGTAAACTCCCAATAACTTCTATATATTTGTGCATAGATATGCACACATATGTACACAAATGCACATGTATACACACACATACATTCTATGCACACAGGATTTCAGGATAAACTCATTGGTCAATTTTAAACAGCCCAATTTACCTCCTTGGATTCTGTTTGTAGCTGATTTACTGGTTTTCTCTATTTTTCTTTTAATTACAATGTTGAAGATTTCTTAGATTGGTAATGCTGGAATCTGTCTCTTCAAAAGAAAGAGCATATAAGCACTTGGAGAGGAAACTCCTCCAGACTACTCCAACAGTGCACCTCAGCTTTTTTCTGCATAGAAATGCTTGTAGATGTGAAAGACCTGATGACACAAAAGTTCCTATGTAGATCCCTGCAGGGCATGGCAGTGCTGAATTGTTTGGCAGGGCTGAATGGAAATATCTGTGCAAAAATCTACCCCTGCACTTGCCCATGCAAATAGAGGGCTTGTGCTGATCTTAACTGAGTGCTGATTAGGAAGGCAGAGCCAGTTCTTGACTAGGATATAGGGTGCTTTAGAAGTGAGTGTTTTCCTGGACATGTGGAGGAGGTTAAAAAGTTTGAAGAGAAATTCCAGACAGAAGACTTCCCTTGAAGGTCTCTTTTCTTTTGGTAACATTCCTAGATAAATTCTCTTGATCAGGAGAGCCTGGGAGAATTTGAGTGAAAAATTAAAAAATGTTTAGAAATAGAAGGGAATAGTCTTAGAATCAGGGAATGAACAAAGGTATGTGAAAAAACATAAGAGACCCAGTTTTTCATGGATGTTTAGATTATCCAAATTCAATTAACCTGTGGTATCTGATCATCATAGCAAGCTTCCTAGTAGCTCAGTTTGTTTGGTAGTTCTGACTTGTCATCCCCTCTCTGCCAGATCTGCCATATGACAACTATGCACACTAAGAATTCACTTATACATTTAGTAATAATGATTGAAAAGTATTTATAAGACCACACACACACACACACAAATTCTTTTCCATTTGTGGTCTTGGACAAAGGCACCATTTATGATCATAAAAACTAAACCTTGCCATCCAACTACTACCACTATCTAGCTTCATCTCTTGTACTGCTCAACTCTCATGCCAAACACTTCTTATATAGAGACCAGTAGACTTGAAGACACCATCAGTGCTGGTCTTTTTTATCACCATACCGAGGGAGGTAAAGAATTTTAAAGCTGCTGGCTAATACCTTTCCTTACTGACTGAACATCACTTGAGCATGTGATATGTATTGCAGCATGCAGAATGTTTGGCATCCCAAATCTTTCCTTGTCAAAGAAGGAGCAGTACCTGATCCCATAACTACAATGGCTTGATTCCTTAAAAAGTCACTAGCAGCAATTGAGTTTTTCAGATTTCTTCTAGAACAGGTTTCCAAGGCTGTCTGTAGAATGTCAGTGTCAAAGATGAAGCTGATTTTATTCCTATATTTTGGGCTCTTGAGTTAAATACACATTTTTGAAATGTCTGTCTGAGGCTTTCCTTATTAATGAGTGTTTTCAGAAATAAATGTTGGTTGTCACAAAAAAATTTGTTTCGCACTTCTGTTTTGTTTCCTGTCATTTGGTAAATTCTTGGAATCAGACATTTAAAATGGTAAACAGATGTTCCAATAACAATTAACAAATATTTGTCTGAGTGGGGAGCTAACAAAGCCTGCAAACCTTGGAGTTTCTATTGTACACTATCTATAGCCCCCACTCCACCACAGCAGCCCCATTCTTTTTCTTTTCTGTTGCTTTCTTTTCTCCCCTATGATCTACTAGGGGTCAGTGGGTCAACAGAGGCATGAGGAGGTCAGGAGACTTCTTAAGGTCCTAGACCAAGTCTGTGGTGGGTCCAGGAGTATTTTTTTGACTGGCCTGTACTGTAACCTCAAAGTCACTGTGTACTCAACTGGGTCTTTAGTAAAGGCATGGCTTTGCCATGAAGCAGGATTAGGAATAAAGGTGCAAAGCATGGAGAACCTCTTGGGATAGCTGTCATGGCCTGACTTATTTGATCCTTGACCCATCCCTGTGACAGGCAGCAGGTACTGTCACCTGAGACACCATCCGTACATGGGTAGAGGGGCAGAAAGGGTAAGGGACACAGACATCACTTGCAGATTCACTAGATTTCTGAAGATTAAAGTTACTGTCCCTGATGCCCATCTTGTGAGCCCTTGGATCCACGTATTTGCCTTGCATTTTTTCAGCTGTCCACCCTCAGGTCCTGTCATATCCCTTGGGTCAAGGCCTTTCTTTCCCTGAGGCTCCTTCCGCATAGATACTGGCCATGCCCAACTTTTTCCTGTAACTAGGTTTGCCCCTGCACCATCTCCCCTCAAGTTCAGATCCATCCTCTTGCTCGGCCTTATTCTGTTAGCCCCTCCCTCTCCTTGAAGCAGATGAGAGCTCCCTTCCACAAAACATCCCCAATGGGCCTGAGATTTGGACAAAAAGCGAATAAACATGGGGAACCATAATATAAAATTCTGCCTCTCAGTGATGTCAACAGCAAAACTTTTATTCCTTGACTCTTTTCTTGTCCAGAGTTACACAACTTGCTCTAAAAGTCTAGATCTCAGCTGAGTTTCCCTGGATTTCTTGCATATTTTATTCACAGCAGCTACCTGAAAATTCCTCAAACTCCTTGGGCATGACCCTGTCCCCTGGTTTCTATCTCCTGATTTGGTTTGGTGACCTTCTCTTTATGAAGTAAAGAGAGTTTAGAGATGTTTATGAGGGAAATCTCTGTCCTTCAAACTCAGCTTTGTTTTCCCAGACTGAACGGGTCTTAAAACCCTGGGGGTTTGTGTGATTAAGGACTCAATGAACCCCATGAAAGACTCTGTAATTTGCACAGCTATTGGTATTTTAAACTGGAGCGCTTAGGTCTTCCTACACCTCATGATATGACACATGTTTACACTTACAAGTCTAATTATTTTTAATCAAATTAAGTGGCTCCTATGTTTTCCTTATCAACATGTCCTGAGAAAATATAGCCTTAAGACCATCTGAGATAATTTTTAAAAGCCACAAATATTTTGTATGTGTTTTATTTTTGTTTCTCAAATGTTGTTTTGCCAGTGGAAAAAAGACACAGCAAAAATGTGACATTATTGTTAAAGACAAAAAGGGAAGGGAAGGGAAGGGACTTTTCCATCTGTACTTTTCTATCTACGTTTTTCTGCTTATTGATGAATCAGAAATGAAAAAAATAATTATCTCTTAAGTTAACTACAGAAACCTTGATTTGGATTTTGTCTATCATGATGGCTTTCTGCGTGACCTTGGACCTGCTATTTCCTCACCTTAAAAAGTAGTATCAAAACATGTTCTTGCATTTTTGGCTGAAATAAATCCTAAGCTCATCAGACAAGCCTTGCCTGTCACTATAGCCTCGTATGCACATACGGTCCTGGTCTCAACTGATGTCTCTAGGTGCTAATGCAATGCAAAGGCTGCAATCAAAACTTTGCAGTCAACTGTGCTAAGTCAATCATCTTGTGAAAAATAAAAGCTTTGAGAATCCCATGAGAAGTAAATAAATAGATAAATAATGAACAGCCCCACTGCATTTCAGATCATGTGGTTTTGGACAGAAACAAGGACTTAGCACTGGTGTGAATAGTAGCCCTCAGTTCTTTCTGAAAACTTCCCATGAAATGTCTGCCATCCTGCATTTTTAACATTTTAGCACTGGAGCAAAAAAATGTACTTAAAATAAAATACATTTTTACCTGGCCATCTTGCTACTTGAAGATTCAATACATTTATGACATGTGGTAATCTCAAATTAATGTTCTCAGTTAAAGAGTAAATGCTCTTCTCTTCTGTGAACAGGGTTTAGCTCACGGAGGTGGCTGGGCCAAACCAGAGGCCTGCCACCTACAATCCACTTCAGCTTTTTCTAGATCAGCAGTTCTCAAGTGCCTCAGGGCAGCTAGATTTGGATATTGGGAGCTCTGTGTATGTTCACTGTACTTCCAGATAATCCACATTATAACACATTGACAATCAAAACCATGGTGGCCATGGATTTGTATGGGACCAGCTTCTTAGCGAAACTGCTGGCCTGCAATTTTTAATGAAATCTGCTTTTCTGTCTTTCATGTGAAAATACTGGTTTGCTCAAACAAGTGCCAGTAACAGAAAAGACGTATCAACTTCAGCCTACACTTTTGTGAGAAAAATCTTTCTGACTGCAGCTGTGTGGTTGCGAAGCAGAAAGTCACTCACTCAAAAAACCCTGGCTATTTGATGACCAGCAAGGTCCTCTCGCAGCTGTATAAATAATGAAATATTCATTTGGCCAGAAAAGTGACAAGCTCTTTAGTCCCATGCTTAAAATCTAATTTGGGATGTGAGAAATCTGCATACTGATGTCCTTGCTCCAGTAGAAGTGCATTTATTCACACAAAGAGCTTGGGCACCTGAAGTTGAGGGAGAGGCACATGCCTCAGGGAGACCCAGGAAAATCCTGATGTCCAAAGGGGTTTTTCTGAATCAAATAATTACTAATGGCATAGCACATACACGTTCTTTCCCCTCCCTCCCCCCTTTCCCCCTGCTGCTTCAGATAGTTCAGTTTGACTTGAGTTCAATTTTTTTTTTTTTAAACTGAACAGTTTTGTAGGGACAGGAAAACCATTTCCAAACCCACCCAACTCTACCTGGCATCCATCACCACAGAAGCAGACACTCAAATACTAATGGTGCCTGTAAAGCAGAAATTGAACTTTACTAAGAAAAATTAAACCAATTAATCATAGGCCAAAACTTCAGAAAAAACCCAACAGAAATCTTGCAGTGTGCTGTGAAAGTTGCCAACTTCTGGAATTTGCAGCAGGCTCACAGGAGCAGTGTGTTACTCTGTTTCTGCAACAGCTACCTTGAAAACAGAGCTTTAAACAGGGCCAAAAGTGCTACGGTTTAGAGAGTCAAACCTGACTCAGATATGTGCAATTTAACTCAGACTCAAGATATTTTGCTTTGTGGAAACCTTTTGGTAAAACTGGGTTAGAAATTACCTGAGGATCAATTGTTTGGCAATTTGCCGGGTTCTTCTGCTCCTAATCTTCTATTGAAGGTGGATACATTCACAGATATCTATTGCTTGCTCCTCCTCCTTTCCTCATGATCAGAGATATCACACACAAATATACAAAGATATGGCAGGTGTACACATGAGGAAATCACCTTTCCAGCAATTGGAATGTTGCAAATCCAGTTGCCTTTCAGTGAGCCTCCCCTCACTTTCAACAGTTTATCCCTTTCCATTAGCCTTAACAAGAGCCTCAGTGGTTACCCTTGCAGATGTAAATACTTTCCTTGAAAAAGTTTTGGCTTTTTCAGGCTGGACAGCTGGATTGTGTACGGACACAGAGAGGCAATGGCCTTTCAGGAATGCCATTTGCATAGGTGTTGGCAAGCCAGGTTGGCTTGAGGAAGGTTGAATTCACACCACCGCTCGTGATAGGCAGCGCTGTGGACGCCTGCCTGTTAACGCGCTGTGAATGGGGGCATATGTGCTTTCGGACAAAAAGGACTCCATGCCATAATGCACTTGCCAGGTGACTCCTGCGCTGCCCAGCTCAATGACTGTGAATTTCAACCAGGCTTGGCTTCGGTGCAATGCAGAGCTATTCACCTTTACAATCACTCCCTCCCCTCTCCCAACATCCCCCACTGTACAGCTACTTAGAGAGCTAGGCAAACTTTATCATCAAAAAACAGATCAAGTCATTTGGCTCAAATCACCAGAGCGCAGCAGCAGAGCACAGCATGTTGGAAAAAAGAAAAAGAAAAAAAAAATCTTAATTTTTGGCTTCTTGTCAGGCTTGGAACCGTATTTGCCAAGTATCTCATGAAGGATACTTTGGACATTATTCAAGGAGCCTCCTGGAAGCAGCATGTACCAGAAAACACACACACCACTTCTTAGGCAGTTCTGCAGACTCAGGATGTGCTAGATGAGCCTCTCCTCCCTGAGATAAATCCAACAAGCAATTATTCTGAGAGATACGTTATCCTGGCAGAAGCAGGGGTGTATTCAAGTACTTTAGGATTTAAGGGACTTGCATTTTGGTTCAGGCTTCCTTAATCCAGTTTTCCTTTTTCGTAGGGTACTCTGTTCTGTCCATACTCAGTAATACTTGGCTCTTTTGTAAAGGATTGGAGATGAGCAAGTAAAAATGCAGTGTGATATAGAATGCTTGTTTCCAGGGGTGGGACATCTACCACTTACCTGGGCAACCTGTGCCAGTATTTCACCACCCTCACAGCAAAGTGTTTCTTTCTTATAGCTAATCTAAATTTACCTTCCTTTAGATTTAAACCACTACACCTTGTCCTATTTCTACAGGCCCTGCTAAAACGTTTGTCCTCATCCTCTCCTAAGTGCCTCTAAGTCTTGGAAGAGGCTCTAAGGTCTCCCCAGAGTCTTCTTTTCTCTGGGCTGCACAACCTTAACTCTCTCAGCCTGTCTCCATGGCAGAGGTGCTCCAGTCCTCTGAGCATCTTTGTGGCATCCTCTGGGCTTGTTGCATATCCTTTTTATGTTGGGGGCCCCAGAGCTGGATGCAACATTACAGGTGGGGTCTCAGCAGAGCAGAGGGGTACAGTCACCTCCCTCGCCCTGCTGGTCACACTTCTTTTGACACAGCCCAGGATACTACTGACTTTCTGGGCTGTGAATGCACATTGCTGGGTCATGTCTAGCTTTTCATCTACCATGATCTCAACATGGTTATTATTTTTTTTCACTGTAGTATAGAGTAGCAAGTTTAGGTCCAAACTTGCCGTTTTTCAGAGACACAGACAGGCAGAAGTATCTTCAGAGTATCCAGAAAGACGAATTTGAATTCTACAAACATAACACTCTTTCTACCTGTTTGCAAGCTCTTCTTGTTAGGTGTGAGCTACAGTACTAAGAAATGGTGCTTAGTTCATCCTCACAGCCCTCAGTGAAACACTGAACAGAGTCAGACCAAAAACTGACCACTGCCAACCTTCACATGGAACCTCTTTTCAGAAACAAGAAATTCTTTTAGCACATCTACTTCTACTGTAGCTTCATTTAAAGCCCAGGTTTGTTAAAACCTGGTGTCTCAGAGCCTTACTGGAGTCAAGGAAGGAGGCTGACACTCAGGCTTTATCATGGCCCCAAATTATCGAGGACAACTCTTAGCAAAACACTTTATTTCTTAAATATGATATGATATAGTATCCTGGTTTAAAAACATCTAACTGGTCCAAACAATTGTTACCATACCTTCCTTGTTTCACTATTGGTTTCTTGCTCTTTTGACCCTGGTATTAATTTTATTAGTCATCCAATCACAGTTAATCTTTCTAGGGAAGAATAACGCAAAAAGGCATTGAATGTGTCAGCCCCACCATCAGTTACCTTCTGTCTTTGTCCACTGAGTATGGGTCCTGCACTTACATTTCGTTTAGTGACAGAACAGCTTTAGGCAGCTTACCCCTCCTCCTTTCCCTTTGCCATCCCTCTTTCCCCTGCATTACCGCTCATTTGTGCCAGTACAACAGTTTGCAGGACCGCATGGTGAACAAATTAACTGATTGAAGTTAAAAATAAACATGTTTTGCAGGGTTATTTCTTCATGCTCTTCCCTTCCTCTTCTTATTATTACTAATGCACTTCCCCAATATGCTTTTATATTGCTGTAAATCCTTTGCATAACATTTTGTCCTTTCTTTGTCTCTATGTGCTTGTAGTTATATTATTTCCTACTGATTTGACCTACCTTCCATTCTCTTTCTCATTGTTTCATAAATTTCATAGAATGGAGATGATCATGCACCAGACAAGCTCTTATTAACCTTCCTTCACCTTCAACATGATAATTTGAGCCCCAGAGCGGTCTTAATCAGCTTTTTGGAACTCTTTCCCCCTAGACTTGCTTCCCCTGAGATCTCTTCTACCAGTCAGTTGAGTTTATTAGTAAAGATTTTCTTAAATACTTTTTTGGTTTTATTTTCTGTTTCTCTCCATCTTCAAAGGAATCAGAGTGTTCTTCCTCTTCACTGTGTCTTTCTACTTTATTTTCTCAGCCAATTCATATCTATTGGTCAGAAGAGTACCCAGAAATACTTTTTTTTCACATGAACCATTCCAGCTTTTGGAGATAAAAGGCAGCTTCCAGAGCAACCAAGGAATTTGCTATTCTTGCAGTGTTTCTGTTCTGAATGTAGTTTGGTGTCAATGTGGCCCACAGACAACAACCCCTGGGGTTTGAAATTTTCCAGTAACTATTCAAGACATTGGTCTCACTTGCCTATCTGATGGTTGCTTAGCCCATCCCATCACTCTGTTGCAATGCCTTAGATTTTAACTTTTATATTTTTCAAATCCTGTACTGCCTAGTGTGTAACTCTGAAGTTTCTTGTCACCTGTTGGCTGCTGTTCTCTCATGCTGGTTAGACATAACAAACCTCTCCAAGCTTGCTCTCCAAGGACACCAGGCCCCAAAATGTGTAAACTAAAACACCCCTGAAGGGGGGCAAACTTGGGGTAATTACATCATAAACCGAGATTATAATTGGACAATTAATCTTGATATGCAAATGAACCAAACTTATAAAAGTGTGGAGAACCTGTGACCCAGGGTCCATCTTGGGTGCAGCCTTTGACTCCCCAAGGTGTACCTTTGAAGGCCCTTCAAATAAACACCTACCTTTGTTCCCTTATTCTTGTCTAGTCTCTGTTTTTAAGTGGCCATCTCAGTCATCAGTAGGCTTCCTTTCTGTTTCAGCAAGATGGTTTTAGCAAGTCTCGCACTGAATTCTGTCTCTCAGAGCCAGTGATATGTCCTTGATCTATAAACCATGTCTTCTCTTTTCCACTGTTCTCTCTGGACAAGCCATACCTTTTTACATCAATATTCCAGTCACATGAATTAGCCTAGCAAACCTCTGCTAAGCCAATTAAGACATAATTCTAATTATGTATTAAGATTCCCAGTTCCTCTGGCTTATTCCCCATACAGCTTACATTAGTGTATAACCATTTAAAATGTTCAGAAGATTGACCCAGAGGTTTCTTTTTCATCTCCCCTTTGTCCCTTTATGTACACACTCTCCTGTTTCTGGCAAATTTAAGTGCTTCCATATCACACACATTTAAAACTGGTAAACAACATCTGGGACCATACATTTTGATACTGAGGTAAATTATATTACTGAAATATTGCACTATTCAAATACTAAAATAAGCACTAGAATTTTGTAAAGGGTGATATTTTCTGAAATATCAGCACAGTTACTGGATGTGTTAATAGAGTTAAAATAAGAATGAAACAGATAGGTATTAGTCAGTGGAAAACATAATCCACAAATAAAAATCAGACAGACTAGAAATGAGTCATATAGACGATTTCTCATTAGTACGGAATTTTTCCAAATCATGTTAGACCATCCCCACATCTTATCCCCACCTCAGGCAATCAAAAGACGAGGTATTACTTTATTTGTGAATGGTTTACGGTTTTTTGTGCCTTGGATAATATGTTTACAAATTGACTTGAACAGCCAAATTCCAGAAGACTTCAGACTGCTGACAAAGCAGCCTCTCCCTTTATCTCCTACATTAGATATAAAAGGCTTCCATTCCATTCCTTCATGCAAATCTGTACCTGTACTTATACGTACACAGACTTGTACGTACACAGACACAGATTCACAGCCAGCAGATCAGCTGTATCTTCCTCAAAGTTGCAATGAGGCAAAAAAATTTTAAAAAATGACATATTCAGCTATAAAAAATGGTCACATTACACTGTGGCAGTAATAACAAATGATAGTATTTTACTTAGCATTTCCATACCACTTTCCATCCATCATGGACTTGTATTTTGTCCGCAGCTTTCTGTGCATCTATTTCTTCCTGGTATTTTCCAGTGCAGGAAACCACTATACCTTTAATCTTAAACATTTTGAGTGTCCTTTGGTCACCTCAGGCATGTGGCATTGGTCATCATTAAATAAGCTACTACTGGCTTCACTTGTATCCTACAGATATGTTGTTAATGTGCATCAGGCTATAAAATCTGTGGTAGAATAAATAGATCAGTAATGCAGCCTTCCTTTTGTGCTGCTGGTCTCCACTGAATTAGGTATAACATCATTATACCCATTTTACATATGCAAAACGCAGAGGAATCCCCCAAAGATTATAGTTCCAGTGACCTTAGTTTGTGAGTATTCAGCTTGTGAAATTGGTTGATGATCCTTACATTTAATGAGAGAGACCTGGGAATCTTACATTCTGCTGTCAAAAAGTAAAACATTGAAAACTGGAATTGCACCAAATCAATTAGCTGTAAGGAGCAGATTAACGATGAGCATAATGGGGTTTTTTTTGTCAGTCAACATAGACAGGCAGCTTCAACGGGAGACTGAGATCTTATGGATCCATCAGGTGCAGAAGAGCCCTGAGAATAAGAGAATACGAAATCAGGCTCTTCGGTGAAACGCCTGAACTTAAGCAGGGTAGATCCAACCATACATGATTCACGCAGACATGACAGCAAAGCCAGGACTAGAAACAGCCTCTCAGCTCCCTGCCCAACATTGTAAATATCGTGATGTGTCTCTGGCAGAGAAAAGCCTGCATCAGGAACCCGCACACCAGGTATTTGCAACACCTCCAAACCACCGCCAAACCCCGATACCTGATTTACTATGCACCACTCCTACCGATGGGCATCCTCCTCAGAGTCCTGCTTGCAAACATGACTTAAAATTGGTTTCAAATATATAGTAGTGAAATAAGCAGCCTCGGGGCTGGGAGCCCTTGAATCATGGCCACCATCATGTGAAAGTGAATGGCTTGTCTCCCCTACAGACAGTGAAGCACCTCAGTGCTAATAGAACAAGGCTGCTCACAGCAGACGCGGGCATATCTTTCAGCCCACTCTATGTGATAATAGATGCACTAACGTTTTGACTACAGCCTTGTGTTTACTGTGGTTGTCAGCTGAGACATTTCCATGTAAATAAAACATTCATCAAGCTCACAAAAATGTCTGCAGAGCAATTATTGCACAAGAATGGTGAGCACGGGAGAAGCGGGGTCATTCATCCATTCCACATACCTGCTTAGGCTTGTTGCAAAGGAAGATGCCACTTTCATGGATGTTGGAATTAGGTCAGGTCTCCTGTGTAGAATCTGTGTGGGCCAAGGAATAAGGCTTGGCATCAGGAGACCTGGTTTCTATTTGCATAACTTCTGCTGAGTTACTCTATGGCCTTGAGCAACTCACTTTGCAGCTGCATGATGCTGTTCCCCACCCATCTGTAAAATGGGGTTAATGGTACTTACCAGCCTTCACAAAGTACTTTTGTGATGTAGAGATGAAAATAATGGTGGCTGCTAATTGTTTTCACTCTCTCCATGGAGAGAAGCTTTTTTCCTTCCAGGAGTGTAAACCCAAGCACATTTTCTGCTAGTTGTAGAGTTTAGGTTTCCATTTGCATGGATGGCAGCACCCTTTCCTATAATTTTTCATAAATGTGATGTGCAGCACCTATTGAAGAGGCCTGGGTAATATACAGCCTCAGAGCAATGACGGGCAGCACAACTGAACTTAGGCTACAAAGAGGGTAAAACAGGGTAGAGGAAAACAAGCGCTATTCACAGGAACTGAGGGCAAGAAGAGGTTGATTTGGCTCATCAAGGTGAGAAGGATATGCTTAAGAAGCTGTGATGAAGTCCATGTCTCCTTGTAGTCAGATTAATGAATTAACGATATGAACTTCCTTCCCACAGTGGTCCTTCTGGACTAATAATAGGCATTGCCAGGAAACTTTTCTTTGTGGTTTAGTTTTCATTTTCAGGGTATTTATGCTCCCCAAATAACTATTTTTCCTACAGACTGATTGCTGACAACATGCAGCCGTGGGGTAAGTATCTGAAATTTCTTAGTTGCTGGAAAAGAAGAGCTTCGGAGACCTTCCCTTATTAGCACATTAATTGCAGCTGTCACAGACAGCAATTATTTGCTCAATTTTCCTCAAATTCATCATTTTCTTAAAAAACAAAACCAAATCCAATACCGCAGTAATGAATATTCAAAATATCCTGGCACTTGAAATCCTGTTCTCATTTTGTAGCTGGCACTAGCTTCTTTCTATCTGAACACCTTGCACACCTTTCAGGCATGTATGATTGACAGCTGTCCTGCATGCATAGCAAAATGAAGTTTAGTCCCTCATATCACAGACAAACGTACTTTGACAGCCTCAGTGCTGAGCAGCACACCGTGCAATTCACCCAGAACAGGTTCTTTCCAGAGCGAACACCAGCTTGTCTTAACTCCAATGGACATTTCAAGTTTCTCTGCAACCACCTGGGTGTACTGGTTTTGGCTGGGGTAGAGTTAATTTTCTTCAGAGTAGCTGGTATGGGGCAATGTTTTGGATTTGTGCTGGAAACAGCATTGATAACACAGGGATGGTTTCCCTACTGCTGAGCAGTGCTCACACAGAGCCAAGACCTTTGCTGCTTCTCATCCCATCCCACCAGCAAGGGGACTGGGGGTGCACAAAGAGTTGGGAGCAGATGCAGTTGGGTCAGCTGACCCCAGCTGACCCCAGCTGACCCAAGGGATATCCCAGACCATATGGCATCATGCTCTCCAAGTGGAGCTGGGGAAAGAAGAGAGAGGGGACATCTGGAATGGTAGCATTTGTCTTTCCAAGTCACTGTTACATATGATGGAGCCCTGCTGTTCTGGAGATGGCTGAAGACCTATCTGCCCATGGGAAGTGGGGAATAAATTCCTTGGCTGATTTTGCTTGTGTGCAGAGCTTTTGCTCTCCCTATGAAGCTGTCTTCATCTCAACCCATGGATTTTCTCACTTTTTCTCTTCTGATTCTCTCCCCTGTCTCATTGCTGGGTGTGAGTGAGGAGCTGAGTGAGGCTGAGTTGCCAGCTGGGGTTAAACCATGACACTGGACAATGAAAACCACTTACAGCTATTGATCTTGCAGCAGTAGAAGGGGAAAATATGGCAAGTAATTCCTATGATTGCTTTAGCCATGTCAGCTAAAAAAAGCTCAGGAAACCATGTTCCTCAGCTTTAGGTTTTTCTTCTTTAAGCTATTTGCCTTCATTGGCTCCATCAAGAGTGGAGAGTGCAGTCCAGAAGAATTACAGCATCTCTGTGAAACAGGCAGTTTCTCCAGGGACCTCAGTTCAGAAAAAACATTCTCAGGATCCTAAATGTGCTTCTTAAAAAAGTCTATAAGGCACCCCTGGTGTATGAATGTATGAATGTATGTATACATATGTGAATGGACAATATTGCAGCCTTCACACTGAGAAGTGATGAGTTCAGGAATTGATGGATTAGGCTATAAACAGCCTGTAGGGAGGGATGAATAGATACCTGTTGTTGGGGTGCTGAGGAAGCCATGTACCTTGTCCACTTGCATCAGACAATAAAAGCGCAGGCAATTTTAACTGAGTAACACTGATCTGATACAGTATATGCAAAATCAATTTGTTATGATGGAATATTTAGTATCATTATTTAGATTAGTGCATTTTATCCCTAGACAGTGCTTTTATGACCATCTAATGTAACCTACATATCACCTAGCAACTTCTGTAACTCCATGACTAATGGCTAAACTACAGCATATCTTTTAGAGAGACACCACATCTTGATTTAGAGCCTTCAAGTCATGAAAAATAAAACACCTGCCTTGTAAATTGTTCCCAAGGTTCATTACTCTTCCTGCTAAAATTTGCACCTTATCTTTAGTTTGAATCTGTCTGGCTTTGACTTCCAGTTCGTGGATCTTGTTATACCTTTGTCTGAGGGATGAAAGAGCCCTATCCTATTGAAAGCTGTCTTCCTCTGTAGAGTGTCAGGAAGTCTCCTCTTAAGCCTCTTTCCACAAGCTAAATACACTCAGTGTCAAAATCATTCTTTCTTGGGGTGAGAAGATTGGTGGTGCCAAACTCAGGCAACTACCTCTACCTACTTGCCTGAGCATCCCTATTTAATCAGTGGAGGCTCCTCCAGAAGACAGTTTAGCTAAATTCAAATGTAAATATGCCCTGAAGGTGTCTGTCTCTCTTAGTGTTTTTTTAACTATTCTAGGGCAAATATGACTCTCACTTGCATGCTTCATTTAAGCAACTGAAGTTTGGTGAGTTTTCCAGCCTTTAAATAATTTTTATCTCTTTCTGATATCCCTTTTATTTTCTCAATAACATTTTGGAAGGATAGACATGAGAAATGGAGACTCAGGCCAGCCCCAGCTTCCCTCTGTAAGATAATATGTGGTTAGTGATGCCTCCACTGGCCTGTTGAGATTTGACCAAGAGCAAAATTAGCCTTGTGTTTTAGCCATCAGCTCCACGTTCACAGTTCATATTCAGTACATTGTCTGCAATGACCTTTCTGTATTTTTTCAGAACTTCTGCTTTCCCCTAATATAGTCCCACATTCCCTAAGGCTCAGAGATACAGAATTTTCAATTTGGGGTTATATTAAATTAGATTTGTAGTGTACTCAGAGCTGCCAATCAGGATCAGGACCTTACCATGCAAACAAACAGTGAGAGACAGTCCCTGCCCTGAAGAATTTACACTCTAAATTAGACAAGACAGACAGTAGTAGTGTGTGTGGGCGGTTAAATGGAGACACTGAGAAGTGAAGGCCACAGAGAGGTTTGAGGTTTCCCAGGCCATCCCACCCTTGCTAGCTTATCAAAGGGATGCATGAGACTTGTTTTGCTGGTGCTCACTGAACTACTCCATCTTAACATCCTTTTTGGTGCAACCCCACAGGGCTGCAGGTGCAGGGCTGCTACCACATGACCAGTTCTGTCTGACCCATATCCCACGGGAGGTTAAACATATTTTGTCAGAAGTATACATTGGATGGGTAAACTCTGTGCTTCAGGAGGTTCCAGGGACAGGACCATCACTGAGATGAAGCTTCTTGCCAAAGCTTCTTCCAGGCACAGACACTGTTTGTGGTTGTGGCCAGGACCAAACTAGGGCTCAGCCATTCCCAGAAACAATGCCTAGCTTTTCAGTGGCTGGACCAAACTAAGGTTAAAGTGTCTGGGTTTTTTCTCGGTTAGTCTTAATTTATTTCCAAAGATCAAAACAGATGTACAACATGAAGCTTTGCCCATCTCCTTATCAGCACACCTTTCTTCTCACATGCTTCAGAGTGACCACCCAGGTTTTCTTAGGACTTTTTTACTCCAAATCTTTGCAACGGGAAGGATTTGAAATATATTTTAGAGATCTAATTGAGCTTTAAAGGTTTTTGAGAACATTTAAGTTATCTCAGTCAGAACAGACTTTCCAGCTGAGTAGTTTGAAGCCCTATAGCCAGAGGTGCAGCCACAGGAAAACTGCTGTCAATGGAAGGGTGACATGTGAAGCACTTGTTTTCAGGAGTTTTTGAGCCATCCACTTGCTTTGGGCAGCTGTGCAGCTTATGGATATGTGAACAAGCTGGAGATAGGATTTGCATGGTACATATTTCTGTAGGTCCATTCTGCTTCAGTTGAAGTCCTCGTAACCTGATTGGTTCTTAGCGGCAAAAGGAGGATTTGACCCTTTTTTAAATCTTACTTCTTCTGTCATTGCCCACTTTTTGTTCCTTTGTAGGTTTTCAACGTGACATGGGATAAATTGCCTAAGTGTTTCCAAAACAGGTCTGCAAGGTAAAGCCAGACTTTCTGCTGTAATAGTTACCCTCAGTTACTCCAAGCTGGAGTCAGGAGCTATGTTGATCTTGACCCCATGACACCATCAGAGCTGTAAGGCCGAAATACAAAATGGGAAAAAGCCAAACCAGAACAAAGTAAATCAGAAAACTGAAAGAGGGATCTGGTGGGGCTGAGATTGGTGATGGCATGAGCAAACAGGAACTGACAAAAGTAGGAAGGATGAATCTGAACCCTATTATATGGTATTATGCTTTGAAACACCAGCCCTGCAAGGGAAAATGGGAGCTAACGCCTCTCCCTTACCTTACTGAATGATATAAATATCAGTTAATTAACTTTCCTCAAGGACAACAGGAAAAAATGCTGAACACCTCTAAAAAGAACATAGGTAAATCAAATTCTTTGCTTGTAGTCTATTAGCCACAAAAAGGTGAAAATTACATATACATGCATAAATATGTTTGTTATAATTATATACACATATAAAAATTAAAATAATAAAGCTAAAAACAAGTAATCACTCTCCACCTATGACGCTGCATGAAACAAGGAGTCAAAAAAATTTCCTACCAAAAAAACTCGTGTATTTAATGAATACTAAATAAACGAGACAATAAACATTTCACAGGCAACCTTCATTTTGGATTTTCTATGTTTTTCAGTGTTTGACTTTGAAACATGAGTAGCATTTGTCCAGGCTGGCTTGAGATGTATTCTGTTTTTTGGTAGCAATGTCATCTTTCCCTGTAAAGTGCCTCTTTGCCCTGTGCTGCTGTTAGGGAGACAAAGAGAAAAGAGAGATAAAACCAGATGTGCTGGGTACTAATCTGATTGCTTAACGTGTTTTTCTGGAAGATGCTCTGATACTGTGATGATTCAAGCTAAATGAGAACTTGCAGATAAGTGGAACTGAGCCCCAGGTTGTCAGTAATGAACTTCAGCTAACTCACACTGGGCCTAAGTCCAGTAGCACTGGGCACTTTTACCTACCACAGAAGGCAATGATAAGACACGAGTATGCTGGTCTCCCTGCGGATCCAAGATATTATACCACTTGCAGGCAAAATTACATTAGCTGCTTACTGTGCTGCAAATTTTAATGGTTTATAAGCAACAAGAAATTACCACATTGTAAATTTGGGATAGATGACACAAATCAGACAGACTTACAGGGGATGCTTCCTTTGCTCTCAGCTGCGTTATACTTTATTAAGATCCTGCTTTCTCTTTGTTTACAGCACTGATTGGTTTTATGAGTGGGTGAAGTGCATTTTGCTCATTTGTTTTGGTTTAGCATAGGGAAATGAGAAAAAGAAAAGAAGGAAAAAAGAGAATCATTCTTGCAGCTCTCCTCTTTTCCCAGACCTCATACCCACACTAGAGGAAGGGTTATGTTAGTGACAGGATAAGTGTCTCTAGGCATAGCAATCCTAACATTGATGATATGCCTAAATGACATTGTGGTAGGAGTGCTTGTTTCCTGAAAGGGGACATCTACCCTTTGCTGTTTGCTTTGGGTTTCCTCTTGCTGCTGCCACCAGTTCTCCTCCTAAAGAAGGGACCAGAGTGCACACGGGACTGCAGGCCATGTGGCTGGTGGCACACACATACCTGTCCTCACCATACACATATGCAAAGAATTCCCTGTTAGCACACCACTGCACATCCTGCAGAGCTGGATGGGGATTCCATCCCCTCTCTGCAGTGAATCTAACAGTGCAGCAGTATAAGAGTGGATCTGTGTAATCACCCATTACAATTGTGTGTCAATACTTTCCTGATGTCCTGCAGATGATGGAAAGACACAGAACTCCTGACACGAGTGTCCCTTTAGCCTGCTGTGTTCACTAGAGAGGTAAATTTCACATATAAAGTCTTGGGGGGATTAGTCCAGATATTTGGGTGAGCAGTTGGTAATGAATGCATATGGTTAAACCCTGGGCCACAATATTTGACACTCAGCCTTTAGAACCATGGGACCTTTAAAGGAAATCTAGTTCAACCCCTCGGCAATGAGCAGGGAAGTCTTCAAGTAGATCAGGTTGCCCCCTTCAGCCTGACCTTGAATGTTTCCAGGGATGGGACATCCACCACCTCTCTGGGTAACCTGTGCCTGTGCACCACCACCTTCTTTGTAAAAAATGTCTTCCTTATATCTAATCTGAATCTACCCTCTTGTAGATAAAAACCTTTAGCCCTTTTCCTATTGCAACAGTCCCTGCTAACCCTTTGTCCCCATCTTTCTTATGGACCCACTTTAGGTACAAAAAGGCTGTGATACGGTCACACAGGATTTTACCTGGCTGCCATGACTGTTTGTTTTCTTTAACATTATAAAAGAGGATTTTAACTCTTCCTCTGAGACCTGAGAAGTCAGATTCACACCACCCACACTAGAACATGCAGCCCAAAGAGAGGACAAAAAGTGAGTCTGCTTATGCACAGGACTGTTTCTCAAATACATTTACCTCTAAATGACTGGGGTTAAGGTGTAATGAATTGCATCCAGAGCAATCCATTTTCCTCTGTGTCTGCTGAGCTCCATGCTTGGAGACACACTAATATTGTATGCACAACTTATGAGATGCGCACACTAATATTACAGCTGCCACTTAGAAGGCCAGTGAGGAGGGAGTAACAAATGCTGCATTGTCAGTTTGCAACAATAAAGAATCATTTTCATTCCTTGCGCACAAGAGCTCCAATTATAATCTAATTCAATTCTGATTAACTATGCTTTGATGGCATTTCCATTACATAAAAAATAAATTTATTAGCCAAGTATAATATGTTTTGTCTATAGTTCCAGTGCTAATAAGGAGACTGTTTAACTGCTTTAATGCTGAATTTTAACCACAGTTATAAGCTATTTCCTCAAAATTTATAATCAGGGTGTGCAAATATTATACTGGAAACTCACAGAAAGGAAAATTATCAGGATTTACAGGTGAGCTGCTAATAAAGGCTTATAATCCATTTGGTTTAAATCCCACCCATTAAGAATTTTCATAAGGCTTTCACCAAAGATTCTTCCCAGGTGCTTCATCCCATGCTAATTGCATGGTCTGGTGAAAGGTGGCAAACATGATGGGAGCAAATTAACGCCGCTTTATCTGAGGATTGTTAATGACTCATTGCAGGTATGTCTAAACTACAGACACCTAATCTTCATTATAGCACCAGAGCTGAGTCTCTGTGTTCTCTGAATGATCTTGATGGCTTCTGTGCCACCAGCCTCTCCAGCAAATCCTCAGCCTGTCCCTGAGTCCCTGATGGGCTTGTATCCTGCTATTTTAAGTACTGGTCTGGGATCTTAAGGACAGGCTGCTCACTCTTGCCCTCCTTGCCCAGTGCACAAACGGATAGAGGCTCATAACTAATTAGGCATTCTGATTAGTGGAGAACATATTTATGTTTCCACACAGGGCTGTAAGGCATGCATTTGAGCTACTAAAAATGAGAACCCAAAGCAATCCTCCCTCCTGCACAAAGGAATCACAAAGTTGGATCAGCATCTGCATCACTTTGCTGGTCTTCAAGCAATCATTTGCCTTTTGGCAGACTGTGCACAGGGATGCTGGCATGGAGTTTGGAGGTTGACAGTTCTGCTCTGTGCCAAAACATGAGGAGGGGCTTTACAGAGTTAGAACAAACTACAAAACTGTATACTGTGAGAAAACACACTTGGCCCAAACTCAACCCATTTACTGCAGAAAAGACCTACCCTGACAATCCATCTCAAGGTAAATGTTAATTTTTCTGTAACCTGCATTTGAACTGAAATGGCCACTACTTGGGCAGCTTGCTTTAGTCAAGAAACAGTTGTCTCGGAAGAAGCTAGATCCCACAGCTCTGGAACCAGTCAAGATGGATGCAGTAACAGATGGAACACTGTGATTACCCCAGATTTATATCTATGGAAACTCTCTTTTAATTACATTCTACGGTGACAGAAAACCAGACCCCTGCTGTACTTATGAATTACTTTCTATTCCAAGTTACTTATCACGGATGCCATTAGTTTATGTGAACAGAAATGAACACTTGTTTTCTTTTTCTCTTTCACAGTTTCTTTTCAGAACAAAAACAATTTCATTGGAAAGTCATCACAGAATCAAATGATATCTGGGGGAAAAAAAAAACCAAACCAAAAAACAAAACACCATAAATAGCCCCCCAAAGTTCTGAAGTAATATCTTCCAAAAGGAGCAGGAAGACAAAAATGCCAAAGGCAATTCGATCCATTAGTCAGCCTTCTCCAATTATTTATGATGAGCAATTTATCCAATCTTTTTAATAGTCTTATGGGGAAAATGCATTTTCCACAAACAGGTCAACAACTTAATATTTACTTTTTTCCCTGAGATTAAATCTTCTTTTTATTCCTTAACAAACATCTGTAGACAGTATATCTAAGCTTCTGAGTTTGTCATTTTCTTTGCAAGTGCAGTTGCTTACATGGGTAAAAGATTTATTATAGCAATCTAATAGATCAAGTAACAAGAAGATCTAATGACCGGACTCTAAAGCTGAATTAATTGACTCTGGATATGCTCATAATTTTTTAATTTTAATTTTTTTGGGGGGACAGTTAGGGCAATTAGTCATTGGGATAATTTATGTGGAGATAAGGCAGACTTCCTATGACTGCAAATCTTTGATACAAGACTTTCTAAAATACATATTTCAGCTAAACTGGAAGATGGGAGCTACCTGTCAAACTCCATGGCCTTTTGCTTGTAGGATGTCAGGTTAGATGAGCATAATGTTCCCTTCTGGTCTTAAAATTTATGAAGTATTTATTTCAGACATGATCTCTACTAGTCACCTAGGTCAAATAGTGAGGCAAACATTTATGAAAAACCAGACAAGCAGATACAAGCATCACCATGGGGCAGAAAGTGGCGAATTTCACCCTGTGAAGTGCTTCAGCCAGGTTCTCAAAATTATGACCAGAAAGCTGAGGGCAACCTGCAGTTCTAATCCAGCAGCTCAAGTGACAGTTTGAAGGGTAACAACTAACACTGAAATGAAATATCATCACCTTAGATGGCAGGTTACAGCTGCTGAAAATGTGCTTGTGTCATTTGCTCATTTCTAGCCCGCAAATTAAACATAAATTTACAATTGATACATAAAGGGGAAAAAGAATCAAACAAACCCCAACCTCCCCAAAATAGTATTAAGACTTTATTCCAGAGTGCATGAAAAGAGTCACCACCATGTTTCCACACAAGGTGGTTACAACCTCTTCTTTGTGCCTAGTGCTGGTGACAACATCTGCAAAGGTGCTCACTGGAAGCACTTCATAATCACAAAGAGCTGGAGGCACTTCAGAGGCATCAGCTCAACCAATTAAAGAAGTAGGAGGACTGATCTGTGGGGAAACAGCCTCTGAGTAACTTGGGAAAGTGATGACTAAGGCACTAAGTTTGATCTAGGTGACTTTTATGGGAGGTTTTGCAGTTTTTCAGAGGTTTAAATGGGATCTTGATGAAGGACAAAGATATGCTAATCAATGGCAAATGTTCCAAATGTGTGAAAAAGAGGAGGAAACAGAATATTTAGCCACTGCAGAGAGTAGAAATAAGATGGAATTAGAAAGGACAAAATATAAGTGAACATTTCTAAGATATCAGAATTTTTAACAAGTAAATGATGAAGAGAAAATGAGTGGAACAATCCAAAATAACAGAATATTATTATAGTTTTAACTAATTTTTCTAATGGAAAATGTATTAGAAGTTGACTAGACTGGAAATTGAGATTTCCTAGTCCTGGGAGATGAACCTGGATAAGGCTTTGAAAAATTTTCAGTTGATTCTGTAAGTTCAGGATTCCAATTTTTTATCTTTATTGCATGTCAAAGCCCTCTGACCTGAGTCTGTCCAAGACAAGAGGCTGTCTAAACAGAGTCCTCTATTCCAATTCTTTCCCCATCAAATCTTCAGAGCAAAACCATGTAACTAGGACCTACCAGGGACTACATCCTGCTACTGGATTCAGCAAAAAAAAGAGGGATGACTTTTTGATAAGATCCTGAACATAAATAAATAAATAAATAAATACTTATCTATATATATGTATATATGTGTATATATATATATGTATAACTTCAGATTAGGTTTTAGGCGTTTGTGTCTTACTGTCTATTAAGGGAAAGTCTGTCTTTCATGCATGGAGTTGAATTTAATATTTATTGAACAGTAAGCTACACTGTATCTAATCTTCTGACCTGTTCAGTGAAAAAGTGCCACAACAGTTCTCATCTTTTGCCTTCCTATGATCCATTGTTTATATACTCCTATCCAAATATTTAAATTATGAATAATGAGGACTCACAGGAAGGAAACCTAGTTCAATATTTCTTTCCATTGAGATGAATCATCCTTCTTTTGCCCTAGTTTGGGTTTTGGGGTTTTTATGGTTTTGATGTTTGTTTTGTTCTTGTTGTTAGTTTTAATTTTTTTGACTGGAGGGTCAGCACTACAAGAAAAATTACCAATTCCAAGAAGAGACAGTTGTTATCAGTTTAATGATCAATGAGTAACCAGATCCTGCAATGGCCCGAGGGCTTTTGGTTCAAAAAAGAGTAAATGACTACTGAAGATACACAACTTTTCTCAGCATTGATCCCTATTTTTACAGTTCAGAAAAACACTGAGAGCAGGAGAAACCATGTTGATGGCAATAAGGCATTTACAGCCTGGAGAAGCTGCTGTTCCCTGGCCATCTGTAAATAAAACCTCAAATTTTCACCTGACTCTGAAGCTGCTACAAATGATACGGAATGGTGGTGTTGGATACAGAAATATTTTAATAGCTTTAATTACAATATAGAAATATGTTGAGATCATTTTGTATGCATCCTCCCCCTTTTAGCAGCTGGCCTTCCGTTTGTTCTTTGTGGAGGTGCTGCATAATGTGCGTGATGTATTCAGGCAGCTCTTTCCAAAGACAGATGTGAAGCACAGTGCATGAGGAAGAAAAAGATGGTGAGGCTTGAAAAAGTACTAAGCAAGAACTGAAAAATAAATTGCAAGGTTGTTCAAACAATATTTTACAGGAAAAAAGACATAGCTGTCTCCAGACGGATCCCAAAGCAGTCCATCTGTTTGGTTTGCATGGAAGCAGTCCCCAGGCAAGTAGCGACAATCAAGCAGAGGTAACAGACCCCACTCCATGTTAGCAGAGCTGCTGTAGACCTCTTTCTCTCTCATGTCAGCCAAAAAATACAGACTTATTGCCGTGTTTACACCAGGGACGCACCATCCTCTTTGCTCTACACCTGATCTGGTCTTCTCTAGGTGTGATTCTCTGAAACTGGAAAGTCCTTAACCCTACTCTACACTACCTACATGTACTACTGGATTCACCACAGCATCTACAATTCTCCAAGCACACCCAGAAAAATGTATTGCATGCGCTGGTGAAACCTTCTGCCACACAATAGGTAGGAGAAGACTGTAAATGATGACCAGCTGTAGTGTCTATCCTGGTCTTCTGGAAACTCTGGTGCATCATCCTAAGTACATTCCTCTGTGCCTGAAGACAAGGGCAGGCTGCAGACTGAGCAAAGATGGGATTTTCTTCTGAAAACACTAGCTGTGCAGAAACTGGATGCACTGAGGAGAAAAAAACCCCTGACGTCCCTCGAGACTAAGGTGTCAGCGTGAACAGCCACCCCATAGGCCAGGAAAGTACAGAGCACATGGCTTGTGACGGGCTTTACATTGCCTGAAATGGGAGCTCCCACAGCAGCCCAGCAGTGTGAGAAATGGGCTACGGAGAGACCAGAAGGAAGAATGGACTGGAGCGTGCTGAACAAAGAGAAAATCACATAATCAGGGAGAAAATGTATGGCCCTTGGCAAGATCTCTGGTAGTAAAATCTATGTTAACCATATCACCTTGTAAATTTGTTAAATGTGTACAACTGCGTTTCTTCTGGATAATATTTTCATTGTAAAGAAAAGCCTTCCTCAAAAGATAAATATGTTTCAAAGGAAGTTTGAGTGGAGTTTTAACAGAACACAATTGCACTTTTGTAAAAGGAAAAGAATTGCAACATTCAAACAGTGCAAATCAGAAATTTATGACAAGCTACAAGTCTTCTTGTGTTCGCTTTTGTTTGTTTTTTCCTTTTTTTCCCTCCAAGTTAACAGTGAGGAGGCCAGCTCAGTTTGCTTTCCTGACATTATAGCCAGTGAATGTCTCTTTTCAGGTAGGTTGGTTGTGGCTCAGAGGGATATTAAACTATTTGCATTAATAATAATCAAGGCTACCATCAAACCAAGCTGTAGACTCAATAGCCTGATTACATCATCTTTGGGAGAGGAAATGAAATTTAGCATTCATTTGAACATAGTGAAATGAATTTAAGCAGTTACTAAAAAACATTAAAACTCATCTCCCACTCAGTTTCATTAGGGATAAAAATCAGTAGACTAGGAGAAAGGGATGGGCTCAGCTATCCTGACCCTTGTAAGTATTTTGTTAAGAGCTATTCATTTAATAAAAAGTGCATTTTACTTCAGACTAACACGAAGTCCTGGCACATAGAAACCAGAAATACCCTACTTAGAAGGCAGGGAGAGGCTATGGCCAGCAATATCTAAAGCTTCTTTGAGGATAACCAACTGTAAAAAAAAAATAGTAAAAACTATGAGTTGCTTAACAAAGAATGCAAATAAAATCTTTGCATGCTTTGTCATTAAATTGATAGGACTTGTGAGGTTTTTTTTCCTGGACTGTTTCCAGCAATCACAGTTCCAAAAAAGATGTTAATTAAGAAAGATTTTGGGAATTAGCTTAAAAGGATAATCTAGGATAGAGAAATATGCCTTTAAGGAGGAATCAGAATTTCCCAGTCTGTTTAGTGTACTAGTAGATGTTGCAGAGCTGACATGGTCATAAGTTATATGCATTAAAGGAAGGAAGAGCTTCCTGACTCTAAGTTGATCTTCAATCTCATAGAATCATAGAAACATTTAAGTTGGAGAAGACATTTAAGATCACCAAGTCCACCCATTAACCCATCCCTGCCAGGTGCAGAGCCCACCTCTAAGACATGTCCCCAGGTGCCACATATACATATAATTTAAATGACCTCCAGGGATGGTGACTTTACCACTTCCTTGGGCAGACTTTTGCCAGTGCTTGAGAAACCTTTGGGTGAAGAAGTTTTCCCTGATAGCCAACCTAAACGTCTCCTGGCACAAATTGAGAATGTTTCCTCTTGTCCTATTTCTTGTTAATTGGAAGAAGAAACTGACCCGCACCTCGCTTGAACCTCCTTTCAGGCAGCTGTAAGGAACTTATTTAGAACAAATAACATCAAACAAATTGTACCAGCTCGTGTTTGGAAGCAGACACTAAATAAATTCAGACTAAACCATGAGCATGATAAGGTCCTCAAAGAATGTATCTAGATTTCATGGTAGCCCTTCATCAGTTAAACTGTTTAATTCAAGAGCAAGCTACAGCACGCCCATTTGAAAAGCAAAATGCACACAGGCAGAGGTTGTAGAATTGACACAGAAGTTCCTGAGTAAGTTCTGTGCTACAGGATAACACAAAATTGAAGGAGAGGTCCCCTGTGGACAGTTATGTCACTGAAGGATGTAAGAGGGAGATACTGAGTGTGTCCATCCTGCTGCTGAAGCTCTGGCAGCCCATCCATTCCCCAGCACTAAACTGGATTTTCTCCAAGTCCTTGGCCCCAGACCTCCAGAGACATCCAGGTAATAATCCAAGAAAAGATCTGTCCCTGATCTGTCCCTGATTCTCCTGCAGTGGGTGAGAGACTTCTGCACTGGGCAAAAGCCAAGGGACTTGTGCCTCATTCTAACCCTGCCTTTGCTGTCTGTGTGCAGTGGCAGATCCCTGTCCTGGTGCCTTGGCTGGAGTTCTCCCATGTCACACAGGCTTAGGGAAGAGATGCTCAGCCCTCCCAGTCCCCACATGGTGGATGACTGCCCCATGTCTCCACACTCCTTGTTGGAAAGTGAGGGCAGAGAATCATATGGATTCGCGTTCACAACTGTTTTGCATCTGTAAAAATTACAATTCCCATCCTTTTTCTTCTACTTGGATACAGAGTGGTTTATTCCTAATGATTCAGCCCACACTAGAAAAATACATTTATTCAGAAAACTGCCTGATGTGTTGATGTTGACTTTTTTAAATCATCATCCATTTAACACTGACAAAGATTAGTACATCTTGAAAATGTATTGTTTAACCGTAGCAGATAACACATTTTCAAATAATACAATTTTCATCTTTAGTCTCTAAAAAGTGGTGATTAGAAATATGTTAATTATATGCTACATTCAACTTGTTTTTGTAGTCTTGAAGAAAGCGCATCTCAAGCTACTTTTACAGAATGAACTTTTGAAAGCAAAAAGGTTATGTCAGTTTTATAATACCATAATACTTACGGGCTGAGGTACCCCAAACAAATCCAGTTCTAGAATTGTTTAGGCTGAAAAGGACTTTTCAGATCACTGAGTTCAATGGTTAACCCAGCACTGCCAAGCCCACCACCAAAACATGTCCCCAGGTGCCACATCTACAGGTCTTTTAAGTCCCTTCAGGGATGATGACTCCATCACTTCCCTGGGAAGCCTATTACCACATCTCTTTAGCTAGCTGGAGTCAGCTGTTCCCAGCTGCTTGTGCTCCCCTGAAGTTTCCCCAGAGATGAGGTGATGTGAGAACCTGCAAACTCCTTGACTCAATATAAATATAGCTAAAATTTTCTTTGAAAAACATAGCTACTCTCAACAATTTTGTATATTTGCAGTTATGGAGTGTTCAATATTATCAGAAATATTTAAAGTATAACTTTTTTCTCCACTATTTGTTTGTAAGACAGAAAGCAAAATAAATATTTATCTTATATATGTGTATGCGTATGTACAAACATATAAATATACATGTGTATACATATATGATTTAAATTTTTACTTATTTTTTTCTACCTGTATCTGACTATTAGTAATCTTAAAATAATCTGTTACTCCATTCATCCACTGTGACAAAACCCAAGTTTTACAAGTAGTAATGTATGATCCTTTTTTCTTGTTGGATAGAAGGAAAATGCTCAAACAAAAACTTTTACAACTCTCTAAGTATGAATAAATTATTTTGACATGGCATAATAGGTATATTATGCAAAAAAGTCCTTTTCCACTTTAGTTTATCGTCAGTAATTCATTTGATTAGATTTATGTTTCCTTGTTTTGATTTGTTTAAGCAAGATTTGACAGTGATGAGCATCTTTTAAGAACAGCATAGCAATAAAAGGACTGACATCTATATAGACCCTGCTATAGAAGTTTCAAATGCTGCAAACAGGCTTTGGGTAGATCCATTTGAAACACTTTTAAGAATGAAGAGATATGCTAATGATTTTTTTTCTTTCAGCCATAAGCCACCACATTTAAATGAAATACTGTATTATTTTACAAGGTGAAAAGAGCACAAAAGATTTCGACTTTCCAGTGGACAAATCACCCTGGGATTTCCAGATCAGCTGGAACCAGATTCCTCTCAACGACTCAAGGTGATACAGTCTTTATCTCTGTGACTTTTACCTCCATCTGCAGTTCAAAAAAAATGATGACCTGTCAGCATTCTGCTCAGTCAAATAAACTGATTGGGGTTTGCATTCTTTCACGATTGGCTCTGAATGGAAAAGGTGTTCTGCTTCGATACCTGCTAGGTATTTTACAAGTAATTACTATGTTTATTCCTTTTTATATTACATGCATGTACAGACCTGCTGTGGCACTGTGAGTAGATGTGTCCATGCCTACACCATCACAGTCATGTATTTTGTAGGTAACCAAAGGATCTTTCTGCTTCTGCCAGCTGCCTGAAAGGACCATGTGTAATTTAAAGAAGTCTAGGCAGTCATGAAAGGAGGATGGGGAAAGATCAGTTTTAAACCACCCTGTGTTCCTCACCAAGGACATAAAACTAGGTAGAGTCAAGTGGAAAACTTCACTGTAACAAACAACTTGCATAAAGGAAAAAGTCTACCAATAGAGGAGAATCTAAAATGAAAGCCTCTGGGCAGACTGGCCATTCTCAGCTTTACTGAGTAGCTACAGCTGCTGTGTTAGAGCCTTGGGGCAGAGCCTGACAGGGTCCAAATAATAAAAATTGGGATGTTTGCTAAGACTTGGTTGTCTTGTTGATACCATTCACCACGTATTCCCTAATTTCATACACTGACACTGCTGCTTCCATAAATTATCACATTTTATGGTTTTATTGCTAGCAAAATAAACTTTGATGACATATTTAAAAGGCATCAAGGCTATGAAAATGAGTTTATATTTGCAGAATATTTTTAAGTTGTATTATTTTTAATATATTACAGTCAAAGGTGGAAAAAAAAAGTGTTTAAATAAAAGTGACACAGTGAAGGTTATTCTGGCCACATATACTCACAGACACATGTAAAAACGACTTGAAAGATGTCCCATCTGCCAGGTCTCTCCATCTGACTGAAGCAGGGAGTTGCTTTGCAGCCAACCCATGATAGATAGAATGAATTCAACAAAAAATGTGGCAGGCAGCTTCTTGTCAGTCTTACTAATTAAAAAAAAAGCAAACAGATGGACAAGCAATGACTCTTATTCAATAGGAATTTGGACGCTTTAAGTGAGAAGGCACTCTCAGAATTTTCCTAGGATGTTAAAAGGAGTGTCCTTACAGATGAGTTTCCAAATTCTAGATCTTAGGGCTTGACACTGTGTTTTTGATTGTCCTCCTGCAGCACCCCCTGCCATGCACACTGGTATTGCTTTTATATAGAGTTCTGCCTTGCCATGAAGGAGCAGGGCTGAGTGGTTCTTGGAGAAATGGGAGAGGAAAGGGTAAGAGAAATGAGAGATCACAGGTTTGGTTTTATTATGCTGCTATTCTTAGTATTTTTTAATCTTCAATTTATAATATGTATAATATGTAAGTACAAAATTACACATTGTGATTTTTGTTTCTTGTTATTAATAATTCAATATATAGTAGATATAATATATATTATAATATAATATAGTCACCTTTTGCGCTAGTGAATTATTACCACATCAAGAGTGTCTGAGGGAGGATTGCTAAGATGGAGGGTGATTGCTTCTGAGAAGCAGCAAGCCTGAAAGCAAACAAATGAAAGAGTAGAGGGAGATGCAATGCTTGAAGCTTGTTCTGAGATGAGAGTGAAACAAGATGCAAGAGACAGCACACATGAAATAACATGAGGTGAAGTGAGATGCTGCCAGGGAGGGTTATGTGGGCTCACAAACAATGTGCTTCAAATCAGTGCAAAGCAACTGGATCCTGCAGATGGTTATAAAGGTGAAAAAAGGAGAGATAAGAAAGGGGATAGCCAATACCAGGCAGAAATGAGGATGGTTTAATTTGCAGCAGCTTGGACAGAGCTAAGGGAGACTAAAAGTGAAGTGGAGGTGACAGGAGACAAACTGGAAAGGTGCTGGTTGAGTGGTAACCGCACAGGCAATGAGACATGGTTACTGCTTTTTCAAAGGAGAATGAGCCCTGATTCCACTACATTAATATCATGAGAATCAGACACAACCATGGATAGAAAAATCCTACATAAAAAATAATCACAGGATCATAAAATCATAGGATAGTTTGGGTTGGAAGGCGTCTTAAACGTCGTCTAGGATCAATGCCCTTGCTGTGGACGGGGACAGTGTAACAACTGAAATAGCAGAAAAATATGATTTGAAATGCATTCTTTTTCTTCAGTTTTCTGTCAATATAAACATATAAATTAATTATCTCATTTGAACTTTTGGCACCTCTGTTAATGATGTTATAGTGTAAGACAGCGTTTCTGCAACAACTCACAGACATTTTTAAGTCTATACACTGTATAATTTTTGTAGGGCTTTATTCAGTGCACGGCAGTAAGTATGCATTTAAGCTTTTCCAGGGCAGGAAGAATACTATTCTCAAGAACTCCAGAACCGATGAGCTGAGCTGCCAAAGCTATGAGATTTAGCCTGGAAGTTATTAAAATTTCCTGTGTTAGCCTCCAAAATTTTGGTTTTTGAACAGCCTCTTTTGACTTTGAGCATATCAGCCAACTCACAACGGTTTCAAGTGAGCAGGGCCAGCTTTCTAGTCTCTTTGGGAGCCTCACTAGAAGAACCAGCTGGGACTAAATCACAAAAAGCTGCCAGCTGGTGTAGCCACCTTTCCCCCTCCAACCAAAATGCCCAATGAGAAATAATTATGTGCTTCTCTAGCCTACTATCTGCCAGCTCACTATATAGCCCTCTTCCCTCCACCAGTTGTCTTTGAGTCTTCATCATTCAGTATGGCAATTAATTTTCCATTCTTCACTGTAACACATTTTAAACCTGTTATCAGTAATACTGAGTTAAGTCACATACCCTGGAAGGAGTTGGAGGACCAGAACCATGGGATATACCCTGGGCTCCTGGCTGCATCCAACACATGCCTCTTTTTCTGTGCCAATACCATCACCTACTCTTTCTGCCTTACTCATTCTCAAACCTTCCTGATAGTCCTGGAAGAGGCGAGGGGAAGCTGTATCCTCCTCCTTATAACTGATCCAAATACCTGCAGTATTTGGAATATTCTTAAACTCTGAATATTCTAAAACCACTGATTGCTCTCCTGAAAATATCAACGAGATATTAAAAGGCTTCACAGGGGTAATATTTTCAGATTTCCTTTTATATATATCTGAAAGCTCGGGTCTTCGCAGGAAGCCATCATTTTGAAGATACAAATTAAAAAAAAACAAAAAAAACAAGCAAAAATTTCAGTAGAATCATTACTGTGAATCTCTTGCCTGTGAAATCTCTGAACAAATTTTAATTTAGAAAGTTAACTGATTTTCAAAAACAGTTCACAAACCACAATGGGGTCAGTAGAAAAGTTCTAACAGATCTGAAAAAGGAAACTGAGAGAAATCAAGTGAAATACCAACAGGTAGGATCTCTTAGAGGGGAATATCTCCCACTCAAGATGTTAATTCTGAAATAAAAGAAGGTTAAGAATCACTGGAATTGGTAATTTAATCTTTTACAGTCTGACTGAATGTATTTTGTTGTCTTTTAAAAATCAACAACACAAATCTCAACAATCACATTTCAGGGAATATCTAAAACCCAGATGTCCTGGTCCTGCTCCCAGTTATCTGAGTGTTAAAATGAGAAACAAATTCATGAATGCCAATGCAATTCAAATCAACATCAGCACTGTCATATGTGGAGAACAGAGTATAACAGAATCAATGTCTACAGACCTTTCAGTTTTATCAGTGTTACCATTAGCAAAGCCAAATTGTGAAATCCTCAGTCTGTTCCTCCTGCAGCAAAACTCCTCCCCACTGGTATGAGACTTTAGGACTGAGTATGAACCTCAAAGTTTGGACCCATCCTTGGAATCTCCCCAGATTCCATACACAACCTTACCAATAGGATTTTCAGGATTGTAACACTTCTGTGATTCAGTCTGTGGTTAGCACTGTCCCATAGAGTCCTGGATCAGACTGAAAATCTATTGTTTTCCTTCTAGTCCACAGAGAAACCTTTTACCTTTAGGATCTGATGAGTGTATGAGAGTGTAACGAACTTCTGCAGGACTACTGCAGACCTTATAATCTGTTTCCAGCCTAAACAGAGAGCTGGCTGTGCAAGAAAGAAAGAAAAGAAAGAAAAGAAAGAAAGAAAGAAAGAAAGAAAGAAAGAAAGAAAGAAAGAAAGAAAGAGAAAGAAAGACACAAAACACCCTCTCCCCAAACCTACCAAAAATTAAACTGTCTCCCGCACATCAAGTGCTCCCACTTTTCAAGGGGAGTGGTGATGGGAAAAGTGACAGGGAGAACAGTTCTTGATGTGACAGTTGTTAGTCATAGTGCTTAATGCTCTATTGGAAAGCACTCAGATCATGCAGTGATAAAGGCTGGGTATGAAGCGGAGTAGAACATAACTTCCTTTTTCTGTCACGATTTGGAGTCTACATCCTCTGCTCTCTCTCTCAAACATGATGAGCTTCCTCTCCTATTAGGTACAATTGTAATTTGACAAACATTCACTCGGCTGAATATACAGGACCATGAAAATAATTCTTTGGTGGCCTAATCAAAGATTTACACTTTACTTTTCAAATAGGAAACCCCTAAAACATCATAATTCCCCTGAGGTAGTAAATGTAACTGAATAACAAAACAATCTCTCTTTTTCTTTCCTTGTTATTTCTGCTCTCTTTCCTGTTTTAGATGCTTGGTCTTAATTATTTTATTATTTATTCAGCACAGTCAGCGTACTCAGAAAAAGACACAACTAAAATGACAATCCTTAATCCCTAATATACTTGGTAAAAGCAAGCATTACACATTACTCTGGCTCTCCTTCTTATTTTTGACAATTCCTTATTTTTCTGTCCTCAATAATTAGTGGAGTCAAGATGCCACTTGCAATATTAATTGCATCACTACATGGTGTAGAAAAGACTTTTTGACCAATACTGCACATTTTACAGGGCTGACCATGCTATCACTGTAAGATAAAACCCCAAAACTCTCAGTCTGACATAATCATATTTAATAAGGTGGTATTTTCAATCCAGTTAAATTTTTTAATTGCATGTATTTCCTGAGGGATTAGTTGTAAAGCAATCAATTGGCAATGTTTTTCTTTTTTTTTCCTCTGAAATTCTTTGAATTGAAGCCCTGTGTTCTGTTCCTATTACCCCTTTTTTATTAGTGCTTCTCATCACCAAATACCAAACTATATAATACTAAAGACTTCAAAAAAACCCTCTAAGAGTCATTGGAGATGTTTTATTGGAGTTGGGAAGGTGAGTGAAAGTGTGTAAACCCAGTAAGCCCAGAATCATTACACCACAGAATCTTCCATAAAAATTATCTATGGTACCACCTCAGGTAATAATAAATACCATTATGCTATGCTTAGTTTTGAATGAACTAATGCATCAGCTTATCCTCAACTTATTTTCCTATTGCCTGAAAATGAAGTTAATGATTATATTCAGTGTTAACATCACTAGGAGGAAAAAAAATCCTTATTTGTAAGCAAGCTTTATGTATAACTTCGTGCTGAGTAAAATAAAAAAGTCTTTGTTTCAGTATTTCTAATGAGGTACTGAATATCATTATGTTTATATTGATATTGGCTAATTTAGGATGGAAGAGAAGAATAGTAACTCCTGCTCTGAGTGTCAGGTAGTAATAATAGACTGTTCTGTATTGATTTTATTTTACATTTATTTCATTTTATTTATTTTTACTTACTCATTTTTTAAAAAAATTATGTTATTTTAAGCCGGTTTGGGTTTTTTGTTTTGTTTTGGTATGTTTAAAATTTCTTTGGGCATTTTTGTATTTAAACCACTTCAGATGTAGAGACTTTTATTTAGCAAACATGACATTGACACAGCCATACAACAGGGCCATCTCGAGAACAAAATTGAGTATTAACTGAAGCTCGGTTCTCCTTTTCCATGAACCATCGTGAATTTGTATCTCAAAATAACTCCACAGATTTCAGCCTTCCCTCTAAACCCTGAATCAGCCAAGTAAACAATAGAATATACCCCTGGACAAACAAAAGGAAGGCAGATTCAACAAAGACTGAGCAAGAATGAGAGGTACCGGCGTTGTAAATCTAACATGACATTTCAAAACATTCCTTTTTCTGCTCATTTCTGCCTCTTTTGCCTTTTAGTTATTCAGCCTGCAAAAATCTTCCTTTTTTCAGGTCAAGGGTTGTGTTTTATTCTCATTGTTGAACATAAGAGGGACCCAATTCAGGGCATTTTTCCCGTGTAAAGGAAATTATAAATATGACCGATGTTAAGAGGAGCTTATTTTCAGGAGGGAGTGCTGACATTTCACAGAGCTGCTCCTTTATCTGTATTTTTGACTAAAATATCAGCAATTTTTTCAGCAGATACACGTGTCTGCAAACATGTTATTGAGAAAAAACATAGGAGGAAAATTCAGAGGCGGTTCTGGGGAAGGGGTTGCTATATTTCAGCACGAGACAAATCTCCATGGAATGAACTAAATTCCCAAGTCTGCATTTCCTGATAGACAGCATGGACCTGGAGAAGAGGAGCCAGTGCCAGCCCAGGGACACTGAATACCGCTATGTCACCGCTGCATCACGGCTGACAAACTTCCCAGTGTCACATAACCGCATTGGCTTGTCTGGATCTGCCTTGGGAGCAGCTGCAGTAAGACACATCCTGCAGCCTTATCACCCTGGAGTTAAATGAAGAGGACAAAGCTCAAGACAAAGAACAGAAAATAAGACAACCTAGGCGGTTCAGCAGCAAAAAAGGCTGATACAGATATCACCTGCTGCATGTGTGGCTAAAAGTGAGAGCCACTGCAGGAGGTTGAACTGCATGGGGAAACAAGGACAAGCGCTGTTTGGGATTGCTCCAGAAATTCTGAGTAAAACCTGTACAGAACTATATGAGGGAAAACAAAAGTAGGAGGCAAGTTGGTCTCTTATTATGGGTTTGATGCCTTGAGCGGCTACCTAGAAACAGAGACTAGACAGGAGTAAGGGAATAAAAGTAGGTATTTATTTGAAAGGCCTTCAAAGGTACAGCCTGGGGAGCCAGAGTACTTCCAAAATGGACCCCAAGATGGATGACAAGTCACGAGTTCTTCACACTCTTACAGGTTTGGTCCATTTGCATATCAGCATAAATTCGCCAATTACAACTTTAGCTAATTATGTCTTCAATTTCTCCACCTCTCTAGGGGCTCTAGTTTACACTTTTTGGGCCTAGGACAATCTGAGTGCCCTTGCATAGCAAGCTCGGAGAAGCTTTGTTGTGTCTATCTGGCCTAAGAGTGCAGCTAACGAGCTACAACAAACTTCAGAGTTACACACTAGGCAATACAGGATTTGAAAAGTATAAAAGTTAAAACCTAAGGTATCAGGTTAAGAAAAGCTTCAAAGGAGAAGAAGGAGATATACAAGAAAGCAGCAGAGGGACTTTTGAGAAAGGCATGGAGTAATAGGATAAGGGAGAATAGCTTTAAACAGAAAGAGTGCAGGTGCAGGTTGGATATTAAGAAGAATTCCTTACTGTGAGGGTGGTGAGATGCTGGAACAAGCTGCTCAGGGAAGTTGTGGCAGCCCCATCCCTGGAAGTGTTCAAGGCCAGGTTGGCTGGGGCTTTGAGCAACCTGGTCAAGTGGAAGGTGCCCCTGCCCATGGCAGGGGGTTTGAAATAGATGACCTGTAAGGCCCATTCCAACCCAAACCTTTCTGTGATTCTATGATACGTGAGTAAATAGCTGATAACTTTATGTATATCAAGGTTTAAAAAAACCTCCTTTTTGCTATAGTGACTGAGTTTAGTGGGGGGAGGGAATTCCAAAGCCTTTTATTTATTGTTCTTTACACAGGGAAAAAAAAATATATAAAGGGAGAATTTGCTCAGGATTAATTATTGAGTGTTCCAGAGCTTTATAATATATTTATAGACTCCCTTGAGCTTGGCAAGCTCTTTCTCTCTTTCTTTCTCTTTTACCGTGTTATCTATAACCCAGCACGTTGCAGTCAAATACCTGATGAGACCCTTTGTGGTATCAGAAGAGATGGAGGTGCTGGGGTAAGTGCTAGAACACTGTGTGGCTCTCACTAGCCTTGATCCAGCTAAGGGCTTCCTGAGCACCTCCTGCAAAAAGCCTTGCTTCCAAGATTCAGGAACCTGGCTTCAGAGGGGTATGCCCAGGTCTATGACTTAAAATTGAAGCTCATCTAGAAATATGTTTTACTACCGTAATTATTACCCCCTGCCACAAAATTTTATTTTTTTGTGCCCATTTCCCACATAGTTTGCATTTTCCCTTTAATCTTATCCCTCCTTCCCAGTACAGCATTAAGAAGAAAACCCAGATTAAAACTTTTTTGAAGTTTGAAGTAAGCATGGCAGGAGGATTTTGATTAATATCTGCCACAGGAGAATGAATTTTATTAGATGGAAGTACTGCTGCTGAACAACTCGGGTGACCCAGATGATGCTGGAAAGACTACAGCTGATGGACGAGAAGGGAGAGCAGCGGTGCTTCCAGGGCTGAGGAGTGAGGACACAGCTCTGATGTTTGCCACTGTTAATGAGCCCTTTAGAGGTACACAGCCTCTCCAAAACCCTAAGAAAACATTAATTAACATACTCATTTAGGGTCCTCCACTTGCAGGGACAAGGTAAGAGTTAAAGAAGGCGAAAACTTGGCCCATTGACCTCAGCAATGGTTAGATCACTTTTGTGGAGCCAAAAGTTCACCCCAAAGTGGTTTTCTATAGACTACACTGAAAACAGCATTCTTGTGGCTTTCCACTGTTTTTATGCTGGCCATAGCAAGTGCTTTGGTTTACATGGCCACTTTGTCAAGCAGAACAACTAGACATGATTTCATATAAACGTTCTAGACATTTGATTTACCTCTGGAGCTTGGGAATGTAGCAGGAAAAGACCAATTCTGAATTAGGATAGGATCTAAAGTTTCCCTGTTCTGTACTTTGTGCCATGTACAAGAAGGACCATGACTCTTTCTTCACTCAGACTGGCATGAAAGCAGTGAAGAAACCTCTCCCAGACACTGGCTACAGGTGTTCAAAATATATCTCATTGCTAAATTATGCCCTGGTTACACTGCATTTTAGAAATTGGTGACCTGCAGAATTCACAGTTTGTATGTTGAACCACAGCTGGGCTTGTGTGTTGGGCATTGTGTACTTGCATGTGCTTCAATGGAGACACAGGCTGTAGGTACGAGGATATGCTACAATCTATTGAACAAATAACATGAATTTAAAATTACTCGATAAAGCATTTACACAAGGAATAACAGCTTTATTGGGCTACCAAAACAAGCACAGTTTGTAAGTTATTTAAATTCTGCATTTAAAAGTAGGGAGGCTATTGTAGTCTGTTACCTAGAGAATATAGATATGGCTACAGAGGAGGAATATTTGCCTAAACACAAACTTCCACAATGTGTAGATATCTTCATCTGAGTTAGCCAACATGAGCTTCTTTTGTACTTCTCTGACCTCACGTAGAGGAAACATGTCTCCAGAAGCAGAATCACTTAATCTTAAAACAAACTTTTGAAATCCATTAGATGAATCTTATCTTGATTTTCTCGACTCGCTCTGGAGGGATCCAGTCAAACAGCTTACATACTGTTACCTACACTGCAGATATTTGAAGCTGGGAGAGGCAAATCTTATGCCTGGTAGTTTACGTTACTCCCCAGCAGCATCTCAACTCAACAGATCCAAAGTCTTTAGAAATACTTATCAGAGAAATAATCTAATCCAAACTGGCTAATGGAGAGAGACAGCTACATACAGACAACTGGCTCTGTCCAACCTGAGATACTGTCCTATGGAGTTACATTTCTCTCTCTATCTCCTCTGACTAGATAAGAGACTTAAATTTCATGTGGCTACAGTCAGGGAAAAAAAATCCCCCAAGGCTGAATATCTTCCCATGGTTCAATGAACCAACGACTGATTTCAGTTTAATTCTTTCTTACATGTTTGAGGAGAGTGGAAGTGTTTAGCTTTAGTCTCGCCACATCCTGCCTTTTCTACAAATGATGCAATTTAGTGAGTGTTACAAGGGGGAAATTTAAAACTATGACTTGCATTAAACGAGGTTACATTTTCAAAACACTGATGAACTTGGACAGCTTGACATTCACAGGTCAGGCTTGGATACCCGAAGAGGGCGATTTTCAGAACTCCTCTTCGGCCCTGATAAAATCTAGTGACATTTATTAATAATTTTGGTCTGAAAAGTCAAAATAACAAATTGTTTTGTAAATGCAGTTCCTAGTATAAGTAGTGTTTACAGAAAACTGTAACAACACTAGAACCCACAACCCCATGGAAATATGTTAACACTTCAATTATATCTGTTGCATGTCAATATTTTAAAATAATTCAATTTTCAAACTCATGGCCAGATCCTGACTTAATTAACGGCATACTTCTTTCTAAGAGTATTTAACTTCTATAAAAATATTCTCAAAAGAGGCAGGAGAGAGAAATACTTTCATTTATAGTAAAGTCAGCGTAAGAAGTCTGGTATCTCATGTGGTATCTCCATGTTAACATGTGAGGGAAAACAGGGTAAAATAGCACCACATTCCAAAAAATACTTTCTAGAGGCCATCACTTTCTGTCATAAGAAGCCTTATTCTTTATACTCATTTTGCAAATAGTGCTTCAAAATAATCCCTATTGCCCTTATACTTCTTTCTCAGCCTGCCTTCACCTTCTGCCAGATGAATCTTAATGCAAGAAAGTCTCAGTTCTGTCAACCTCAAATACTTCTCATCATCAAGAATCACTTGCAAATCAAGAAAAGAAAGCATCATTTGTCCTGCTAGAGGTAAGCAAAAAAGAGCATTTTACAACTGCCCACACTCCAATTTTAATGTGGCTATTAACCAGCTGAGATCAGCTTCAGCCTCCTGAGAGTCATGCAACAGAGCTGATCAGTGAATGTCCCTAACTCAGCACTTGAACACAGATTAGTGCTGACCACTCCAATCCAGCTCAGAGCAAATCTTCACCGTGTGTTCCTTTATATTCCATACTCTTTTAAGAGCAGTATCATGAAAACTTTTTACTCATTTAAGTAATAACAAGCCTGCTGCCATTTCAGTTTAGCTTCCACAAGTCTGCAGATTTGTATTGGAGGACAAGACTGTATTCAGCCACAGTTCACAGTGGTAATCCCTTTTAAAACATTTGATGTAAGAGGAACACATCTCCCATCTCCCTTTCTGATCCGGCTTTCAGAAGTGATGTAATGACAGTATTTCTTTCCTGATAATAATTTTCTTAATCACTGGATTTTTCTAAGAAGGCCTCCCAGAGCTTTGCTTTGGTTTTGTGTTTGCTCAGTCTCCAACAACACAGCTCCACATCTCCGTATTTAGTCAGGCAGTTCTCTAGCTCCATTGCCATTTGGCTTAAAGGAAGTGACCCATCCTTCCAACAATAATTCTGGAATGTATCCAACACATGGAAGGACCAACTTTTGTCTCTATTTTCCCCCATTGAATAAACTCTTGTTTTCCAGCAGAATTCCTCTGGTTTTATGCTTCATTCAGTACTTTTACTCACTGACTATCTTGGACTGAAGTAAAAAAATAAACAACATAATAAGACCAAGTACCACTAATAATATAAGTTTTAAAAGAAGAATTAACAACTAATTTTGCTATTTTTTGGCTATTGGTTTTTCAAAGTTTCTATCTTGAAAGTCTAACAGGAAAAAAAAAAGTCTCAAATAATGCCAGGCATAATTCAGTCCATAATAATAAAATTCACAACTTTGGGCCAGAAGAGGCTTGCATGAGCCAAAAAGAAAGTCTGCTGTAAGATTTCAACTCCTGCCTCTTGGACATATCACTGCTGGTCTTGGCCAATGTGAGACTGAAATTTGGTGCCAAAACTGTCTCTAGCACTTTAACACCTCAGTTATTTCTTTGCTGTGGACAAGTGGATAAGCAAGGGTGATGTCCAACCTCAGCCTGGTTCAGCAAGTGGGAAATGTAGGTTAAATGACTTCCCTGGTTGAAAATACAGTTCACAGATCTGTAGGGTGCCAGAGTACAAACTAGGCTGTGCTACATCTCCCTGCTGAAGGTACACCAAAAGGCAGGAAGAAACCACACGGTGTGATTTTTGGGGTTGTCCTGTGCAGGGTCAGGAGTTGAACTCAGTGATCCTTGTGGGTCCTTTTCAGCTCAGGAATTCTATGATTCTACAGCTCTACACAATTCTATGAAATGAAATTCCAGATGGCCAGAGGTAAATCATGTGTCTCAGTGACATGAGAACCCTGTGGGAACGAGTAGCCTTCATTCCAGTTTCTTCTCTGAATCTGTGAGTCACGTGGATGCATTCCTGGCTGCACTGTATGTATGAAATAGTCTTATTACTGTGGGTGGGCCACAGTGTTGAAACAGTCCTAGAAACCTCGGATTCCATGCAGTTTTCCAAGTCAGGTGTCCCTGTGCCACTCTGCTCTGTTCAGTGCCAACATCTTGTCACTTGATTTGATTTCTGAATGGCTCAAAAGGATGTCAGCACTAAAATTCAGTGTAAGGTATTAGGTGCCTGAATCTTTTCTGGATGTAATTGCCAAGGCTTCACCTCTGATCGTCTAACATGTTATAATGTACCAGGAGAGAGATTGAGTGAATTTCCCTCTGTCGAACAAGGAGGCTGCTGCGGGAAGAGATTTAAGCTTTGCTGTCTGTCATTTCCGAGAAGAGACTACTATCTTTACCTTTTCTGATGCTGAAATTTGCATGAGAGCTGCCTTGGTGGTATGCAAAAGGGACAAATGCAAAATTCAGAAAAAAAAAAAAAGGCCAATTTTTGTTTCAAAACAAAAATTGTAACAAAAACTTGCCTACTATATGACAAAATTAAAATGGTTCGATTTTTTCTCTTGCACGTGTAAATACAGAAGAGAGATTAATACGATATTGTAAACATAAGGACTAGATTAATTAACTCAGATGCATTGCCCTGATTTGTGGATGATTCAGATCTCAGCCTAGGCTTATGCCTTTTATGATTCCAAAATGTTCATACTTGAGATTTCAAGGATGGGCCTTTTAGCAACATGGTCTAATAGAAGATGTCCCTGCCTGTGGCAAGGGTGCGGATAGAAAGGAGATTATCTTTAAATCCCTTCCAACCCAAACCCTTCTATCATTCCATCATTCTATGAGATTTCTTTTCCCAGCCATAGTTTTCATTGTTTTATTCAGGATCTTCTAAAGAGGAAACTGATAGAATTTCATAAATTTCATTCATTCATAGAACTTATTATCATTTGTCAGCAATTTTAAACTGGTTTTTTAGGGAAGGGTGAATAATATTTCTGGACTGGGGTCAGTGAAACAGGGTGGCATAACATTGACACTAACCATGCTGCCACTGAGAGTCAGTCATCCCCTGTCGCCAATGAAAGCCTTGTATAAAAATGAAAAGTAAATCATTATCCCAATGAATAGCAATTGTGTCTTATCAATTACCCCATTTTTCAAAAGCATTTTCACCTCCAAAATCACAGCCTTTTTATTCTTCATCTTTCTCTTTGTGCTTTTCTTCTCATTCTTTTTTTTCACTTCTCTCCTTTTCTTTGTCCTTTCACATTTCTTTATTACAGCAACACCTAGTTTCCCACCTTGGGTTTAACCTTAGTCTCATAAAAGATCAATTATTCCATAGTGAATGATTACCTGAGAAAGGCTGTAGTACAGCATCCCAAAGTAAACAGAGATGAGAAATAAGCATATTCCAAACACATGGGTTTAGGCTGCTTATTCAGTAAAAGAAATACTAAGTCAGTACCTCTGAACATTTGGAAAGTTTATTTCCCAACTAGCGAATATACTTTGGATGTTTTTAAAAAATCAACCTATCCCTTAGTTTCTTCCAAATTTGAAGGTGCTATAAACATACAAAGCAGAATGGAATGAGCCCTCAAAAACAATTTTCGACACCTCTGTCCTTCACATCATCTTGTCTCTCCTCGATTCAGCCAAACTGCGAAAAACTCACTGCCAACCTTACAGGACTCTTATGCCTCTGCGTTTACCCAAGCATTTTGTAGAAATGATCTTCACAACTGCTGTAGGCACACAACTGCTCCTTGCTTTATGACTGGGAAACTGGGTCATGGGGAAATTAACTGGTTTCACCAGAAGTCACTCGGAGAAAGTGTCAGAGCAAAGTGTAAGCTGGATGATCCCAATTCTGTCTCATGAATCAACTGATTATATTTTCTCCTTATCTGTCGTTCTACAAGGACACTCTAAACATGCTGAATTATGTTTTGACACTTTTGAAAAAGACTTTTTTTCTTTTCTAAGTTCTTATACAGTCCTTTTATACCATCTGCAGAAATTCTCAAAGCTGCAGTTTAATTTGGCTTTTGTTGTATTGTACTGAAATAGAGAAGATTTACTGAAACTCATATTCCATTCCATTCCATTCACAGTGAAGAATGAATCCTACTTTACAGTACAACAATTAATATTGATTATATTACTTGAAAATGTAAGAGACTGCACACATATATATTTTCCATGAACCAGTGTTCTAGCAAGGACAGCTATTTATTATAGTTGCTGAATATGATCAAAGAAGTGAATCTTTAAAGAAGATAGTTCAAAATATGGAATTAAATATCAAGATTCAGTCTTCTTAGAGGAACAGCACTTCTATCTATACAGGAAATATCGGAGAGAAAACATTTTATACGATTAGCTCACAGGTAAGGGGGACAGTTTGGAATATAGAGTGTGCCTCTGGTGGAACAGGAGACAAGGCTGAGGGTTCATGAAGATG
The DNA here is from genome assembly GCA_013397975.1 of Machaerirhynchus nigripectus. Classification (NCBI taxonomy): domain Eukaryota; kingdom Metazoa; phylum Chordata; class Aves; order Passeriformes; family Dicruridae; genus Machaerirhynchus; species Machaerirhynchus nigripectus. The sequence continues at coordinate 134,446 of VZRQ01009573.1, forward strand.
GCAGAAAGTGCACAAGCAGGAGTGGAGCATCCTATGGGTGTCAGAAGCTGATGAGTTGAGTCAGTGTCAGATCATTTTCCATCTCGGCATCTATGTTGAAAGGCACCAGCTCAGTTTCTTCAGTGCTGTCACATATCTCTGTACTACTTTTACTCTTCCTCAGATTTCTATGATACTTTCTCTCCCTCTCCTATCACTTCATCTTCTTGACCCTCTCATCCTGCCTTATGCATTGTGAAATGCAGATTTCAAAAAAGCAGAATCAGCAATGGGGCTGGAATCACAGAATTACAGAATGATAGAACATCCTCTGTTGGAAGGGACCCACAAAGATCAGCAAGTCCAGCTCCTGGCCCAGCACAAGACAGCCCCCAGAACCCCACCAAGAACCTGAGAGCATTGTCCAAATGCTTCTTGAACTCTGTCAGGCCTGGTGTTGTGACCACTTTTTGGGAAGCCAGGTACGTGATCCCTTTAAAGAAGTTTTGAGTTTGTCAGAAACAAGTGAAGATAATATCTGATACCAGATAATATCTGCAAGATAATATCTGCAGGGATTTTGTGGCATATGTGCACATACAATGAATTTGGTTGCTTCCCCCCCCTTTTTTTTCTTTTTTTACTAGCTATCCAATTTAACTGCATTTTGGTTTTGTCAATAATCCACATCAATCCATAACAATATAATGACTGTATTTCAGAGTGCCAGTGGTGTTTGAGATCCTGTGATTTAATTTCACAGTACTTTCATATCATATATTTACAAAATACAGACCAGCAAACAATTCCAATAGTGCATTAAGGAAGCCATGCATTTTGGAATTGATGTAACACAGGACACAACTCAGTCCTCTTTTGGTAATAGCATGCTTTTGTCAGAGCCAAGTTGATAGTGGTGACCCTACCAAACAAAGCCCTTCAGATACTGTCCAGGAGATCAGCAGTGAATAGACTCCTGTCAATCAACAGAATCACCTTTCTGCTGATAGTGGCAGACAGCGTTTGCCAAGGGCCGTGCATCAAATGCAGACTGTTGAAACACCAGCACAATGACTTAGCCATGAAATCATCCCATTTCTTTGCAAATAGAGTAGGATACTGTTAGGAGACAGGTTTAAGAGAAAGGGGGAGGGCATTCCTCTTGACAACTCAAATTCATAGATCAGAGCCAAAAGAAGCAGCAGGTTTCTGGCTACACTGCATTTAGATCAAAGGCTCTGTTATAGCTTATATGATTAATGAAAGATGAACAGCATTCCAAAGATTAACAAATTTAATTCCTGAGAGTGCAGCAGTTATCTGTATGGGCGGACTGACCCTTAATCTCTGACTTGGTGCTGGACTGTGCCACCCTCATGTTTCTTCTCTGCTCCCCCACGTGCCACTGCCACGGCCACACCAGCAACTGTAAGATGACATTGAGTAGATGGGTTCAGCACAGAAAGATACAACAATGTGAAAGGATGGAGATTGGGAGCTTATCAGCCAAACAGGACATCGGATATAAAAAGTAATCAACTTAAAACTCTTATCAAAATGTTTCCTGGGAAGAGTTTTGTTTGGTTTTCCTGGGGTTTTTTTTGTGTTTTTTTTTTTTTTTTTTTTTTTTTTTTGGTTTGTTTTGTTTTGGTTTTTTTTTGTTTGTTTGTTTGTTTGTTTGTTTTTTTTTTAATCTGTCATTGCTTGGGAAAAATTACAGGATTATTTTAAAGTAATTGCATCTGATATATTCTACATGTGGGCGTATATGTGTTCCCTGAAGAATGCACATGGTTTGTAACCTGAGGGGTTTTAAGCCAAGGGAATTAAGTTATCATATACCAAAGGAGTTTATCTACAAGACTTTTTCTGTCCTATTTAAGGATGGATGGAAAACACTGAAAAGGAATGTGCACACTGCAATATGTTAAGAATATAAACAATTAAAAAAATATTTAGATAAATGACATGTAATTATGTTCTAATATGAAATAGCTGCCTGTGAAATCCTCCCTACCAGCATTCTCTGGACCTTCATTTGCAGAAGTTCTTTGAAAAGGTTTAGAAATCTTATAGAGAATCCCATAATCTGATGATAGCAAACAACTTTTAAAGCAGAATATTTTTGGATTTCTGTTCTTGTTAGATTCAGCTTTTGCAATTAATGATTTTCCGTTTTCATGCCTACTCTAGTATGCACCCATCCTCTTCTCCACTGGTTAGAACCTACTTTACCTAATCTTGAGAACATCATCCCTCTAATTTAAACAGTCTACTGCTCATCAGAGAAAAAAAAATTGTGATATTATTTCATGCATTTTTTCTAACTATCCTTTTTTTTATTATTGCAATGAAAAAGATATTGGGCATGTGAGTGCTAGCTTTACAATGAAGGGAAAATGCTTCTTAATTATCTAGATAATATGAGAGCACTAAAAGAGTGATAATAAGAAGACAGAGTAGAAGAATACAATCACATGGAAAATGTTGCAATAACACCAGAGAGATAATTTCACATCTTGATTCCTTGATTCCACCCTCATTTCATCATGGCATTTGGCACAGCTTGCTTGGGGATGGGTTGAAGGTAAATTAGGCTTTATGCAATGTTTGTATTCCAGCAATTCATTTGTTTGCCAGCATAAATCATGGAAGCCTTAGGGTTTTTACTTAACTTCCTATGCCCAGGTTCCAGACTATGTTGTGGTTTAGGTTCTGTGCTGGCCAAAAGACCCTTGTGCATTGGAAGCCCACCAACAACACAGTAAAGTATGTTATGGTTTTAGTAGTGTTTAAACAAACTTCTTTGGTCAGAGAGATCTCCTAGCTGGATGCCTCAAGGAGATCTCATTAGGGAAGGACAACCCCAGCTGCCCCATCAACTCCTCCAGAAGACAGGAAGTTAATTTCTCCCAGTTACAAAAAGAATCTGGGCAAAACATGCCACAGCTCAGCCTGGTGCTCCTACCTTGGCTTTCACATGCATACAACAAGAAGTTCAGTCAGACTTGAATTCTACAGGAGGTGTGTCCTTAATATTCAATTTCTTATAAATATTTAAAAGTAATAAATGTCAAACTAAATGTTTAATGATCTTGTTTTGACTGAAAAGACCTTGAGGAGGATCAGGAAGAAGTGAAGCTACCTAAATTGGCCAGTCACTGAGCTCAGAGGGACACCTCCCACAGCTTCTGTTGCTCTGGAGCAGGTACGCTGTGATAGCAATGGTGGTTGAATTGCAAGAGACAGGCACACTGATGTATGATGTGCCTGCTCTTAGAAGTGATAAAAATGTCTGTGCTTTGCTCTATTCCAACACAGCTAGTCTTGATGGACCCCAAAAAAACGATGCAACAAGGACAACATCTTCAACAGTTCCTTTTCTTACTTATTTTTTCATAGTAGCGATGGGATTTTGTTATGACTTCTTGACACACTGAGGTGTATGCAGTAGATTTCAGTAATTTTAGGTAAATTCACCTACATGAACTACCCATTTCTGTGATGCTTTATCATGATCAACTTGGATCTACTTGGATCTAGCCTGCAAAGCATAGTTGTGGAGAAGAAACCTCCCACCCCCACTGGAAGGTGGAATTATCTGCACAGACATAGATATCTAGAAGATTTTTTTACAGCTATCTAGCAGGTGCCTTATTATAGCCTATTTTTTTAAGAAAGTGAGAGTTCAGGCCTCGTTACTGCAAACTGTGGAAACAACATCCATAATCTCAACTATTAAGGAACAGGGAAAAGGAACTTAATTACGTACAATCACAGTTATCTTCACCTTGGTGTGCTTTAATGAACTACAAGAGTTTAATTCTGTACACATGACTTTTACAGAGGTGAATAGATTTGAGACAAACTTGTGAATGACCTTTGAGACTGCAGAGTGAGAGGTGGTATGGGGGGAGCAAAGGTGGCAGCTGAAATCATGGTGAGGGAGTGTATTGTTTCTCAGCCTCTTCACATTTCTGTTCATCTCTTATGGGCTTGGATTATTGTTGCATTCACTTGAAAACTAGCCAAGCTTTTTAAATCATGCCAGAGAAATATTCTTTTAATTTTTTTGTTCTTCCTTACTGCCGTGGATTTTTTAGATTTGAATGAAGCCAAGAGAATATGAACAAGCATTCAATTCAAATCCACTCGTCCTATTCACACACCCCAGTGCGGCATTTGCCTCTGGACTAATCAAGTTAGTCTTGCTTTGCCAGTCAAAGCTGAAGGCAAACAAAAGTCTCACTTCAGTTAATTGAACCCCACTTACGCTGTCCAACAAGAATGCAGATACTTAATTTGTTATCATATTATTCCCACATTGCAACTACCTAAAAGTTCATATGTGGGTTGGGAATCCAGAGTTTTAGGCATTTCCCAAGCACGCAATTAAAGGATAGTTTCAAACTTCAAGAGCTCATTTTACAAGTAAGATTTCTGGAGGAGAGCAATACTGAACTGCCTGGACTTCCCTCTGTTGACAATTTGCTGGTGGAACTTTTTTTTTGTTTGTTTTTCTTTATCTAAAGTAAGTGCAAGTTTTTCTTCATGCCTGTTGGAACCCTTTCATTGACCCATTTCCTGAACCAAGCAAACAGTCATCAGCTTATAATTGGGTGAATTAGCCGCAGGAGAGAATGCAAACTTTAAAATAATTGCTCTTTTTCCTCATTTATGTCAACATTTTTTTCTGCAACAAGCCACCTGGCTCCAAATATTTGTTTTCTAATCACCCAAGTACAAAACTCACCAGACAGCAGATCCTGAAAAGTCCTAGAGCGAAATTCTGCTCAAATCATGTCATCAACTTTCAAAAGCCATTCAAAAGGAGAAGATCAGCAGAGCATACCCCCATACTGTGCATGCTTTGGTTGGGAAAGTGAGCCCTCCTGCAGCTCAGAGCTAAGGAAGAGGGAATTTCAGTCTTTAATTCTCATGAAGTACACTGAGAAAAGGAGGGAGGGAGTGAAGGGAAGCTAGTGCTGATCAGAGGAACTACTAATGGAACAGCAGAGTTTGAAGATGTCTGATCTCTTCTCTCCATGAGTGCAGACAACTTCTCAGATGAATTATGAAACACAGATCCCTGTCATGCCCCCCATGCAAGTTCAAGGAGTAGCACAGTTGTGTACTCCTCACAGGGTATTCTGCCAATTTGCTAGTAGTTTCCCACCTACTTTACAGAAAGAGATATTTTATATATTTTTTGTGGACAACATGTACTTATTTTTACCAGTTTTTCTCTGATGTGGTCAGGGCAAGGATGGCTTTAAAATATTTGTTGACTTTTCACACCGGTGTAGGGAAACCATTATACTGTAGGGAAATCATTATACTGCAAGCTCTGCTCTGATTTGAACATTTTGGGTTCTAAGAAGGTTTATCTCCACCCTGCTGCCTGCCCACCTACAGCTCTCACAGAAAGTGAGGAGTCATCTCACCTCACTTGCACTCATCTCTAGGGCCAACATCTGCATGCAAGCACGTTTTCACCTTCTCCTCCTTACAGTCACAGGAAAGAAATAAGTCCTCCTAGGGAATGATTAATTTGACTGATTCCAAATAGCTGCCTTATAGTGAGATAATTAGGCTTTAGAAAAGCCTAATTATTTCTGTTGACTATAAAGGGAACCTTGATGATTCCTAGACGTACAGAAACCTATTCTGGCTCTAGCATTTCCTGAGCTGCAGATCATTAGTAGCTGGAGCAAAGACAGATCCATGCTTGCCTTGTCCTTTTGCTTTTCCCTCAGCCCCCCGTATCTACTGCTGGTTGTGAAACTTCCAGTGAAATTCAAATTTTACGAAATTTTGCAACCCTTCCAGAGTACTCTCATCCTTGGCTGTATTCGTGACACCTGCTGCAAGGCAGGAACGACAAAAGAAGTCTTCTAACATACCCAAACTCCAGGTAAGGTAGGAAGCAGTAACCTTTCAAGAGCTGCAAGTCTGCTTGTAGAACATAGTCTTGATGTGTAGCAGTGCAGACATTCTCTGTGATCACTTTGTATATGTGGGAGACAGAGACTAAGGGTGCACAGACCTGTCTTCACGGAGTCTGTCTTTGGAGGGGTAGGGAGACTGGGGCCTCCTACCTGCCTGGCTTTTCTGATGAGTCAGCTGAAAGAGACAATTTATCCCTCAGGCTGTTTCTTCCCTGTCCACTAAGAGAAGGCCTCTGGGAACCAAATGGCAAGGTTTTAATTGACATCATGTTGTAGATTGACCATGGTTTACTACCATAAGCCCACCAGTATGCCCTCTCTTCCTCATCAAGACGGGAGAAAATACAGTAAAAATTCATGAGTCAAGATACAGACAGGGAGATCACTCACAATGCACCTTCACAGGAAAAACAGACTTTTCTTGGGGAAACTAATTTAATTTCTTGATAATTAATACCAAAATAGGATGGTGATAAATAAGGCAAATCTAAAACCACCATATACCTACTCCTCCCTTCCTCCCAGGCTCAACTTCCCTCATGACCATTCCATTGCTTCCTCCCTGAGCAGTGCAGAAGGATGGATGGGAGCTGCAGTCAGCCTGTAACACTTCCTCCTTCCTCATGCTGTTCTCCTGCTCCAGCACGGTGTCCCTCCCACAGCACAAAGTCAATTCTGCATGAACCTCTCCAAGCTGGGTTCTTCCCACTGGCTTCAAGGACTGCTTCTGAGTGCTTTTTATCATGGGCTGCAGTCCTTAAGGAACAGGTGGCTCAAGTATGGGTTGGTCTCTCACAGGCCAGTGACACTTCCAGAAAACCTGATCCTGTGGGCTCCTCTCCATAAGCCACAGTTCCTACCAGAAGCCTGTTCCACCATGGACCTCCATGGACTATGGGGGCACAGCTGCTTCATTATGGTCTCCATCATGGTTTGCAGAGGAATCTCAGCTCCAGTGCCTGGAGCACCTCCTCCCTCTCCCTCACTGACCTTGGTGTCTGCACCAAGGGCTGTTTCTCTCACATTTTTCTCATCCCCCTCTCACTGAACAGCATTTTTAGCCTTTTCTTCCATACGTTATCACAGAGGTGCCACCAACATTGCTCATTTGCTCGGCTTTGAAGAGTGGCAAGTCCATCTTGGAGCCAGCTGAAAAGGGAGCTTCTGCCTTCCCACAGAATCCACTGCTGCAGTCCCTCTGCTATCAAAACTTTTTCATTTAAACACAATACACTTCACAAGGGCCAGGATTTCCCTCCATGTTTTGTCCTAGATTTGTCAGTAAGTCTGTCTATCGATCGATCTATCTATATCTATCTATCTATCTATCTATCTATCTATCTATCTATCTATCTATCTATCTATCTCTCCATCCATCCATCCACACATCCTTGTATCCATCCATCCATTCATATATCCATCCTCTCTTTTCTGCAGTCCAGATTCTTCTCTTGGGCATATTTTTCTTTATTCCTCCTCATAACCTCAATTTAGGGCTGTAGTAATTAGCCACAGGTGCAAAGAGCGCAGCTTCACACTTCTTGCGAAGAAGAAAGGGATAAATTAATTTTCCATGTCTCTCTGCAACATGCCTTTTAGGCTCCTTATCAGGGCAATACTTCATCAGTGCTGGTCCCTTTGCTACTGTCAGTTATTTCAGGAATGCTATGAAATTAATGAGACTAATGGCTTTTGTTTCTTTGTTGTTTGGGTTATTTTTTTCTGTGTTTTTTTTAAAGGTATAATTTGTTTAGAGGTGCTTTTTAGCCCTCCTAACTCCCATTACACAACTCCCATTATGTGCTCTGACTGCCCACAGCCTTCTTTTGAAAAAGAGTAATTTGGGAAGCAGATATATGCAGTCAACCTCCCCTCTGAGGAAGCTAAATGGAAAATATAAATTATGCTGTTTCAGAAACACTTCCATACAGAAATTAAAAAATGTGATTTAACAGACAAGGTTAACAGGCATTTCAGGATGGCTACAATAAAATCACAGGTGTACCACAGTGTCTTTAACCTTATTCCTGTCATTCTGGATGGATCATGAAATTACTTTGCAGCTTTAATTGTGCTGTGGAATTGGGCTTTTCATCCCTTCCATTTGTATATATATACACATTAAATTCCTTTGCGTAAACATATACATTAATATATACATAAAAAATAATGGAACCAAAATGTGATTGTCTCTAACCGACATAATCCCAAGAGGAAAAAATACATGATGTTACCTCTGACTTCATTTTTTTTTTCTCTATATCTCCTATTCTGTTGGAAGTTTCATTTCTATTGTAATTTAAGTATTTGGTGAATTTTCAGCAGACAAGATTTTATAGGCTATGGAGAGCGTGAACTACATATTCTGCGGTAGATTAGCAGTTTTAAGGCAGTAGTGGGAGGAAGTCAGGATTTTTCTTTTTCTGTAAACCTATCTTTGGGATTAGTGTCAGGTTTTATTTTGAAAGACTGTTATCTTGAAATCTTCTTCTAATGTCACAGTTGTCTGTGTCATGGAATCTCCAAGAAAAACTTGCCTAGAAGTCACTAAAATTGCTTTTCCAGCAGAAAGAAGGAGCTGTAAGAAGGAAAGTATTCCGAACTTGCATTCGAGTCCTTGCTCTCTGCCCAGAGGTATATGGAATGCACTGAAGTCTGTCTGAGGTGCAGACTCCGCAAAAACTTTTATGGATATGAACACTGACTGATGTGGTCACAGACCTTCTCTCACTGGTAGGAAGTAAGTCTCTAAGGAGACCAGGAAGTAAAGCAACTGTACTAGTGCAGTCTCAGTTAATGGTACAGCCAAACATTTTTAATTTTTGCTTCTTCTTAAACATGAAAGCAAGGAAGAACATGTTCTAGGACACTTACACTAAAGCAGCCACGACAACTCCTGCATATAATTATGCACACACGTGCACGTATATACGTTCTAGATATATGTCCATATATATGTTCATATATATATATAAATTCTCTGGAAAAGTGATCTAATTCTCTATAGTGGATCCCTAGACTGCCTCTCCTATCCTGTATTTTCTTTTTCTTTGTATAGGAAAGTGTCTATCATGTCACAGGAGATAGCAGTCTGCAATAGAGGCTCATTACATTAATAAAAACACAACAATACCAAACAAAGAACTCTTCCTTCCACTTCAGTACACAATGAAATATCTCCCAGTATACACACACAGGCACACAAAGAAACCTATAGTACCTAATAGAAATACAATGCAGTGAGGGATGGGCTCCTTTGTGGTCATGTAGTAGGGGCTGTGTAGCAACAGACTAATTTTACTTAGCTTTGAGGTACATTTACTATTGGAAAACATTAGCAAGCCACATCCCGAAGTCAATGTCTGCTCCTCTACCATGATCTTCTATGAGAAGGTCTTTCTGGTCATAGACAGGGGACCCTTCAGGGTATATTCCTTGGCTGATGTGTCAGTAAACTCATCTGGCTAAGCACTTCAAGTTCATATTGCTTGGCTGATATTTTATCACAGAGTCATAGAATCACAGAATGGTTTGTGTTGGAAGGGATCTTAAGGATCATCTAGTTCAAATCCCCCTGACATGGGCAGGGACACCTTCCACTAGACCAGATTGCTCCAAGCCCCATCCAGCCTGACCTTGGACACTTCCAGGGATGGGGCAGTGGGGTGGTTCATCCCTTCCCCTCCTCCCTCAGGCCACACTATGATTTTTTAAAATGACCTTAAAATGCTCATTCTCAAGAGGCAGCCCCTGGGCAACCTGTGCCAGTGCCTCCCTCACCACCCTCACAGAAAAGAATTTCTTCCTGATATCCAATCCAATCTAATCCTACTCTCTTTCAGTTTAAAGTAATTCCCCCTTGTACTACTGAACCACCATGTTACTCGAGCATCTCGTGGTAGCCTTCCTAAGTGCAAGGTATAATTACAATTGTAAGAGTAGGATTTTTGTGCAGACGGAATGACATTTTAACCACTGAAGTATCTGGATCTGCTCTGAGTACATGACATACCAACTCTCCCATCAAAACAGGCTTACTGGACTGGTGAAGAACTGAGCTGCACCAAGGAAATTCTAAAGGAATATTAGGCCAGCCCAGACATATAAATGCACTGGTAGTGCAGCAAAGTAAGTTTTTTGCTAGCATATTGATGTGAATTCTATATAAAGGATAACAGAAAATAAAGACAAACAGAGAAAACTAAAACAGGACATTGAGAAATCATGACAAGGACAGTTTTGAGACTGAAATATTCAGAGGAATGCAAAAGTACCATAAAAGGCTGAAAGATATTTTTATTTTGTCTTCACCAATTTGAGCTGGCTGCTAATCTGGGAAGCAGCCAGATTTTTATTTTCCTTCTCTTGTGCCTTGTAAACACTTACTTATTTAGTTAAAATGCAAAGATTGTTAAAAACACTTTACCAGATGCTTCCCTGGGTTCAAAACACAATTGCCTTTGGAACTCACATTTGGTCTTTTTATTCTGCTTATGGTAATTTAGCCAACCTATGTGATAGCAGTTAAATGCTCAAAACCTCACTTCTAAGAGGTATGCTCTAGGTCAAGTGTATCCTAAGAGATTGTGCCCAGGAAATCAGGGCTATAAATACTGCAATCTAAAGTAATATAAAGAGAACCTTACTGAGAACACAGTGTAAAAGACAGCCTGAAACAATATATAAAATTCATTCTTGTTTTATTTGTGTTTTTGCATCTATAAAAGTAAATTAAAGGGTATGCCTGCACAGACCTTTGGGTATGCAGGTCAGTCTAGGAACTATTGCAAATTTTCTAACAAATTCAAGGAACTCTAACTGAAATGGGTGTTTCTGTGCTGCTCCTCTCAGCCTGTTCCACTACAATGATCCTTGAAGAGAAAGCATTGCTCTGGAGAATATTCAAGCCAAGGGTGATTACTTGCAATTCAAATGAAACGCTTTCATACTTCATCAAGAAAGGAGAAGGGAGTCACAGAAATGTCACTGTCAAGAATTATCTTTCTTTTTACATGATGTCTTTATGCTGAATTTTTAAGGGTCGGGGGGAGGATTGCCAGTTCAGTTGCTGAATTATTGAGATCTGATGTGTCTATCAGGGTGCTTTCATAGCAGCTGTGGACCAGGAAGATAATGAGATGGGCTATTTTTGCTAGAGTCTAAACCTCTTTTCAAGTGAAGCAGGCCAAGACAAAATTTCCTTTTGAGCTTTAGAGCTCTAATCTGTGTTGTTGCTGTCAGTTTTACACAGTAAATGAATTTTTTGGTGGAAAGTGCTTACTTAACCGATCTGAATCACCTCACTCAATATCAAGATACCTGAGGTATTATGATACCTGAGAAACTTTCCATGACCTGTTGATACCCTATGAACTAAACTCCAAGGTAGCAAGATGGTGTATTTCCCTTCTCCAGATAAGAAGGGTGTATGGCAGAGAAATTCAGTGATCAGCTGAAAACCACACAAGCTTTCTTCGGAAGAGAACAGAATCTGTATTTCCCATGTCACTCGACCGATGATTCCCTCAAACTCTGAGTGTGCAAATAATTTTTTTTTAATGGAATAACTGATTCTAAAGGAATCCAGTGAGAGTTTGTTGTAATACCTTTAGATGTGTAACCCACTTCTAGACAAGAAACAGACCAGATATCCACCTTGCAATTTACGAAGTGACAGTAGTTTCTAGTCCTCATTTTCAGAAATATATCTAAGGGAAATATGGGCAGTAGTAATGACTGTCCCCTCCACCTCCAACTCTTGCATACATATTTCACACGTCCATATCTCAACTTGGAAGACTGTTGTATGTATTTCTGCAATGCTCAGAACTCCAATCTGCTTGTGAGATCCGCACAGTTTAAGTACTGAAGTTTTATTTTGTGAGTATCTTTGAAGCCACTGGCCTGACAACATGAATATTTTTTATACCATTTAACAAAATATCCCTAAGCTGGCATTTCATGACCTGTAATGATGTCTTAAAGATGAAGGCTCTGTGCCCTCCACTTTGAATTTAACATAGGTTTTTCCTTTACTTCAAGTAATGAGACCAAAGCAAAACCAATTTTCAGTTCCCATTACTGTTTTTTTTCAGGAACTGAGGGATTAAAAAACTTCACTATATTTCTTAGAAGCAAGGCAGCAACATTACTGATCATGACCCCCTAAAGCTGGAGGCCTTGTTATTGGTAATTTCCAGCTGTGCTCCCAGTGGATGCTTCCACCCTGGTCCAGCAGGATCGCAAAGGGCATGTCTACACTTCAGCTGCTGAGGCACCCTTAAATTTATTGTCATAACCAGAAGCATGTTCTCTGTAATGAATAAACATTGCTGTGGCTCTGTCACTTTCTGATTGCACCAGTTAACAGATGGACATACAAATTTGGGTTGGCACCTGCTACTACACAATTTCCCCCCTTTTTTTCCCAAAAGGGAGAGAGTTTTGCTTGATCTTGGGTGTTTAAGAGTAGAATCAGAGCCTTGAAACTCTTAAGTAAGGAAACACAAGCGCCTGAAAAGATAATGGTTTGCACAGCCCTGTAAAATATAAACGTAGATTGTTTTAAATACAAATAAACTTCAGCAAGCTCAAGCAATTAGCTTGGCACAGCCCTGAAATGTGTTTAATGGCTGAGTGATCAAAAGGTTTTCCATCAACTTTAGGTGAATCAAACTGGTAAGTAAATCTTTCCTTCCACATAATTTTCTGAAGTTTGAAGTGACAAATTGGACTGAACTCAATTAAAGCAGCAGGTTCTATGCGTTTAATTGCAAGCAGTGTCTATGATTGTGAAGGAATCCAATTCAGAATGAAAACACAGATGTGGCTGTGGCGGAGCTCTGGAAAACACAAAGAGGCGAAATGAAGTTCAATCAGAAAAAAAGTTACAGGCAATGCAAATTTATGTATTCTGCTATACTTCTGGAGCACTAGCTGCGGGCAAGTATTAGAATATTAAATTGGGAAATGTTCACCCAGCTACACCACTGCGGTCCAAAAAATTCTGTGTGAAAAAATAAGTAAATATTTGTAAAGCAGTTTGACTGTGGAAAACACCAGAACATACTAATGGTATTTTCTATTACTGTGCAATGACACTTCAAAGAATTAGTTGTAACATCAGTTAGACTATATTAAAAGAAAAAGTTTGTGCTAAAAATGGCAATTAAAGAATGACTTTGTAATAGGACACTCAGTCATTATGGGGAAAGTGCTTACGGGGTAAATGTAGTATTTAGTCCTTCAGCGCACACACATGGCTCCCATTGATATTAATGGGAGCCATACACATGTTCAAGGCCAGGTTTCAACCTACACCAGGAAAGCTAAACTAAAAAGGAAGCAAATCTAGCAGATCAAGTTATTCTTAAAATTGACCCAGGTGAACATGACATGTGCTAGCATTTTAAGCCCTGCACTCAGTGAAAATTAGAGTTGTTAAATAAGAAATGGAATCAATTTTAAGCAATTGCAGTGTGTATTTATGGAAACAGCACCTCCATCAAATATCTAAACAACTGAAAAGGGAACCTATTAGTGTTTAATTTTGGTCCTTGGAAGAAGATGATTTCCATAGTAAGGCAAGTGTAAGAATCATTTTAAAATCTCAGCAGGGAATTTCTGTACCGCCTATGAGTTCTGTTTGAAATTGGGGAGCTTTTTATATGTATCTGTGTCAAACCACAGACATTATTTTGGATGTGGGATTTTTTTGTCCCTTCACATCATGGTTGGGGGTGAATAGTAGAGGCTGTTGTGAAAGGGCAAACCTATCAAAAAGAATAGAAAGATTAAGAGAAAAGAAAAAAAAAAGAAAAGAAAAAAGGCCAAAACACCAGAGTTAATGTGGTAAAACAACTAAGGTGAAAACCCCTATTTGAACTGAAAAGATAATCCTCAGAAAGCAGAATGAAACCTTCCAAAAAGGGAAATAGAAAAGAACTAGTTAAATATAAAAGTATAGCACAGCAGGACAAAGGGAGAAAAAAAAATCAAGAATGCATTGGTAAAACCATGAAAATGAGAACTTTTTCCCCAGCGTGCCAGAGTGTTTCTAGGTCTGAGATGATCAAGAAATAAAAAGACCATACAGAGAAGATTGGGCTAAAAAATAAAAAGAAATCTTCACCATGATAATTATTGATAAGTTTAGGGACATTGCCACACCAGAAACCTTCCTTAAAAAGAGGTGAATTTGAATATTTGTTTCAAATTAGACCATCAGTAGAAAATTTTAGAGGGAATCAATAAAATTAACAGTATTGCATCACGAAGACCAGATGGTATTCACCAAAGAGTTCCAGAAGAACTGAAGTATGAAATTGTTAAACTATTAATTATGTTGAGTAATTTTCATTTTTTTTTGCCTAAAACAGAGTCCCCAGTACAAAAACAGGATGCCAATGTGGAACAGAAAAAAAAGGAAAGGAAAAAAGATGTTTTTTCAGAGGAGGTATTGGAAAAAACAGATGATAAAATTGTACTGGTCAGTTTGATAAAAATTGTGATAAAGAATGGAAACAGGGTACATATGGAAAATGGGAAATAATGGAAAGGGATAGGTTTTTTTTTTTTCAGGGAGGTTGTGATTCCCAAATTTTTCAGAACTCTTGTTGTTTTCTAGGGTTTTTTTAAACACAGTTTTTGTTACATTTTGCCTCCTGCTGTGTATCTTCCTAAGGGCAGAAGACAGTGAGAGAAGAGTAATCTCTTGCTGAGGAGGATATACAAGGAAAGACAACATTGGAGGCTTTCCAGGGTAGGAAGAAGAAGGCAGTGCCAGAGTGAGGTTTCCTTACTCTCTACACTTGCAGATCTCTAATAAGACCCTGGTAAACTTGTCTGAGAGGTGCGAAGGCAGTGGACTTCATAAGGCAGCTAGACAGGTTATGTGCTGGTACAGGTGAGGAGCAAGCACTCTTCTCTTGTAAAAGCATGTACTCTATAGGCATGCTTTTAAAACTTTGATGACAATTTTTTAAATGCCTTTGATGAGGAGGCTTCACGAGTGACAGGCGATGATGAATAACAAGAGCACACAAGCCTGCCCACCCATGGCAGTTCATTTCTCCTATCTTTTCCAGGCATTTGCAATGGCTGTGTTAGGGAAGTATATTTAGGTTTATTTAGGTATATTTCCCCTTAATATCTGTTCAGAGACTTCATGCCAGTTTGCTCAGTTCCTTTTGATTCTGTTGATGTTATCTGCCTTCATGACCACTCATTAAGAATGTGACTTTAATTTCCTGCTCAGAGGCTCAAGAAGGGCTTTTATCCATGCTAAACCCATCTTCTGCATGCTCTGGTAAAGTGTCCCCCCAGTTCCTGTATTGCTAAATGGCAACACTTTAAATTCACTTCACCCACTGTTTTCATGACTTCAAGCAGTCAGTTGATCCCCTGATCCTTTCAGTTGCCCTTTTCTGGTTTTGGTACACATCCACTATATTCTTCTCGACCAGGGGGAAAGAGACCTGAATGTAGTATCCACACTGTGGGTGCACACCTGTTTTACAAAGCAGGGACATAATGCACTGTGTCTTTTGTCCTCTTCTGATGGCAGAGACCATGTTATTGACCTTTTGGGGTCTCATTACCTGTTGAAATTATTGTTTCAGGAAAACATCCATAGTGACTCCAATATCTCCTTGCAATTGTCTTTTCTGAGTTCAGCATCCTGGTTCTGTGCTTCCCAGTACTTTCTCTAGATTCATTCATTGCCTTGTATATTTTTTATATAGGAACTCATCTGCTAGCTTGTGGTCCCTTTGCTCAGTTTTGTTAGGTTATAAAGCATTTGACTACCTGACAGAGCTTAATGTAATTCGCAATCATAAGTATTTCACTGTTTTCTGCTTCCTCAAGGGCGTTGATGACAATATCAAATAAAACTGACACCAGTCCTGGGGTATCCCAGTGCTGACTATTCTCCATCCTGAAAATCAGCTAATAAGCCTTTGCTACTTATCCTTTTCTTACCTTTCAGAATTCTTTTCTCTATCCCCACAGCAACTTACTTTCTTTAATAATATTTGACATTTAGACTTACCAGAGGTAGGCTTTTTATTTTTCTTTTTTTTTTTTTTTTTTCAAAATCTGTATACATTATGACCACTCTATTCTTTTTTACTGAGGTGCTTGCAACTTCATGGTAAAACAGCAGCAGTAAGACAGAATTTCCCTTTACAAAAGCTAAGCTAATTCTTTCCTAAGAAGGTAATGCTTATATGTTTGCTCACTGTACAATCTAAATGTTCAAAACATAAAGAGATCCACCTCAGGTGTTTAAGACATGAGGAAACAATGAAATTGGTAATAAACTAGTCAGCCTACTAGACTGTGATATGAGAGAAATAGCAGTTGCACTGAAAAAAATGACAGTATTATTTACTGATGATAGTTTTGTATCTTTTTAGCAAATTAGAGGGAAAAATACTGAACTTGCTACCGAAAATCAATTGATTTCAGATCCGTTAGGCAAAAAGCAAAGCTATTTCAGATAATTTTATATTAAAAGTATGACCATTAATGAGTCATAAAACATGACCTTTACTTTTTCTCTCTTGTAGTAGCTGAAAGCTCCTTGACTGGATAAAGGCTGTGTTGTTTTTTATGACTTTACGACAATCAAACGAGTCCTAAATCTGAAGTAGTTTGTTTATCACTTATTTGGTGCACCTGTGAAATTTCCTTGTTAACAGTTTCTGCTTTAAAGGATGATACTAGATCTTAGTTATGAATTTAGATATAGCTCATCTGAGAGGAAGATTATATTCAGAACTGAGGACACTTTACATCTGAAAAAGAGTTTCCACATGGGGTTTTAAGATGCTTGAACAGCGATGCTCCAAGTTCACACCTCCAATTAATTTGAATTAATTTTCCTAAGTGTCTAGATGTCAGCTGGCTCCAGAACTCTAGATATAAACAACTTCACACTCTGGCAAAGCCTAGATGTAAACTTGACAGCTTGGATGCATTTCTGTTGACTTGAAGCCAGGACTTGAAACAGACAGAACAAATTAATGTGTGAAATACCCTTAACCAGTATTTCAGAATTCTGAGAAACAAGTTTTACCAAAAACTGCTTGAAAAAGTCTGAACTCTATTTCAACAGTTATCATGTTTTAATAAGGTTTATCTAAGCTCAGCTTCTGGAAACCTTGAAGTTTGCCATCTTGATAAAACTTGTTTCATTCCATCTACACATTCTGTGCTTAAATGGGCTTGGCACACTTCACATCAGCTAATGCTGCATTAAAGAGCTGTATATGACACAAAAATGTCAAAGGCAGTTTTATAATGTAATGAAAATGCTCTGAATGGGACTTGGAAAAAGATTCTTTTGCTGTTACATATTGGTACATGTAATACTGCATCAAGAGATATCAGAGCTTTGATCTTACACACACCTAAAAATATCCAACTTCAATAGAGCACTCAAACAATTCTTTTCCCTCACAATGAACCCATGTGTTCTTTCAGCACAAAAGAAAATTAGCTTTTACTGCTCAAAATTAAATGCTGGAGAACAAGCCAAATATAGGTCATTTCTAGCAGGGCTGTGATCCTGTTAGATAACAGACAGCTGAGAAGGCTCAGGTCTGAGCAGCACACACATGGAAGACAGCCAGAGGGTTGAAGAAAGCTGTAATTTGGTAAATAAATTGGAAATGGACTAAGTGATGCAACCCAGTCTTGAACTGTGCCCTTCCAGTGTTGAAAAACAACTTCTCAATTCAGAGGCAGAATACACTGGCATGAAAACTTGTGGTCACTAGCGGTGACATAGCACTTGTACAGGAAGAGTTTTATTAGCCCCGGTGTCCCAGATTTGTAGCAATTTCAGTAATGATATTCCACTGACCTACATTTCCCTTGCAGTGTGAGCTGGCTGAGGCTTTCCTCCTGTTTCTGCCTCGGTGACAGTTTATTATTGCTGTGTGTTGACAAACAGCTGTCGTACCCTACCCAGGAGACGTGTGTGCACTGCACACACCATCCAATAGCTGTGATACAATAAACACCAGAACAAGGGGGGTTGGACATATGGCTCTGCACCTTTCTCAGCCACCATGTCTTTTGTAATGTCTGTACAGCATGATGAGGCCAAAATCTGTGCAAGGGTCTTTGGGACCTCCCGGGACACTCCTTTACGGGTCAATTGTACTACTGATATATTTAAATGACAATTGGAATGGTACTGCTTGGTATAAAAATTGTTGTATACTTGTTTGGTGGTTGGGCACTGGCAGAGGTTGCCCAGAGAAGCTGTGGATGCCCCATCCCTGAAACTGTTCAAGGCTAGGTTGGATGGAGCTGTTTTAGTGACCATCCTGCTTTAGTGGAAGGTGTCCCTGCCCATGGCAGAAAGGCTGGGACTAGATGATTTTGAAGGTCCCTTCCAACTCAAACCACTCTATGATTCTATGATAATTTGTTTGTGTAAGAATTTCTACACTTATATAAAAAAAAGAAAAAAAAATTTCAGGACAACAATTTTTTTAGTAAAAGTCCTACTTTCACCTGTGTTTTCTACACATGTAAACAAAGGCACCAACTTCTTCCAGAACCAGCCCATTGTTACACTCATCTACCTTTCAAGACAGCCCAGCAGTTAGGGTTTGATGTGGCAGACCATAACCTCCAGTGGTCATTGCCTATGAAAGTGGTTTGAAATGGACAACAAACTCATTGCCAAGACAAAGGTGAAGTGAGGTGCTTGGAGTGGCTTGAGAGCAATGAAGCATTAACAGGTAGGAGTAAGTGAGAATATAAAAGACAATGGAGAAGGCAGGAGACAAGAAAGATGAAAAAGAGGGCAAGGGGGTCTAATGAAAACTTAATGGGTTTGTGCTGGTGAGTGGTGCTCCTCTGTCACAGCAATCTTCAGTGTGAAGTAGCAAGACTCTTCTTGCTGTATGTAATTGTGCCAGGGAGAGCATGTAATAAATAGGAAGAGACAAGGCTGTATGCATTCACAATAAAGCCTCATTCTTGAATTTCCTCTTTGTGGAAAATATCAACTCAGAAGCTAATCTAAAGTTTTGGTAGGGCTGAGTTCTGTCACCAGGTGAACTCCCTGACAGCGTGGAGCACAGAGCCGTGGGTGCTGAGCGGGTGGCTCAGCAATGGGATTCAGAAACTTTTGCCTGTCTGTCAAGAGTTAAATGTCTCTTCCATGCTGGCTGAGGTGGTCCCAGATGATTCCTGTAAACAGGCTGTTTCGAGGCTGACATGAAATTAATTTGTCATCCTAAACCAACAGCAGGTCAATTGAATATCTCCCTCCCATGGTGAATGATGCAAGACATTACGGAAAGGAAAAATAAAAGGAATATGGAGCACCTGTCTCCACTGCAGAAACAATGTCTCTTGTGGGACTTTTTCAGTGCCAAACGACTACATTTTCCATGCACACATACTTGGAAAGAGGCTTCAGTTTACAAGGCAGCCACAGCCAAGTAACTTCTAAAAGTACAGTGAAAAAAGGGAGGAAGTAATCAAATAGGGTAAAAAATAAATATTGAGGTAAGTCAGGAGCATGCAGCAAACAGCCTAGCTTTCTATCACCAGTTCCTTGGTCTGGCTGAGGTGTATTTTCACTTGGGATACACTCTGGAGTATGACCTGCCTGCTCCTATTACATTGGTTTCTTCAAGGGAAATGAAATATTAGCCTATTTTCTTAACTTGTGTATTAAGAAGACAAGTTAATTTTTCACCTCTCTAGTGAATTATTATATGATCAGTTTATATGAGAGATGTCCCAGGAGTAAGAAAATGAGTCATAACTCACAGGAGGTGAAGCTGCAAGTGAGTAATGAGGAATATGAAGATCATTCTTTCCCCTCACTGCCTGAACAGGCTTGTTTTGCAATTAAAAGGGCAGGGGAATAGGTAAATACACAGTTGAGCCACGAGTCATCCCTGTGTGCTGTGATCTTTGGGAAAGAGCCTTACAACGTTTATTTTTGTTGGAAATGAGCATGTGCAGCCATAAAACACATTAAAAGCCCTTCACTTTCTACCTAAGAGCTTCATTAGAGTGTCAGGTTATGCAGCAGCTCTTACAGGAGAGTTTCCTGAGGACATGACAGTGACTCATTTCAGATCTCTGTTCCTCTCCATTACGGTATGCCCACTGTCTCTTCCTTGGAGGGTTCAGAAAAAGTTTACTCTGTAAACTCAGCTTCCAAAAGACACATTGAAAATGTATTCTAAGCCCTTACTATTATGGATGTGATCTGTGTGGTACAGGGGGAAACTCCAGACTGAATGGAAATACGTTTTTAAATGTCCTGACTTGCCTTAGTTTTCCATCACCTGCCCACAGGCTACCCGTTTTCACTGCTTAAAATTCCTTACTTACCCCATCCAATCGCTCACAGTACAGCAGTCAGGGTCTGGCCTGTTCTCACTGCAGGTTTAATCCACAAGATGCAAAGACCTGCTTTCAAGATACCCACATTTCCAATGCTTATTCCAGCACAGCTGCTAGTTGCAATACTGTAAAGAAGACCCTTCATTTTCTTTTCAGTATGCCATAAAACCACAGAATCTCAGGATGGTTCGTGTTGGAAGGGACCTTAAAGATAATCTAGTTCAACACCCCTGCCATGGGAAGGGACACCATCCACTAGAGCAGGTTGTTCGAAGCCCCATCCAACCTGGTCTTGAACACTGCCGGGGATGTATTCCAAGCCCTCTGCAGTGGACTTTTTTAGACGTGGATAGAGGTATGACTTATGTACTGAATCTGGCCTCTCATGGAAAGAGAGTGTAAGTAGGTTTCGTAAATCTTCTCTAAGTGGAAAACAAAATTTTGGCATCTCAGGATGAAATGGGATGTCCCTGTGTGGACAGTAGTGTGGATGCTGCTGAGCAGAAAGCTGAGGAAACCATCAAAGACTCAGAAACTGCACTTGTAAGATGCATTCCTCTAGTTCATCAGTCATCTGCAAGATTTACTTTTTGATGTAATAAAACTGTTATTTTTTGGAGGTATGTTTTCTTTAGTTTGAATTACCTTCTGACCAGGCCAAGGTAACCTCAAGGGCATCTAGTTTTCTTGCTGTTACAGTGTTTGGGATGAAAAAGTCTTTGCTCTCTGAAATTCAAATATCCTTGAACCCTTGGAGAAATGTGCCTCCAGCTGTCTCAATTTCTCCTTTGCTGAAGAAGTGTTTCTTAATACTCTTCTTGATACCTGCATTGATATACTAGATAAATTGGTTATAAATATCAAGGAAGAATGCAGATGCAAATGGCATCACTGACAAGAGTGATCTAGAGACTTAGATTGTCTTCAAAACTGTATCCAGTTAACTGAAAATTCAGTATAAATCCATTTCCTCAGCCAATTTGATGACCTTTTACATGCTATGCCACAGTATGACTGTTAGAGAAAGAGGAGGAAAAGGAGCAGTAGGAAGACTTTCTCACTGACGAGACTCAGACAGGCAGCAAATCTCAAGAAAGCTGGAAACTGCACATCTGCTGACATCACCATTGAAATGCAAGAGTTTGTCCTTTGTGCTGTGAAAGACAGCAGCAGCTGCCACCCCTCCTTGAATACTGACTGAAACAATTTGTTACAAAAGGGACCTCTCTAGATCAATCTAAAAATCACTACCATAGGCCTGGAAGCAAATGTGCCATGCAAAACTTGACACCATCAACCCTACAAGGGCTTCTTCAATCTAATGATACCCAGTGGATTCTTCCACAGCATTTGGAAAAGTGCTTAAACAGGCTTTAAACAGCAACATGTCAAAATCACCAAGTGCACAAGGCAGTTTTCTTCCACTCCTTTAGCAGATTGGACATTTGGTACATTTTGGAGACACATGTAATACATAAAAGTTGTTTTTTCCTTTGCTCTACGGACTCAGACTAAATCAGTGCTAATAGATCCGTGTGTGCACTTGGATGTTTTATCTTCCATCCACTCACATGGAGGGAGGATGCCTGAAGGTCATACAGGGCCCCTCCCATTTCTCAGATATATCTGTTTGCTAAACACATTTTTCTTATTATCAGCTACTGATTTCAGTTGCATTCCACAACAATTGCCCCTTGAGGTTAAACAATACAATAAGAACCACCTACTTAAAGTAACTTGAATTTTGAAGGCTCCTAGCAGCAGTTTCCAGCTGACCTTATGCTCCTATCTGTATGATCAGTTCTCCTCAAAGCCATATTATTCCCTTCTAAACAGCCATATTTTAACCCTGCATCTGAAAATAGTGCAAAAAGGTAAAGAATAAGCAACCACTCAAATCTTCTTTAGCAGAGTCTTCATACCCACTTCAGAGGTCACCTGCAGTGACACTTGTAATTCTAGTTCAGAATATTAAAACACTAAAATATATAGAATAGCATGTTTCAATTATTCAAAATGAAAGACAGGATACAGAATTCCAGTGTATCCATCTCTTGAAATTAATGCATGCATTAGGAGTCGTAGAATCATGGAATAGTTGGAAAGGACCAAAAAGACCATCTCATTCCACTCCTCCCTGCCATGGGCAGGGACACCTTCCACTAGTCCAGGTTTCTCAGACCCCTGCTCAACCAGGCCTGGAAAACTTCCAGGGATGAAAATACATATGTATTCCATTGCGGGAAAAAATAATGCTCGTCTAAGAACGTTACATATACAGATATTTTTTTAGGGTACAACCTAGCCAAATTCTGTACTGCCTACTCATGTTTCATGGAGTACCCTGTAACTGTTGACGCTGTTGAGGTTGTTTTACTGGGGGATGTTTCCAGCATTTGTGGTGAATGACAAATCCATTACCAGACAGCATTCTGGAAATGGAGCCTTGCAAAGTCAGAGAGAACGTGGCACTCTGACCGGGGAAAACTCATTCAGCTTTAGCAGCCAGGCACAGGGAGGGCTATGATGCAGCAGGGCTGTAGCTCAGGCTTCATATCACCACTGGTAACAAAAATTTTGCCAGGAATTCTGGAAATTCTGTTTGACTTCATGCAGCAAGGCTGTGGTCCAAGTGATGTAGACATTTCAAATTCTGCATTGCCACTCCCAATATGGACTATGTGTGGCTTGCACTTTCACTGCTGTTTATGACACTGTGACATCTAAGTTAGGTGAGGGAGAGCCAGCCAAGCCACAATGTGATACCTGCCATTATGCTAGTTATTAAGCAACCTAAATTGGAGAACTGTATTGTGAAGGTTTGACTATTACAGAAGTTGCACTAATATTTTTGTGCTATCGCAAGGAAGAGATAAGATTCCATATAATCAGTGAAAAGTAATAAGATGCAAAGTCTTTCCCTATCAGATAATTTTCAACTTATTCTCCCAAGTGGCTTTTCTAGTTTCTAATATAGGGTTGACCTAAAAGCAGAGTTTTCCTCTCAGCAGGGGGATTTTTGAGACAGCACTCCATTACATAGCTGTTTATTTGCATGAATCTTATGAAAAAAATAAAGTTGATCCCTTATGTCTGTGCCAAACTTGTCTCAGTTAAGCCCATCTTTTCAGAGACTCCAAGAAAGCAGACTGAAGGAAGGAAAAGCTGACATGCAATGTGACTATAGCAGGCTTTTTCCTGAAATGCCAGAATAAAACACCCCCCTAACTCATAGACACTGTCTGGTTTACATCACAATCTTCTGAATGAACTTATTGGTGTGTGGGATGCAGTGACACCGAGCTCAGCGCTGCAGCTGAGATGGTGCTTCCTGCCCAAGAGAGATTACTGCAGGTCCAATACCAGAGCAACTCGTTGAAATTTTATGGCTTAAGCTATAAAGGAGGCAAGACTTACGGCTTTGGAACATTGAGGAGTCATGGGAGCCTAACAGGTTACTGTCTCTTGGATGAGATGTATTTTTGGAAGGTAACTGCCCATGTGCTTGCTCCTAATCTGTCCCAATTGCAAGGTAACGGAACTTAGCTTAAAAGTCTTTCAGTGAAGTTTAAGCTTCAGTGTATTACATCAGTTTTAGGATGGGCCATGAGCATGCCCTGCAACTGTGCCAGTGGCTCAGAGTCAGGGATAATTTGTTAAGCCGTGGTAATGCAGCTGCGGAGCTGTGAGACCGCAGCCTGTGATCTAACTGCTCCTTCCAGCAGCAAAGCCCATGGATCATGTCTCCAGCAGAAAGCATACAGGGAAAGGGCTAATGGAAATCTGGCTAAACAAAAACGGTTTGCTGGTATCATGGCTCTACCTTTTTATGTTTATTTTTTTGTGAATGATTGTGGTGTAGGCAGCACACAGAAGTATGACAATTAAATTAACTACCATTATCCTCTGCTTTGCTTACTTGAGGCTTTTGCTTACCTTTGCCAACGCAATTCAAGCAAGGGTTAAAAAAATGCATCTGGTCTGTACTAGCTGTCTTCAAGCATGACAAGTTTGAAATTTGAAACTAGTTTCAAACTGATTTAGTTAAACCAAAGCAGGTTTTCTGGTTTTCACAAGGTCCTAACTAGTTGAATATACATGTTTCTGACACTAGGCAGGCTTACTTCTACCTAAGCTTTTTGCAGGTAAGTGCCACACTTTGTATAGCTAAAGGAAAATGTGTATTGTAAAAAGATATTTAGTAGTTTGGATTTTTGGTTGGCTGTTTTTGGGTTTGTTGTTTTTTTTTCTTTTAAATGGAAAATCACCTTGGGACATGAAGGAGGCAGATTCAGAATCAGGGAATCATAGAATGGTTTCGATTGGAGAGATCTGAAAGATGGATCAGCTAGTTCCAACCGCCTTCCATGAACGCTGGTTCATTTTTTAAACACTCAAAGCATTTATACTGTATTCAGAGGGTTGTAAACACAGTTAAAGTCTTCATGGGAGCATAGGTATTGTCCAGGTGGACTGTCAGGAGATTCAGCTTCAAGATGGGGATAGCTTCAATCTGCACAGATGATATTCTTGGATTTTATCTTCCCACACAACTTTCAGCCTCCTTAAAAACACCTCTTTTTATTAAACAACTGGTTTATTTCATAACCACTCTTGCTGATTAAAGTGATGTTTACTGGCCAAAAAGAGTCATACCTAATCCATTTAGACCAGATGCAGCCAAAAGTTTTGAAGTTTGCAATGTTTTCTTAAAAAAAATAAATCAGGTGTGTGGAACAATTTACTGAGGACACTGCAAAGACATTTCAGGAAAATATAATGAACATAACATGACCGTTCTTTGCGTTTTGTTCAGAATTTACGATCTACAAATGCATATCAGAAGATCAGGTCTAAACTGTTCTGTACTCAATTATAGTAGTTGCATATAGAGATAAAAATTTTAAAAAAAAGAAATCCCATTATTAGACATTTCCTTCCAAATCAGTGAAGACGAAGTTAATCAGGATTCATTAACCCTGCAGTTTTGTGCCTCACTCCTGTGTAAATAAGAAAAAGACAATGCCTAATGATGCAAATTTGGATGTGATCAACCATGAAGAGAGGAGAATGGGAAGTGCTTGTTGAACCTTACTAATGTGAGGCTTTTTGGGGAGCAGTGTGAAGTGAATGAAACAGACTCTGGAAAGTGGTGTCCTACTGAGTAACATTTCCACAGAAGGAAATTTGCATGACGAGCAGCTAACTGTCTATACAGCTCACTCTGTCAGAAAAGAAAAGAGTCCCTTAAAATTTAATAGGACTGGAACAAATAGAAATCTTTGGAAGGGTTTAAGACAAAATTAAGACAGAAGACTTTAAGACAAGGAGATGGAATAATCCCCTTTACATGAAATACTTAATAATTGAGGTCCTTTCTTTACAATTTTAAGTTGTTCAAAGGAATTTAATAAAGATTGCATGTTTCAAGAAAGATTTCTGTAGGAAAGCTTAAATCTCTCAAAGAAAGTTAATGTTCTTTTTTATAGTCCATACTGCACTTCCAGAGGAATTAGCAGCACATCATGGCTAAAATAACTGAAAGCAGAATTGTTTTGCTTTGCGAAGTGGTTTGATGTAGCTCACATATGCAGTAGAGTTATATTGTGTAAGTAAAGCCTTGCATGGACAGGATTTACACAACACACAGAGAAACCAAAATCTCATTCTGTGCCTTTAATACCGTCCCAGGCAAGTGTAGATAACCACAGATAAAAGGACAAAGTCAAGGGGTTTGTCTGGTGACGAAATTAGACAGGGAAGGTTGCAAGGTCAAATAAGAGGAATATTGCTGCCGTCTCTTATTTCAGGAAGGCAGATAAATCAGCTCCCCTGCATCTCCTCCATAGCGCTTCTTTATTTTCCTTTTTTGGCATCACAAGTGTTGGCTTCCTAAAATTTTTGCCCCGTTGCAGGAATGATGTGGAAAAAAAACCCACCACTTTTATTATGACAAAAAAATATTCTTAGGGAAATTATTTTGACTCTTTGTGTTATTCCATAGAATATCCTGAGTTGGAAGAGACCCACAAGTATCCTTGAGTCCAACTCCTGGTGTTCCACAGGACGGTCTTAAGAATCACACCATGTGCCTGACAGTATTGTCCAAGCACTTCTTGAACTCTTGAACATCAGGCTTGGTGCTGTGACCACTTCCCTGGGGAGCCTGTTCCAGTGCCAAAAACCCCTCTGAGTGAAAAAGTCTCTGAGTTCTGAAGTTTCTGAAGCTACAAAATACTTTTTTCTCTTTGTGCCTCAGAAGTAATAATTTAGAATGTAGGAGTACTTATTTAGAGTGTAGAATTATTGAAACAGGGCATCAAAAAAATTCAGGACATATCAAGTCTCCTACACTAACATCTGTATTTCTCTTGATGAATACCTTCACTGTTTCAATAGATACCTTATTTGTTACTTTCAGGTTCATCTATTTTGTACAAGTTGAATAACCCACAATTAACACCTTAATTATTAAATGTCTTCTGCTTGAATTTCTCTGAATCTGGAAGGGAATTTGACTGGCTGCAAAAGTACTCCTTGTTGTTATATTAGAGTCACTTATAAGAAGAAAAATCCAGTATCCAGTGAATACCTAAAATCTACAGGGTTTATAGTTCTAGTTCCTCCAAAAATAGCAGGAGTTTGAAAACACTGGTAGAAAAAAGAAGTGTTGGGATAATTTCCTAGAATCCTAGAATGATTTGGGCTGTAATAGGCCTTAAAGATCATGTAGTTGCAACCCCCCTGCCATGGGCAGGGACACCTTCCACTACACCAGCTTGCTCAGAGCCCCATCCAACCTGGCCTTCAACACCTCCAGGGATGGGGCAGCTTTGGTTTCTCTGGGAAACCTGTGCCAGTGCCTCACCATCCTCACAGGAAAGAATCTCTTCCTAATATCTAATCTAAATTTTCGCTCCTTCAGCTTAGTCATCCCCCCTTCTCCTGTAACTGCAAGGCCTTATCAAAAGTAGCAATTACTATGGCACTGTGTATGGCGTTTTTTCTGAATGGACTTCATGTCACCTCATGGCAATTGGACTTACCAGCTGTGTAAGTGCAGGAATCTACAATATGAACCTTCAGCTGAGAAGACAGAAGGGACAAGTGCAAAATTAGTAAGGTCTGATAAAACGAGCAGTGTCAGAAATGAATTGCAGTCTGCATAATTTGTGTGATCTGCCCAACTAATTATATTGGCATTCAATAGCACTGTCTAGTTAAGGACCTGTCAACATGTCTTCCAGAAAATCTTATTTGCTGGATTTTATTATATAGTTGTAAGGAAATCAATTCTAGGCTGAATCTTGACACACACAGCTAAGTACCTAAGAGGTATTGGTTTCTTCCAAACAACAGACAAACTGCATTCAGCATCTCAATAATCAACACAGGCCAGCACAGCAAGACTCAAAAAGCGGAGCATTTCTTTTTACTTACAGCAGGAGATAATTGCATTACCTCAGCTATGCTACTGTGACTTTTAATGGAGGAAAGCATCAGGTAAACAAAATAGATTTTGTAGGTTATTTTTCATTTATATGATAAATAAATATCCTTTATATACTTTATTTTATTTAAATCTTTTTCTTGGATTTAGGTGAATTAATTTTTCTAGATCATTCTTTGTTCTTATGCCCCTTCCTTTCTTCCCGTCTCCCCCCTGTCATGGCTTTAATTTTTCAAATCTTTTAATGAAACACTTTGTGAAGTGCTGGTTAATGTGCTGGCAAAATGATGCTGAAGTTCACCTCACAAAGTTAAATTTCTAAATTCATGCTGCTGATAAAAAATCCCTAGCCTGGAAGAAAACACCAAGTGCAGACCATATCATCCTCTTGTTGCTACCAATCTGTTCAAATCTACATCTATAAGCACTTAAGGCAAATGCCAAGCATAGGAAAAAGCAAGTGAAAACAGCAATGTTTCAAACACGTGATGATGAAAAGCTATGAAAGAAAATGTTAGCTAGTTCTGTAACAGGTGCTGTCCCTGTGCTGCTTTACATTTCAGAAGCTTAACTCTTGAAGTCTCTCATTGGTACTTATGCTATTTATTGAACAAATGCATATTTCCCTGTGCTTAGGAAATGAATTAGTTGCAATATTCAGGGTAAACAGAGCAGCAGAGCCTTGTTACTCTGGTGTTTGGTATCTATCAGCAGAAGAAAAATGATAACATTTTCACATGGTTTTGAGGTGTCAGGTAGTGATGTCTGCTTATCTATATTCATGCCCGTTCTTAACAATGTGTTTTTCGGTGATTTCTATTTCTTGATTTTTTAAAAATACTTTTATTTTTTATTTTCCATGGCAGTAATTTTCGGTGTCATGGATTTGTTCACTTCAGCAGGAAGTGAGTTCCAGATATCATGCTTTGAACTCTTGCTCTGGAGACACAGTAAGACCCCTTTCCACCTGGATTGCTCCTTGCAGTATGTGGAACCCATTCCCATTGTGGCAAAGAAAATGGTGTTAGTTTTTATATAGAGCTTCATGAAATGTCAGAAATGGAAACACACCTCAGGTGTGTCTCAGAACAGTGTTTACAAGCTGCCTTTCTAGGTAGCATCTATCCAGATGATAATTGCTGGTGTTGAATCAAAGTATTACATGTTTATGACAAATCACATTAGAAATTTCCTTTTTTTGTGGAGTCACTGATTTTCAATAGCAGGACTTCACTTTTCAAAGCGAAAAATGTATTTGCTTTTTCTTATATTTTTCTTTGCTTTTCTTGTTGCCTTATAGAGAGGGAGTTTGTGGAAGGACTGACAGACAAAACCCAGGATTCAAAATTTTGACCTTGAACAGTGTTGTCTTTAAAAAACGATGCTAACGGCTTAAATTAATAAAATGTTCAAACAGGGATCTGAACATAACCTTTCCTCTTAGTTTCTAAAACCAGAACCAGCAAAATAAATATCTCAGTCTTGCAAATTTCCTTAAGGTTTTTGAATTATTTTATCTCTTCAGGAAGCATTTCTCAGATGTTCCACCAGTTTTACCCCCTGGCTCCCTGGAGATGAAGAGCTAATTGTTATTTGCACTTTCAGCAAGGCTTGTGCTGTTCTCCTGGCATCATAGTCATGAAGTCTTATTACAATTCTTGTTCTTCTTTTCTCTGAGACTATCCCAAAGGTCCCCAGTGGGCGGGTAATGAATGATAATATACTCAGGTTGCAGCCAGACTGTGTATGTATTTATACATATTTAGAAGACTGCTTGCAGCACAGAAGATTTAATAACATTCACATTGCTCTGGCTTCTTTTTTGACCTGTGACCTTGAGGAGAAGTTACCTTCAAAACTGTATTCCTAACTCTTCCCATTTCTGTTCTGCAACTTCTGCTCCCACGTGCAGAAACAAGAGGTGTTCAAAGTCAAGGTTGTTGAAAAATGTTAAAGATTTTTCAAGAAATTTGGCTGTAATGACTCAAAGTATGATACAGTTCTCACGTATAAATGTTTTTAAGATTTTTTAAAGTAGGGAAACACATTTGGCTAAAAAACCTGCAGGAATTTTGGCTAGAATTTCTGTAGAAAATATGATTTAGTGTCTAGACTCTAGTCCAGCTGAAGAGAAAGATATGTGGATTTAATTTTCATAATCCTGAGAATTAGAAACAAAATATTTTTAAAAATAAAAATTAACCTGGAAGAAATACTGGCAGTAGTAAACAGCTTTCACAACTCTTTTCTGTGAGTTAGCTATGTCCTATTTGGCCAAACAGTTAGAGGTGTGATACAGAGAGTGGTGGCTTTGTCCGTTTCTTTCTGCATCATTCTATTTCCATCTATAAACTGTGTTTTCTCATTCCCACAGCTGTGCCTAAAGGACTACTAGGGCAAATGAGCACTATTTTTCCTTGAGCAGGAGGTTCCTGAGCTGCTTTCTACTGTCTCTTGCCAGAGACAGGACACAGGGCTAAAAGGACAGGTGGTTTGATCCCATATGATCATTCTTATAAATGACATAACTTGTCTGGAAACTTATTCAGTAAAACATCCTGGGTAGAGGAAGCTGGCTTTTAAGCTGGGTCATGAGAGGGAGGTGGTTTATGGTGCTCCCCTGGTGCAGCTCTGTCAGCAGAAGCAGCAGAGGAAGGGGGATGAGCAGCAATGAAGGGATGAGGTGGAAGATGTAAGGGTGTGAGGGTATAGAAATGCCTTAACCTATTCATGGCAATCCTCCTGACTGCAGTACCTCATGCAACTTCAACATTAAGTCATGGCTTCATCCTATAAAGGGCTTCATGGTAAAAAAAAAATATAGCCTTTCTTCATCCCAGCTGTGCAACACCTCTGAGTTTCTGTACCATGGTAAAGCACTTCTCTCCTCTACATCACTAGCTGTGATGGTAATTGGGATGGATAAATGATCCTGCTTTTAGAAAAAAAACCACTGAAAAGCATTTGGCTTTTTAAACATTTTTTGTTTGCCACTAAATGAGAAACATGGTTGTGTTCCCACTTAGAGCAGCCCCACAGTGGCTTTGGCTCAGCTAAGGGGATAACATGCTTCACTGAGTAGACAAGGAATATTATAAGTTCCTACTGACACAAAACCTTCTACAAGGTAAAACAACGGTTCCTGACATGTACAACAACCCTTAACAGCCCTGTTTAGTTCTGTAACCAAAACCACATTCACCAGGCTGCATTACAACTCGTCAGAAGGTTTCCAATTCATGGAAGAAACCCAAGGATTTATGTTTTATTTGGGTGTAAGTCATGTCTGTCTCTTAAAACATAATGGAAAATCCTGTATTTATTACTAAAAAGGCTGGATAAATTTAACTTGATAACTGTCCTGTCCCTTCAACTTCTTACTCCATAGTGACTGGCTCTCTGCATTCAGGCATCAGCCTGTGATCCCCACTGTTGACTAAAGAGCAAAGAGTAAAGTAGCATCTGTCAACTTTCAATTATCCTGTAGTGGTATCCTGATGATGTCTGTTAGCCAGAGCTATGATTTCTGGGCTTTTATGTGCTCTCTTTGAATTCAGACCTGACCTACAAACTTTGGAGATAACAAAAGGGAATTCAGGCCTAAAATTCAGTACAGAATGGGATGCTTGACTGTAAATTTTTAGTGTTGTACTGGGAACTTAAGCTTACTGTATTCAGTGAAGATGTAGAACTGAATCAGACCATGACAAGCTTTCCTGTGACATTTGACATGTCCTAGGGCAGCCAAAGTGGACACCAACTATTAGTGGGCATGATACAGACATTGCAGAAGAGCTATGTCTCCTAGAGGACCAGCTGGAAGCCTGATGAGACACTAAAGGGTATCACACATAGTCTGAGATCTCTACATGGGGAGCTGAATGAAGCCTCCAATGTACACTTGGAAGTGTAAATACTTCCAAGCAGCAACACAAATATATTTGTTTTACGATGGAGCTGAGTCACACACCAGATGTCTACAAGGGAAGTATCTATATGAAATATGATACACTGAGACTTTTCTAGGCCCTAACTTTGAAACATAGGGACATCATGCCAGTAGAATTCACCAACGTAAAGCTCCAGTCTGAAAACTAAGGCATACTAAAAGATTAGATGCATGTGTGTGTCTGTATATATATATACATATATATATATATGGGTGGCAGTTTTTGTGAGGGTTTTTTTTAATGTAAAAAGGAGATCAACATCCTTTCTCTCCAAATAGAGTGAAAGTTATTTCCTATGCATAAAAGCCAGGAAGAGGCTTGTGCAATACTATCTCAACCCACTAAAAACATTGAATCAGGAATTTTAAATGCAGCTTAACGTTGCCTGAGTCTTGTTCTGGCTCTTGTATGGAGTTAAGCAGTCAAGCAGGAAGGAGGAGAGCTCAGGCAGTGAAGAGCTCCTTTATAAGCACTAAGATTCTTGGCTATTCCTAGACAATAAAAACTGGCTTAAAATCCTTATAACGGATGTCTTTTTTATTCACTGCTCCTGTAAAACAATACCTCCTTAAAAGCAGACCACAGCTTCCTTTTTCACACCATCATATTCCATTCCACTAAGATCAATGACAAAATTTCTGCAGCTTTTAGAAGAGGAATTAGCACAACATAAAGATATCTCCTCTCATTTCTATCTAGCCTAACAACAAAAATCTGTTATGTAACTTTTTTCAAAACATTTCTCATTCTGGTCAAAATACTTTTGCCATGATATCACAGCTCCTAAAAGAGAACAGGCTCAACATTACTCCCTCTTCACACATAAAAGCTATGGTATATTCATCATTGCATCTGAGTCATTTTTTGGTACCTATTATTTAAACGTTCTGTTCTTTAGCCACTCTATTCTTCATGCAATCAAGAAACTCTTTGCTAGCACAATATCCATGGTTTTATATAACCAAGCCCTATTCAGACAAGCCAACATATTAGACCTCTTTTACTGCAGCTGCACTAAACTGCATACAAAATGTAGAACACTGGCCAAGACATTAAAAAAAAAAACAAAAAAAGGCTGTTTTGAGTGTCCAACTTCATACATTTACAAGAATCCAGAATTGAGATGATGGGTTGCTGCTCTATTTTCTTTTGAAAGATGGACACTAGGATATTCCAGGCTGAATGTCAGATGTGAATTGTCAGATCCGTTTTGCATTTCATTGTAGCTGTAATGCTATGTGAACTCCAGAGCATTTGGATAATATCTGAACATCTCATATATTCAAGAGCATTTCAACTGATTTCAGCATACCAGATGCTTCATTCAGTAAGACATGGGCTTACTAAAGCTGAGTCTAATTTCAGGCATTGCACAAAATTAAGGGCTCAAATCGAAGAACCTGAGCTGAGCGGTGGTGGGAGCAGGAAGAAGATGGATCACATACACAGGATCAAGCAGGAATCATCTTTCTGGTTGTGAAAGAGTTGGCCATCTGCTTGTTTTCTCCAAATTCTGCTTTGGGGAAACTGATCCAATTACCCTCCCTAACCACAGACCTCTTGTCTTGCCCATGAAAATGAGGACAGGAAATGATTTAGTCATGGTGGGAGACATAGAGATTTGTGATGGAAACCGTTTTGGGTCTCGGCTGGGTTTTGTTTGTTTATTTGTTTTCTGTTTTATTTACACATTTTGTATATGATTCTTCCTTTTCTTACATGGGCGGGACGGAATTGTAATGGACGAACAAATTCTTAACATGAGCACTTGAAGGATTACATATGACAGCACTGAGAAATGTACTTTACAGTTTCCCCAAAATTTTTGTAATCTTTTCAGCAAAATCCCAGGAAAGTAGTTGCTCCAGGGACGGTAAGGAAGCATCAATCCTCAAGTTACTTCTCTTGGATCAAAAGGGCATATCAGGTTCCTTGTGGTTTGTGGGTTTGATTTACTGTCTTGAGCTCCATGGTCTAGAGACTTATTTATACCTTACTGGTTGAAATGGTATTTTTTCCTAGTCACACAACGCTTAAAACCTGGATGACTAGTTTACTTCTAAGATAAATGTGGTCGGTGAACAAGCTTAGCTTTGCTATGGGTCCAAAATGTAAGTCTCATCTGGTTAAGGTAATGAATGGAGTTAATTAAAACAGCAATGAACCCTGTGTGATAAAGGTGACTAAAATCCAGAATATAAGGCTGAAAAATGAATTAGAGAATTAGGGAAAGACAATCTCTATGACCTGGGAAGAAAAGATGATCTAGCTTTGTACAGTGCAATCTATGTGTGGCCGTATCTGACAGTTCCTACCTTACCGTAGTCTTGGAAAATCTTCTTTGCAGGGCTCACTCTTCTCAGTTGCTGTGTCTCAGCACTGCCTCATGGGATGGTATTCTGCACACCAAGACTCAGGCTGTGCCTTGAATTGTAGCAAAAGACAGAATGACAGCAAAGGGTACAAGAGGTGAACACCACAGGAAGATTTTGCTGCCTTACTCCTTGATCAATTTTTCTTCCCTGCTCATGTAAAGCTCCCATTGTCATCTGTTTGGATAGTTACTCTAGTAATAGTTGCCTTTACACATCACATGAGGAATGGGAGGCGTTAGGTCATGGGCTGGCTGCCCAGTAGTTCAAAGCCCATGTGGGAGGCACCACACTTTCTCCCAGACAATCAAACTGTCAGGAGATGGAACTTTGTTTCTGGCCACCACATGCCCACCCAGCTTCTTCCTTGCAGGTGAAAGCTGACTTCATGGGGCAGAGGAATTGGGAGGTCTGTTCAGGAACTACTCTGAGTCACACTCTGAGAGCCCCAGCTGGCCTCATTCTTTTGGTGTTTCAGTCAGAGAGCAACAAAAGGTAGTTTCATCCAGTATCTCTCCTCCAACTTCTCACCAAATAGCAAAGTCAGTTCAAAACAGTTTCTGGATCCTAACTCTTTCTATCTCAATGCACAGTGAATGACACTAGTGCAGATCTCCAGCAGCTTCTAACCTGCTGCAGGATGGACAAACTGAGAGGATGAAGCCATGCAGTGACAGGACTGCTCCAACAGAACGTGACCTACAGGTCACACTGTACAGAATGGTGCCTGCTGACTTGTCTTGCTGGGAGATGTAACTTTGTGAAGTACATCACATCTACCAAAATTACACTTTAGTCTTGTGCTGTGAGAACTTCTGGGTTTAATTGCTTGAGACAGTTGGTTGACAATAAATTTTTATTCTGTAAGCAAATTTAGGATGCATGTTCTCCTCATTATCACTTTCTCCTGTTCTGTCAGGGTCTTTATTATAATACAGCCTGTGTTTCCAGCCTGTTTAGCAAGACTTGAGAGCATATTTACTCCTATGAAATAAGGTCAATGCCTCCTTTTTTATTTCTTGGTATTGACACACATGTTTTGAGACTTTCTGTAATAAAGAAAATAGGCTCTTCATCCTGAGAAGATTTTCTTTGGACATATTCATAGGCAGCTTAGTTTTGTATCATGTCAGTACCTCAAGGCTGATGTATCTTTAATTTTGGACTTTTGTCAAAATCTAAGGTGATATCCAGGGCGATGAATAGATATATACACTAGACTCCTGATCAAAAGCTTTCAGATTATCTGTGAATGTCTTTTAGGGTTAGCACTTCAAGGAATGTGTGTTTCCTTTTTGTCTGTAGGGCTGTTGTAGAAGTGGTGGCCATAAATATATGAAGATACGTTGCCTATGCTTTCTGTTCTTGTGTCTGGCTCATACCAAAGCACCTTGGAGCCCTGGATGATAAAGTGCAATCTTTCAGAAGATCAAATGTTGTAAAGAAGAATACCTTGAGAACCTCAGAAAACACAAATATCATTTTGGTGAAAGCATGTGTCCCATAGAGATTCTTGAATTTACTCAGACATGAAATCTTTTTTACTAAGAGCAACCACCAAGAGTCCTCCTAAACATAACCCCTCAGATGCAGGTGTAATATTTTTAATATTAATTTAATTATTTTAGTGAGGCACAAATTTCCCTCTCTCTAAAATTACAGGTACAGCTTTTCAGCCTTGTCCTCACTTTTTACTGCAAACAAGCCTATGAATCTCTGCTTTTAACTCTCCCTTTTATATAAGGACAACTCTCCACACAGCATGAAATGTTATAAGCTGTTATAGCTATGATTATCATGCTAGCAGCCTATCTATTCCCCGCAATACACCTTTTAAAACTCTTCTCAATTCTCATTTTCAACGAAGGTAGTTTTATCAAGAACATCAGTAAGATGCACTTTGAACCCCAAATGATTTTGCTCTATAGTAGTCCTATTACACATTGCATCTTTTCTATTTTTATTTACATGTACAGCTGAGACATACATTCCTTTAAGGAGTACAAGCATTCCCTCCCATTTAGCTTGTTTACCCTTCTAATATATATAGTTCTTCTACTGAAGATTCCAGAATGCTTCTACCAACAGAATGACTTCTGTATTAGCAACCATCTTAAAAGTTTTAAATGTCCCGTTTAATTTCTGGTAGTTGGTCCAAATTTTATCACAACTCTCTCTGCCCCCTTACAGGGCACTTCCTAAACCTTGTGCTATCCACAGCCAAATACAATGATGGTGAAATGATGGCTTGAAACTTTTGAAAAGTGGTGAAATCTATTGCAGCTTGTTCCATTTTCCAATATACCTGACATTTTCTTAGTTTGTGCTGGTCTTCAGCATTTACTCCATGTACTATTCTTGTTTTTCTCTGCATTTTCCATGATTTTCCAAATCTCAGCATTATGGATTCTCATCCACATTTATTCTATTATCACAAATAACCTCCATATGCTTCATTCTGAACTGAGTAATCTCTTTTTCTTGGAAAATTAACTGAGTCTCTTGTAGCAGTTACTAAGTGGTTTTGTTCCATCTATAATCCAATCTCTTATCAGAGACCAATGAAAAAACTGCAATACTGACTCTTCAGCTTCTTCTTTATGAGGTTTATTTAAGTATGCTCACACTCTTTTTAAAATCCTTTGAAAATATTTCATATTTACATAGTGTATGACGCATCCTTTTCACTTCTGAAGCACATTTTCATAGTCAGTAGCTGACTTAGATGCCAGCAAACTCAATTTGGAAAAACAAAACCTTTTAAATTGTATTTACTGTAGCAAGTGATTCCTAGCAGCCAATGTTTACAGCCTAAAAATTTTGTGTATTTCTGTCAGTTAGCATATTTCTAGACAGTTTCAGTTCAGGCTCCTGCAGTTATCATGCCACAAAAATTCTGGGGAATTGGACCATTTCCAGTGACATTTCATCACCTCTGACAGTTCAGCACCCTCCTGAGCAGTTCCTCTGGGTCCTCTTTCACAGCTTTGCCAACTACTGGGTGTCTGGGTATCCCTGACCATGGCAGGGGGTTGGAGCTAGATGGTTTTTAAGGTTCCTTCCAACCCAAACCATTCTATGATTCTATGATATATGTTTTTGGCAGTTTAAGAGTTTGTGGTACAGGATATACCTCCTTTGCAGTTGTATTAGGTTCCCTATAGAAAGGATTTTCTTTCTTATATATCCATGAAGCCATAACACCTCTACTGGGATATGGATATTTTTCACATTTTATAACTTGTTAGCGGTAGTCTGGAGGCAACTGATACGATCTATCTAGGGGCAGCTCCCAGAAGCTTCAAAAGAGTGCAGAATACATCAGATCACCTCTTGAAAGTGCTTGATAAGAGTGTGCCATGCTCTGTTCTGACGATAAAGCCAAATATTAGTTGCAGTCCTTTAAATATAAAATGGTCTGGGCTCCAGCCACCACAGGTTCCTCCTATCACTGCTGTGTCTTGAGAGAGCATATAAGATCTTTCTCGGGTTTTTTTTGGCTTTTCCTTTGATTGCTAAAATTTCACTCAGCAGTAGGAGTAGATGAAAATTCCCAAAGCCCACAATTGTCCAATATTTTCAAGACTTTAAGAACAATGCAGAGCATACATGATGAATTGTCTCATAGTGACAGTGTTTGATAACATCTTACATTTTGGCTTATGAGCTGATGAGCTATGATGCATCAGTTTATCTCACTGATTATGATTTCACTACTACCTTCTGCTTCCCCAGCTGTTGTATTCACTGCTTACCTTGGACTCTAAGCTCTTTGGGGCATGAAGTATCTTCCAGGAACTGTTGTATCATGTCAGAACAATCTGTGTCACAAACTACCCTCTCTGCTAATGTAGCAGAAAATAAGTGGTAATATTAACAGTTAACATTGTCTTCTAGCTGTCCTCAAAAAATAAATTTATTTTTATTATTTACTGAGGGACCTTTCTCCTTAAAGCATGTTTTACTATCATCTTGGATCTTGCAGAGAGTAAGACCCTGATCTTACAAAGTCCTTCAGAATTTCCAAACTGGACTTGTCACAGGTTGAAGTGGAAGGACCCAAAGGCCAAACACACCTCACAACAATGTTAAAAAGGAAGGATGTCAAGGAACTCAGAGGATCCCAAATCAGTTCATTTTAATGAGGTGCAACACTGCATAACAGAAAAGATCTCAAATGCATTTTTGTAAGGACCGGTTTCAAAAGTCAAATTTCAAAGTCAGGATTTCAAAACAGCACAAGAATTTCTATAATACATCCTTAAGTGCACTTTTCCAAATAGATGGGTTACTATCCCATTTGTCTCATCCTTCCTGGACCTCGAACTTTTTTCCCTCTCCACTTCCTTTTCCTTATCCAGATATACTTAAAATTCTTTAAAATTTTCTGGGGATTTCTTTGGTCTGTACTTCAGAAAGTTCACATGTAATTTTTTCTAAAATTTTATTTTCTCTATCTGATTTACAGCTCTTTTGCTACTGTTGTATCTTGTAAGTATCCATAAGGAACAATAACTTTCTATGTCTCAAGGCTTTTAAGACTTCTATTTAAATAACTTTCTGGTGATTGACTTGGTTACTACAAGCTTGGGAATTAAAAAAATGCACTTTCCTGTCAGAATAGCAAAATTGGTTATGACCAGCTGAAGCTCTTAGTGGTCTAAAACTGGTCTCATTAGCTGATGACCCAATATACAATCAAACTTTCCAGAGCAGGTTTCAATTCAAATTTCAGACACAATAAAGGTTCATTTTGGGCTTATCAAACTGAAGCATACCCTACTAGGATCATATTCTGCATGCAAGGAAATTGCCTACTGAAGTTCTCATCATTCCATGTTGCACATATCTACAAGGTCATCAGTAATATAAGGAAAAAAAGGGATTATGTATAATATGCTCAATGGTTGCAAACATTCATATTCCTGTAATATTTTGCTGTGTATGAAAATATTCACAGTGGCATTAGAGACATTTAACCTAGAAAACTGATATACACTAAATTTAAGTCAATAACTACTAGTGAGAATTAGGATTAAATTTGGTTAATATTATATTCCATGTTCGCAGATTATATATTGTTAATACATTTAATATCTAATGTTAGTATGAATACATCTGATACTAGCTAATACTGCAGAAAAAAAAATTCCTTAATCAGATTAATGATCTGATCCATTGTATTTAATCTCATATCCCCATGTCGTCTGATATAAATTGTGGCACTCTTCTGAGTCTTCTTAAAAGGAGACAAAAATGCCTAGTCTTATAATGGCAGAGTTATAGTGATATGTTTTCTAATGGGCAAAATCTTGTTGCTATCTAGCATTTTACAGAACATTGTGAAAGAATAAAAGTATGGCAGGAATTACTGGGGGCTCTTTTTTAGTTAAAATTGTAACACCGTCTTAGAATGACAATCTGCCTTCCCAAGTTCCATCTGGAGTTTCCCTCGAATAAATATTCCTTTCTTCTCAAATTTGTGAACTAAATTATTCAATGATATTGCTTTGTGATGTTAAACAGCTGTTGTGTTTCACCCCTAAAAGCACATTTCATTGACAGCTGAAGCAATTCTTTCATTTAAGTTTTATTTTAAAAATGTCCTCTGTACCTTGAGCTAAATGCAATATATGCATATTATAAAATTCTATATATTTTATCACCTGTGATGAAAGCAAGATCTTTGCAAATGACAGATTTTATTTATCCCACAGATGCCACTGAAAGGTTTTTAATATACGAATGTTCTGGAAAAGCATAAACCAATTCAGCAGACATTTTGTGGACATTTCATGGATGTTTTCTGGGGGTAGTCCACAGACTAAGGGAACAATATCTGTGCATTAAAGCAAAGAATGGGAATGGGGATGATGGTTAATGAAGTTGTATTGAATAGTGTGGGACCTGGGCTTGATGTACGTGGTATGGAGTAAGAGGCGGAATGTGCTGGGTTTGGTTGGGCTAGGGCTAATTTTCTTCTAGTGACTGGCACGGGGCTGTATTTTGGATCAGTGCTGAACACAGAGTTGATAATGCAGAGATGTTTTGGTTATTGCTGAGCAGGGCTTGCACAGAGCCAAGGCCTTTGCTCCTTTATGTCCTGCCGTGCTAGTGAGAGGGCTGGGGGTGCACGGGAAGTTGGGAGGAGACACAGCCAGGATGGATGACCCAAACTGACCAAAGTGATATTCCACACCATATGAAATCATTCTCAGTGTATAAAGTGAGAGGAAGAAGGAGCCTTTATGTATTGCCGTGCTAGTGAGAGGGCTGGGGGTGCACGGGAAGTTGGGAGGAGACACAGCCAGGATGGATGACCCAAACTGACCAAAGTGATATTCCACACCATATGAAATCATTCTCAGTGTATAAAGTGAGAGGAAGAAGGAGGGAGGAGGGATGTTTGGAGTGATGGTGCTTGTCTTCCCAAGTCACCATTACCTGTCATGAGGCCCTGCTCTCCTGGAAATGGCGGAGCACCTGCCTGCCTATGGGAAGCAGTGAATTAATTCCTTGTATTGCTTTGTTTATGTGCACAGCTTTTGCTTTCCTTATTAAATTGTCTTTATGAACCCATGAGTTCTCCAGCTTTTACCGTTCTAATTTTCTCCCCAGTCCCGCTGGTGAGGGAGTGAGTGAGCAGCTGAGTTGGACTTGGTGACTGGCTGGCTTCACTGGGTCAAAAAATGACTGGATGGCCAGGCCCTGAGAATAGTTGTGAATGGAGCTGAATCCAGTTAACAGCTGGTCCCTAGTGGGGTTCCGTTCTAATTTTCTCCCCAGTCCCGCTGGTGAGGGAGTGAGTGAGCAGCTGAGTTGGACTTGGTGACTGGCTGGCTTCACTGGGGCAAAAAATGACTGGATGGCCAGGCCCTGAGAATAGTTGTGAATGGAGCTGAATCCAGTTAACAGCTGGTCCCTAGTGGGGTTCCCCAAAGCTCAGTATTGGTCCAGTGCTGTTTAATATCTTTGTCAGTGATCTGGATGAGGGAAATGAAGTCACCCTCGGTCAGTTTGCAGATGACACCAAGTTGGGTGGGAGTGTTGATCTGCTGGAGGTAGGGAGGGCTCTGCAGAGGGATCTGGACTGGCTGGATCGATGGGCCAAGGCCAGCTGTGTGAGGTTCAATATGTATTAGGGCTGGGTCCTGCACTTGGGTCACAAAAACCCCAGGTAGTGTTACAGGCTGGGGGCCCAGTGGCTGGAAAGCTGCGTGATGAAAACAGACTCGGGAGGGCTCTTTGAAAACTGCTGAACATGAGCCAGCAGCGTGCCCAGGTGGCCTAGAAGGCCGATGACTTATATCAGAAATATTAGAAAAGGCTGCCCAGGGAAGTAGTGGAGTCACCATCCGTGGACATATTCAAAAGATGTGTAGATTGGTATGGTTTACTGGTGGGCTTGGCAGTTAGCAATTGGACCCGATGATCTCAGAGGTCTTTTCCAAAATAAGTGATTCTGTGATTCTATGATCGCAGAGAAATAAAGTTGTTTGGAACTTTATATTTATTAACGACTGAAAAAAGTTGTAGGGAAAGCACCTACTTTTATATGCTGTTGAGAAATTTCACAGGGGCGTATTCTACCTTCAGAGAGTCATACATAAATCAAATTGATTTCAATAGAAATTGGTTGCTTTTACAGGAGGAGCAGTATTGCAGAGATTTATATAGAGATTCCAGCTAGATTTGCCTTTAACTTCAAAATCCCCATTTTACACTTGAATCAGGAATTTTAGCTTCCAGATTGGACAAAGTCATCCAGAGGGAAATAAAATCTCCCATGAAGAGCTGGAGCCTGACAGAGCATCTTAGAAAGAGTATCAGCTTGTTTTCCTATACCCTTCCCAGGCATCTGCTCCAGGCCACTGTCAGAGCCAGGATGCTGAGAAGCAGGGACCTTTTTTCTAACCTGATAGAAGCATTCCTAATTTGGTATTCAATGAAGATTTTTCAAATTAGAATTAGTGTGCATCAGAGAACAATGAAAGGAAACATCACAATTTTCTAATTTTTCTTATATTTATTATTCCTTATAAGATACCAGCACTAAAGTCCTAGTATTTGATCTGGCTCCTTCAAAATGCAATAACTTCATTTAGAAGAAGGACAAGGTCAGCAGTAAGTTCTCTCCATATAAAACTTTCAGTCAGTGATCATACCTGATGATCTAGCCTCCAAGTGATCCACTAAATCGGATGCTTGATGACTTCTGGTTAGGAAAGCAAGCTAGAGTAAAGCATGACTAATATGCTCTCCTGCTCACTGTGACCTGTTGTTTTGCTTGAATCACTTGAACTTTAGAACTCACAATATCCTTTCCTACTTCTTCCTAACCTTTAGAGCAACATCATTTTATGCCTGTAGCTAGCTGCCATCTTTGGAGCTGAGCATCACCTACGTGAGTAGGACCCCAAAATTGCTCAAGGCAGGAAATGAAACTCCCTGTTATATCAAAATGGAAAGGGAAGGAAATGAAATGGTCTACAGTTTTGCATCTGGACACCATTACGTTCCATTCAGGAAGTTTCACACAGTGGATATAATGTACTATCTAGCAGATGAGTAAAAGGAATGAAAATCAGATTTACTGTATTCTCTGACGTTCCCAATAGCACTGATGTAGAAGATATTGATGGGAACTTTGTTAAGACTCTCTGTGCAGTGGTCTATCCATTTGTATAACAATAGTACTGTTTGCAAACCTCTCTGAAAAGATCGTATTTAAGGCCCAGAATTGTAACCTGGGGACTATTATTAACTTAGACACATCACTGTGGTCCCCAAGCAGCTCCAAGCTGACTTCCCCTTCACATCCTAGTGAGTCTTTCTTTTCAACTTCTAATGACTCTGAAAGAGCCATGCATAATAAATACATGGTTCACAGACAGCTACTTAGACTGCTGTCTAACAAATCTCTAATTTGTTATCTAGTAAATATAGTAACACTTAAAATACAGAGACTCAATCAATGAATCTCTCTCCCTGTCTCATGTATTTGGAATACACAAAATGCAATTCACTGCTGCTATTCATGGGCCAGCTACTCAGTATGTATGTATATTACAGTATATATACATGAACCATCTTTTAAAAAATGAACAAAGAGCACTAAAATGCTGAAGGAAAACATATTTGTTCTTCTCTCCTTGTCTCCTCTCCTGTGATGTCCCATGGCTGCCCCTCAAAAGGGAAAACAAGGGAGTCAATTATCTGCAGCAAATGCCTGAGACTACATTTGATTT
The DNA here is from genome assembly GCA_013397975.1 of Machaerirhynchus nigripectus. Lineage (NCBI taxonomy): Eukaryota > Metazoa > Chordata > Aves > Passeriformes > Dicruridae > Machaerirhynchus > Machaerirhynchus nigripectus. The sequence continues at coordinate 177,778 of VZRQ01009573.1, forward strand.
CAGTGTGCTATCCTTTCTTTTATTACAATAGGACCAGGTAACCCTACTTCAGATTGGCAGGACAAAATTCCATGCCACATTGGTAAATATTGTAATTCTTTGTGACAGACGCTGTGAGTTACAAGGCAAAGGGAGGAAGCTACAAAAGCTAATAATCACAAATGGGGTTATTTAAAGGTTATCCAGTCCCTGTATGGAATTCAACTAAAATATTTGTTTATACTCCTGAAAGAGTATTACAACACCCCAAATATGTTTCATTTCAAGGACTGGACAGAACAACCTCTAGTGGTCCCTATCAACCTCACCCATTCTGTGATCTGTGTCATAGCATCTCCCTCGAGTTTCCAGTGACAGGATGAGACTCTGTGAGTCTTGAGTAAACTTTTATATAATTGGAATACTGCAGTCAAGAAATCTGTATCTGTAGGTGCTGACCACCCTACCAATTAAATTATTTAGTAGGAATTATGTAATTCTTTGCTTGGATTAATGAAGACATTGTACAGTTCCTGAAAAAACACATTAAAGTTAGAAAATGCTGCCTTAAGAGAATAGTAGAGATTTTTTTGGGGTTGATAATTTTATCTCACTATTTAGTTTCATTACATGGAATCAATCATCTCCAGGGGCTTGGTTTTAGACAGCTGAGAAATTTCTGATGTGAGGAGTACACTGAATAGTTTTCAGGGTTTTAATCTGCATGGGTGGGTGATCCTTCCCCTCTGCTTTGTTTTAGTTTTGAAATAGAAAATAAGAAAGCTTGTCAAAGCCTTTGTTTTTTCTGGCTTCATGTCAAACCCATGTAGAATTCTTCATTCTGGGTGTATTTTCATAAGATGACCTGGATTTCATGAAATTAAAAAGATTTGTCAGCTTTCAGAAGATGTGCAGCTGAGATATCAGTTTGTAATTATATCTGAAGTGTGGTCATCAGTTGAGCTTGGGTTTCATTGAAACCATTATTCTCAGAATTGTGTCTTTAAAACGGGATGTTTTGCCAGAGAATGCTGCAAATGATCTGTTTGAGACTAAAAAGCAAACCAAAACACATTAAATGAAAATATAACAAGCCAGTCAAAGGAAACTCTTTCCTCTATTTTTGCTGTGACTCTCAATGACACCAACCACCTCTTCAGCAGTCAGTTCTTCACCAAATCTCTCAAAAGAGCCTGACAATTGGGAGGGAAAATGCAAGTGAAAATAGTATTTAAAAGCACCCAACAAACAAGGCAGGCTTTGCCAGTGTTGAGGTTTTGGAATAAAGAATGACTTTAGAATTGACAAGCAGCTAAGAAACACTATGAGCACTTGATATAAAATCTCAGAGAGATTTCTTTTTTCAAAAGGACATAAATACTACTGACAATGAATAAAGTTGAGTTCCAAAATCCTTTAAATGTTTTTTTTTTAGCTTCTATTTATGTTTGGGTTTTAGTAATCTCTTTAGAGATGATAAAGATAGAAATCTCTGATGATTTTGAGATAAATAAATAATTAAATGATAAAAGCCTGTTTTGATAGAGGTAGTTATGATAACAATGAGATAAAGAAAGCTGATGGTGACTAAAATATCTCTAAAATACTAAAGATAGACCACAAAATTTTGAGGTGGTAAGTAGAGGGGTTTTGTGTTTATTGTTTGCTACCAAAGAACAGAGGACTTAGCTGCAACAGTTTTTCCAGGGTTTATATAACTGTATTTGAGCCAAATAAGGGTCCTCTTCTAATTGATACAAACCAGAACTTCCATATTTGGAGAAGTTTATCAGTTACATTTAACAGGAAGTGAAGCTAAATAAGATTGTTGATTACATGGAGACAGCTATTAACAATGGAGTGTTTTAATGCTGATGTGCTGAGATTAGAGAGCTCTTAGTGAAATGCCCATTTAAAAGTATTTTGTCCATGAACTGTGTGTGATGGGAATCTCTATACCCTAGAGAAACTTAGTCAGCATAGAATTAAACACACACATATATTTTAAAATAGAAACACTCACACACACACGCATTTATATATGTGTGTGTGTGTATGCATGTATGTATTAGTTTTCTGATAGACAAGAGGAAGCCAAACAAGAATGCAAATATAACTCTTGGCACAAAGATCATGTCAACTCAAACAGACTAAAATTAGTTGATGATTTTCCAAGTATAGATTTACATAAAAAAAGAACAAAGCAGTTCAATTCTACATTTGCTGACTAGGGGCCAATTTTTCCCAGAGGAAGGAGAAATTCTTGAGTATGGCTGTTGTCCAAAGTATTATAATTAGGAGAAACTAAATGAGATTTTACTTTGGTCATTCAAAAGGATCTATTTTTTTCTTTTGGCTTTTACCTGGTGAGTAGGTTGAAAATTCTGTATCCAATCAACCTAAAATACTGAGAATCCATTAACAGGACTTAAAGTGGCAAAACGGTGTTTCTTATTAGGAAACTTGTTTGGGGTTGATTTAATTTCTCATCTAGGCATTAAGGTTCTGTTGGCTAGTAATTTTGATAGCAAGTTGTGTTTGACATCCTATCCTGTAGTTGCATGCTGCCACTAAAGGTGCGTTTCTTCATCACTGGATGTGTGATGCAAACTGAATGTTGTAAGCTTTGGTCAGGTATACAGCAAGGTACGATGTTTTCAGCGTTCAGCTTTTTTTTCCTTTTGTGAAAAATAGTTTACAGAAAAAAACCTGAAACCACAACTCAAATCCAAACAAAATATATTTCCCCTGCTTCAGACAAAAGCAAAACTAAGAGTGCAAGAAAGGGTCATAGTCATTTTTCTTTGAAACAGCTTCATACAGTTTCAGGCAAGTCCCTCCCAGAGTAGAAATGGATTACGAAATTCTAAGTCAGGATTGATTTTTGAGGACCAGCCTGCATTCTTCAGCACCCTTGAATCAAAAGGTTAAAACAGCAAATGACTTGTAACAAGAGGAGTAATTATGGATGTCCTACTTTATCCACACTAGACATTAATTGTAAATCCTCTCATTGATAACAAGTGCCTGATCTGACTGAAGTCTACGAAAGAGCTGCCAAGGACTTCAGAAGTTATTAAATGAGAATATAGTTGTAGCACATGGCAAGGAAAGAGTACACTTCAGATACCAGATTTTTTATTAATTTGGGAAGATAATTAGCCTTCTTCCTCCCAAGCCTGCAATGATAAAAATCAAAGGATTTGAATCGATCTTCCCCTGTCAGAAATGACATTTCTTCCATTCCTAATTACAGTTAGGAGAGGAAACATGCTCTGTTATCCCCATCTTCCATCTCCGACTTGCTACATTTTCTTGTGTAAGTGTACTTTAGTGTGTTTCACCTTGGTTTATTTGTTATTTAAGAAATGAGGCATCATACTCTTACACAGGTTACTTTTAAGTGTCATGAAGTCTTTGGCTGAAAATCCTACTTAAATGTAAAACAAGAAAACAAGCCTCCTTGGAATTGTCCCAGCAATCTGTCAAAAGCAGAGGAGAGCTGAGGAGAAGGGTGTTGTGTATGTGAAGGGGAAACTACAGTTTTGGCTTTTTTCCTCTGTGTTACTTACGCACACAAAAACACACGCGCAGACACTGGGGAGGGCATCACAGAGGAAGTGGGAGAATTTGCGTTTGCTATACCTCAGCAAAATCTAATGCTGGTTGGCCAAGTTGAAGTAACTTAAGAAGGAAAAAAAAAATAACGACATACTTGATAAGCCCTTTTGTAAGTCCATTGCTAGTAGAGCATAGGTAAAGTCTAGTCAAGGGAAAAATTGTTAGGCAATAAACACTCAAATGCAAAGTGGCTGACACCGAGTTACTTAAATAAATATTTTAAAGTATTTCCTTTTCCACTTAAATACAAAGTTCACTCAGAAGGACTGTACATATAAAGTATTCTTCCTGACCTCAGAGTTACAAATAAACCAAATTATTTTACCACAGGCGGTAATTAGACAGAGAATCATTAGTAAAATCCTGCTGTAAACTGTATGCTTGCTGGAAGAATAATCAAGGAGTCTCAACAGTGCTTTGCAGAATTGCTATTTCCTGTCCCTTTTGAATAAGCATTACCCATTTTCTTCATCCATCTATCAGAAAAGTTCCCATGCACATACTGAACGGATGTTTACTATAATCTGTCAAACCTCCATGCTCAGCTTGTGGGAAGTGCACATCTGCTTGCTGGATCTAAAGATGCTCAAGTGATGATGGGGTTCTCAACAAAGGGAAATAAAATAGTGATCTGCTTTGTCAAAGCTTCCCATATATACAATGTTATAAGCAAGCAAGCAAGCACTGTCTTAATAAAAGAATTAAGAAATGACCCTATAAAATGTTTCCCTTACTCCAGACTTTGATTGCAAGTATGTAATTTTGGCTGTATCACACAATAAAAATACATTGATTTATGCAAACTTTTACTTCCCAAGCCCCAAAACACTTTATGAGCTGTGCAACATATACAGTAACATTTTCACTTAAGACTAAATGCAGCAATTTCTGTGGTGGAGCTCTGCATCTGTTAATTAAGGTACATGTGTAGCCCAAATTTCGTTTTACAATACCCTGGTGTGCCATCTCCATACCTCAGGCTGGGAACTAAAGCAGTGAGGTTGCCATTAATCTCTCCAGGCTCAGGAATTCTCCCAGTGAGATTATGAAACTAGATTAAATCTATAGAGAGCTCATGGGAATGCAAATAGTAGATGCAGGTCAAAGTCCTGTATTGAGGGAATTCCCCTTCCCTATCACAGAGCCATAGAATGGTTTGAGTTGGAAGGGACCTTTAAAGATCATCTCATGTCAGCCCCCCTGCCATGGGCAGGCACACCTTCCACTAGACCAGGTCACTCAAAGCCCCATCCAACCTGGCCTTGAACACTTCCAGGGACTGGGCATCCACAGCTTCTCTGGGGAATCTGCGCCAGTGCCTCACCACGCTCAAACTAAGGATTTCCTTCCTAATATCTAATCTAAACCTGCCCTCTTTCAGTTTGAAGACATTACCCTTTGTCCTATCATTTCCCCTTTGTCCTATCATTTCCCCTTTGTCCTATCAGGATACCAAAAAAGGTGAGTGGTATTATATTTGCAAACTACAACAAAGATTTTCTTTATCCTCTAGGAGATAAGAGTGGCATTTGGCCTCTGAAATGTTCATTGAGTAGGAGGTAGGGCTTTTCAAGCATCATAATTGATAGATTTGTAATTAGCAAGCTTTGCAGCAGGAAGAAAATCATTGCATGATGACTAGATTACAAACCCTGTTCTTTCATCCTGCTGCTTGTGATTTTGCAATGGCTCTGATTGTAGCTTCTCTGACATTTGCATATCTTCCTAAGCATTTGAGGTGCATGCTGATTTCATGTTTTATCTCCTTTTGATATGTTGCAGGTGCTTGTCAGTGACTACCAGAATTTCTATTAGTGTCAGCTTTTATTTTATTGAAATATTTGTGCAGAATAATATATCACCAAAGCATAACATGAGTCCATCTTAATCCAACTGTGTGGAAAGACTCACAGAAGGCACTGAATGCACTATAGTACATCTGAGCATTACAGGTAGATGGGTAGGGAACTTTTTGTACTCCACACAGTGCATGGGGTAAAATTTAACAGTGGTTTTGCATCCATTTGGATTCAGCAAGTTCTCTATGCATAGGATTGATGTGGCCTCCCCTTTTCCCTCAGTTGCTGCCTTTTCCTCATGATTAACACCAATCTAGTATCTTGCCACGACTGAGGCAGGAGTGGGACTTCAGAGTGACAGATGCCCTCATGGCAACTACACTCAACAGCGACTGGAGCTAAAAGACCAGTCTGCCAAAATGGGACGTGTTAACAGCTGTGGGAAGGTATCATAGTGTACCATGTGCTATTAGGTTATTTGATCTTGAGCTTTGAGGTAAGATTTTGGGCCGGTGACTTAAGACTATTACTCCAACTCATTATTTGTTGGCTTTCTTCACTTCTGGAAGCTGCGTTTCTTCACCAGCACTGACGAAAAGATCAAAATATGCAACCATTTGATGTATGAAGCTTTATTAATTCAGGTGTTTGTAGAAATTTAGGATCTTTCAGTGATGATACTTGTAGAAAATGACTAGCTGGTGTGTAAGATTATTTTGACATAACTGTAAGTACAACAGGCATCACATACTATTTTTTAAATGTAACTTTCAGCCTGTATTCCATTTGCTCATTTTTATGTGCTATTTTAGGGCTCAGTTTTGCAATTACAAATAGATAGGCAAATCACTAAGACAAAATTCCTGCAGAATGACCCTTTTGGGACAGGGAAACTTGGTTCAGAGTGATGGTAAGTGGACATTTATATAATATAAAAAAACCTGTGTAAAAAAAATGCTTCACTATGATCGGAAAAAAAAAAAGATCAAGAAAAATGTGCTCAAAAATTTGACTACCCAGCTTAGATCATGATAATAAGAAGTGTTGCTGGCATAGTGTTCAGTTTAGAGGAGTCATGAAAGCACTCAAATTCCCTTTTTACTAGCCTTTGATTAATAACATGGAACAAAATATGAATCACCAACCCTCAGCACTGTATTTTGTTGTTTTCCTCAGTCTTAAAAGGGTTTTAGGAGATCAACAGGGCCGTGCCTTCTAAAAGGAATGAGATTAAATTCACCTTCAGCCATCTCAAACTCTAAGATGTGCATATGGGGGGACCACAGCAACAAATTGTACATGGATTTTGATACTGTATTCAGCAGCCAATGATATGTTATACCATTGTATTTTTACTCTTCCAGTATTTTTTGAAGTTGGGAGAGGGTTGCTTTTATTTTTCTGTGTGTGATGGCTAGCTACAAAGACACTGGTTTCACACACAGGTATAGCTGGAAATTTGATGTGCCTTTTTTATTTATTTTTAATAGCAATTCATTTCAGCAACCACAGTGAGGACACATGCTTTATAAAGCCTGTCCTTATCTGATTATTATTTTTTAGATAAAAAAAAGTCATTCAGGATTTTGAAAGATTTTTCTTGAACTTCAATACCAAGTTACATTCAAATCAGCAGTTCAAATCAGCAATGACTTTTAAGAATATTAGTAGGTTATTTTTTTTTATTGTGTTTCCTGGCCACAATGGAGAGTGTATTTACTTATAATTATGCCATTTTTATTACTACTATTTGTAGATGACACTGAATATTCATATTTCCAATGTAAAACCCACCTCCGGAAATTATAAGTAATACTTAAATCTTTTTTATTTCAGTAGTGATAACAGATATATTAGAAATATGGCTTCTTTATAAGAAATGGCTAAATTTGCAAGAACAGGTTTATGTGTTTGTCCTGAAGAAACTCTCTGCAATATAAAAATAAACCCGTGCCTTTTTTATGCTCTGCATTAATAACTGCACCTAGAAATAATACAGACAGTTGTGGTAGAATATACATCACGCAAACTCATTTATAAACAAATCTAACTTTATATATGAGAATAATGACAAAAGGGAGGTCTTTTGCAAGATAACTCATTTTTATAGAGGAAATGGCTCAGCTACACTTGACAGCTTTTTTGAAAACAAAAGAATTAGACTTTGACCAGCAGCTCAACAGGGATTTTTGGCAAGGCTGGTTTTATCATTTGCAAGGGCCAACTACTCCCTCTGCCTCACATGCTGCACAAGGAACAGTAAATGAGTTGGGGTGGGCTTTTATTTACAGGAAGAAATGACAGTGCCAGGACCACTGAATTTTTAAAAAAGATGAAGATAAAAAGTGTGCTTCTTTGCCCCTGCTTTAACGTGCTGACATGCCAAAGTCACTTTAACAGATTAACAAAGTAGTGTTTGCAGAGATTGAACCTGCCTTTTACGTGCTTAGTGGTGTATTTGCAAAAACCCACTCCTAGCATTTCCCTTCATTTCCTTGTAGAATTTAATCTCACTCTGATACCGTAAATTAGATGGACAACTTATGCCTGATTCTCTCCCTAACAGGGTATTGCATCTGCCAGCAAGATTCAGAGTATTATGATCTGTTGTCCTGCATCTCACAGGGAATTGTTATGCCACAGAAACACTTTCCCAGGCTGTGCTACTCATAATGTCTTGAAGTAACTTTTTGACCCGTGCTCATCACTTCCTTGCCATTTTCCTTCTGATATTTCCTCTTCCGTTTTGTTTCCCTGTAGGTACTTTCCTTTGGAGATAATGAACTTTTGTAAATTTTGCTGTTTTTATATTTTGATTCTAAAATGACATGTATGAAGGGGTTCACAGCTATATTCAAGAGTAGATTCGTAGCCTGCCTTATTATTAACAACCACAGTACAGTATTTCTCCAATAAGGTTTAACTTAGAGATATTGATACTCATTTCAGTGGTTTGGGCTTAGTCCTCTGAGGCACAAAATCATCATGGTACCATTTAACGATGAACTCTGGGAACCAGGTTTGAGTTTCTTATTGAATACCACAGAAATATTCCTTGCAAAAACGTGTTTAATATTCAGAGGTGTGTGACCTTTGGTTTTGCAGTCAGATAAAACTTAGCTTCTTTTTTTCCTGTCTAAGATTACAAAGGTAAGGAAATAGGAAGATAAGGTAAATTGCTTATTTATGCTTATTTCCATCTCCCACAAGGAATCTCAGAAGTACTTAGAATGCAATTATTTGGTTCAGATATTCCATCCAGGAAAATGTTTCCACAAGCATTTGCAGACTTACTGTAAATAATACAATCACACGCTTCAATCAAAAATAAGCAAGGAGGAGCAGGAGAGAGGGAACTGAGGCATAAACAGAGATTTGAAGCCTGCTGCTGAATCTACAAGACAGCAGAATGCAGAGTGGTTGCTCCAGGTGACAGAGGAGAAACCAGGTCTACCAGGGATGACAAGGCTGGGTGAAAAAAGGAGTAGAGGAGATGGAAGTGTGAGACAGAAAAAAAGTGTGAACTACTGTGCAGGAGCTTCTGGCAGCTCTACTTGGAGCTGTTTGGTGAGGGAATTTTTGCAGGTTGTGTTCTACTTTTTAACCACGCCTTAGAGGAATATTCAAGAACACAATGTCTTTCTTTTCAGTAGTTGGTTGTGAAGGTGGGTCATTTCATAACAAAAAAAGAAAAACGTATTTTGAGTACACTCTAGTACCATGAAAATGTTCCTTGTTATAGAGGAAGAAAATAAGGATCAGCAGACCATATCTGGACAAACTGAAAGAAATGTGTTCATCACTTTGTTAAGTCAAAAGATACTGAGTGGTGGTCTCCAGGGAGCTGTCTCTTACTGTGTTTCTAGGGATGGAGATGGGAAAAGAATCTTTGGAGAACAAGATGCAAAAAATGTGTGGCCGTTCTCAGGTGTTCCCTTTAAGGGAAGCAGAAAGACTTGTTTAGGAAGGGGATAGATGTGCATAAATACACAACAGTAGCTCCCGATAAAACTAGGTACTTTCAAGGAGAGATGAAAGCTGTTCTATTATTATAGTGTTTATATATATATATATATATATACATATAAGATTTGTATTATAGTGTTCAGTAATCCGTGATGGTCATTGCATTGCCCCAGCTGGACATCAGAAGTCATTAGCATCTGTCCAAGAGTGATCCTTGGTTCAGATCCCAACTGGAAATCCCAACCGGAACATAACAACCCACGTTTGTGAAGAGAATAGCTGTATGCAACCTGCTTGTGGTCCCGAATATATAATAAATCTTGAACCATGCCCAGAAAGAGTTTGGGGAACAAGAGTTTACTTCGACCCCAGTCTAACTCTTGTATCTTCGGATGGATGAAATCCAGTGCATGGGAATGTTTCTCTGTTACATGTTTGTTGGTATAAACATGGCTATCAGGATCAGCCCCTGTGTAAGACAACAGATGACTTTTGCAAGCATGTCCTTTATTAGCTCAGAACCAGCTACCTACATGGATTCCCATATCCTTATAGGATTTCCTATGGCATGAGCCAGGTGTTGTCTACTGATTTCAGACCAAGACACTGAGAATTACAGACGTCAATCTTCTACACAGCACCAATACTTTTCTAACCTCTGAGGAGTCTCTGACTCAGTTTCTCTCTTTAGAGGTGTTTGTAAAGATTAAATCATTGCAACAAAGCTTTGTGAAGATAAAAATCCTTTGTAATGGTTATGTACAATTATTTTTTCTTGTTTTGAGCAGAATTGCTCTCTGTCTATAAGTCTGCTAAATGAACCTGGTTACAGCAAGCAATGTCTTGGCCCATTGTCAACCTTTCGCCTAATTTTAAAATATGCAAAATAAAAATGTGTCAAAGCAAATTTTTGTGACTATTACATGTAATGATTTTGAGATTCTTGTCATAATTAAGCCTTCATAAAAATGTGAAATATTAAGATAAAAGTTTGATATTTAAATTAACCCTTGAAAAGGCTCCAGATCCTGAAAATTTCATGAAAATACCTTAGAGGCTTCTCGCCACTGTTGGCTTATATGGGTCATCATTTTCCCTTAGATGACAGCCTTTTCTATGTCTTCCTTGACTTTTCTATCCTTTAGTTTATCCATTTATCTGCCTGTCTCAGCTCTGTCATCTCTTGGCTACACCATAACTTTTTCCTACTGAATCCTTCAAAGCCTGAAGGCACAATATGGAATAAGAGTTACTGCTTTCCCGTGTCTCTAGCTCTGTGATTGTCGTTCCTCACTTCGCTTTCACGGATGGAAATTCCAAGATTTGCCCTTGACTCTGAGGTTATTTTTTTTCCTCTCACAGCTTTTCAGCCTGTTTCCATGCAAAGAGCTTTCTCTGGAGTGCTGCCAGAAGTTATCTTTATCCCATCACCCCCCTGCTGTTGCCAAAACCCTTACTCATATGCCAGTTGCAATTCAGTCATTTATAACCTCTCTTAATTTCTCGTACGTGCATTTTACAGAGTAATGCCAAGCTACTGTCAAAGAACATCCATCTCCAATCCATAAGCACCATCACTGCTATCCCCATGATTTTAGAGCCACCCTCTTGCTGTTGTTTAATAACTAGACTCTACACCGGCTAGAATGCAAGAATCGGACACAAGGGTTAAACAGGGGTAATAAAAGGAACATTTTGATGAAATACTAAACTGGTGGACTTTATGCCTTCATAATTATAAATTTCTTACCATATCCATAAGTCAGTTGTCACAGTCACCAGGTCATAACAAACTTGGGTCAGTATCTCCTTCTAGAAGCCATTTTCAGTTTGAATCCATATATCACAGTTTAAAACCAAAACAAAAATATTCTTCAAGCTGAAAATGTGTGCTAAAAATAACAGTGCGTGATGCTGAGATCATCCCAGTGTCTGACACTACCTGCCACCTGGTGGAAAGGTTTCTTAGTTGCACTTTTCTCTTGACTGAGTTGGTGAAAGGTTTCTGGGAGAATCCCTGGTTCCTTAATGTGCAGTGCAACCCAGAAAGGCTAGATCATAACTAGCTGAGAAAGGCTAGAACTAACTTGCTGAGTTACCTTCCAGACATAGCAGTTGGGACCCCATGACAACACAGACTGGGAAATCTGCTCAAGATAACTCTGATGGTTACTCACAGTAGGCTTCATGGTGCCACTGTTACCCTGAAGCCTGGATTGTCTTAAAGCTGGCTTGAGCCTGTTTCCATAAGTCAGTCACTGCATTTTAGACTTACTATAAATCTGTCTTGTGCTAATTTAAAACAGATTGTCCTGTGGCTGTTTGAATTGTGACAACAGTGGGTGTTACATCCTTATTGATTTGAGCACTGTTGTTCACTCCGTTTGTGCTCCATTCCATAAAGTGGGAAGGATGGCAATGTGAGTGAAGGCCCTTTTCTGTGTATGGGGTGTATTCTGTTCTGTACTTCCTCCGCAGTAAATACCATGGTGAACAATTGCCACTGCTGTGAAAGATGCTGCGTGAAGGTGAAGGTCTATTGAGAAAAAAGGTCACACTCCATCTTGAAAAGTTGACTTCAGGCCTTCAGGCAGATGAGGGGCTTAGAGATTTCAGGCTCCAGTTACTGTGTTCCATTATGTCTAAAAAAAGATTTTGTAGCTGATTGTGAGCCATACAGATATGAGAGAGATACAGCTTGAGGCAAGGGCATTTTTAGTTTCTGGATTGTAGTAAGGACTTTTTTAGCAACATGCTAAATATACAAATTGTGCATTTCATCCAGTAACTCCTGAAGGTAAAACATACAAGCTATTCTGAGAGCAGATTCAAAACCTCATTTTGATGGACATTTCTCAGGTAAGTATTGCCTGTCTTTGGGATGCAAAGCTGTGCTTCACCTTGTCTTCTTTTATTTGACCTATTGCATTCCTGATTGCACTGTGGAACAGATTGAACAGCACAGATAGAAGGTGTCCCTCTTTCCACATCAGTCCAAACTCAGTTTTACCTCTAACCTACCTAAAATTAATGCTCCCTTTTGGACTGGAAGCTCCTGAGATTTATTTTTCAGAGGAAATCCCTAAGCCATAATGAAATTTTGAGAAACACCTCTTCTTCTTGATCTCACCCTACTACTACTGGCACTAATGACAGTGACAGTAATGACTACTACTACTTAAAATTTCTTGGGTTTGTGTCTGAATCACTGGAAAACTTGGTGCTTTCAGCTTGCAGTGGCTGAAGAACACTGTTGTACTTCCTGAACTTAAAATGTTTAGACAAATAGGTGAATGTAGAACTGCTTTTAGAGTAACTCCAGGTAGCTCCTAAATTTCACTGAATTCCAGAATTTCACTTCAGATGACAACATCAACAATTCAAATCACCTTGCCAGAGGCAATAGTCAAGTTTGTAAGTATTAAAACAATTGATACACCTAGGAATCTTCTGACAAGATCTGTTTCCATTGAGACTTATGAATCCAGATTAAAATTATGCAGTTAAATCCCATGGAAGATCTAACCTGAAAGTGGAGGGAATGATATGCTGAAGACCAGAATTGGATATTGACTTGAGTTTGAGGCCAGAGGCATAAGAAGCTATCTCCCTCCCCAGATGGTTTCTGAGGTAAAGACATCCAAAGTCTGTCACAACACTGCAACCCATAAGATAAAAGCAAGGGTTTTTTTATATTGCACCCACACAAATGTCAGTCAGGGAGCCTCTTGTGAAACAGCTCTATCATCCTACACTGAAAAGAGGTGTCAGGTAGCTGTACCTTGCTACACAGTGTTGTTCATTTTTTTCAGCAAGTTTCCTTGATTGTGAACAAATAGAAAACCTTCTTAAACTTCCTGATTTCTCACAGCAATACTCCAAGTAAAATAAAAATTTTCCTCTTCAGAGTGTGAATGTTGAAATATTTGTAAGATTATTCATGTGACAAAGTGAAGCTCTCTACCTTGAATGTTCCTAGCTGAGATCTATGTAATCTATGCTGCCTTTATGTTTTAATTTTTTGGAGGAAAAAAAAGGAAAAAAGAAGTTTATATGAAAAAAAATTCCACAAACAATTTACAGTTTTTCCTAGGACTGTCCAATCTTGGCTATCATTATAAATATCTATCAGCTAAAGAGATTTATTTTTATCAGCACAAAGGGATAAATGTTATATGGGTAATCAAATTCACTGTGAGAAGTAAAATTTGCTTCCCAATTTCAGCTGGGTTCACTTAGTTTAGGGTTCACCCTAAACTGTCCCTACAACTTAAATTATACTTTTCTTTGATGTTTAAAACTCTTATCAGAAAAAACAAGGAAGAAGGAACACTCAAATAAATCCACCCTGATAGCACAAATAAATCCACCCTGATAGCAGTTCCATATCTTTGGTTGCCTCTTTACTTAGCCTTACTTAGGAGATGTCCGAAGTTATTCCTTTTACTTTGTAAATGGTTTAAATTTATCATTTCCATGCTACATTTAAGGGTAAGTGCCTTACTTCCTTCTGTCCTCTTGAAATCATGTTCTTCAAAAGCTGGGATAATTTAGTGTTATTTTTTTCATGTTAATTAGGTATTGAGGAAAGTGCCTAAGAGTGTAACATGGGCATTCTTCTGCCATGGATGCAAACTGAGGTCTTGGGAGCGCAAGTTTACACCTTTAGTCTTTCTGGAAGGACAATTTGTTTCCTGTTGAAAGAGCTGTGTGTACCCTCACTGACAAAATCAAAAGCTCCAAGTAAACACAGACAGATTTTCTCTTGTCTTTATCGTGCTTGTGCAGGTACAAATTTACAGCAAGATTTTCACATCAGTGTAGCTTCAGTACACAAATGAAAAACTCTCCAGAAAGTGAAATGAGGGAGATGCCTAGTGAAAATGGCAGTTTTCAGAGGTGTGTGTTACTTCCATTGACTTTTCAAAGTAGTTAAACTCTGCAGAAAGATTGGATTGCTGCTTCATCTGCATTAAGAATTATCTAAAATTCACCTGAACCTCTGAAACTTTACATAATAAAGAAAAAGAGGAGCGATGCAAGAAGCAGAAATGCAGTGAACATGTCTTGCAACTATGATAAACAGGAAAAAGAAGTAAATAAATTTTAAAATTCCTTGGCAAGTGGCTTCTCTACTTATTCAGGAAGCCAGTAGCTGTAGAACCAGGCAGATTATTAAGAAGTATTTAGGGCTGAAAAGAAGAAATCAAAACAAAGCTGAGTGTGACCTAGGTCTTTGTGTATGGGATGACAGAAATAAAGAAGCAAAAGGTCTCAGAAGAAAGAAGTGCTTGATCTTCAGGAATGATGAATAACAACAAAACAGAAAGAAGGACTTAAACATTGAAATCAATGAAACTACCTGCACCTTGAAAAATAAAGCTGAGGAAGAGAGAAGCTGTTGGGGAAATTTGCAGATGTTCACCTCCTAAAGAAGAAGAAACCAGAAGGGACAAGAAGAGAGAAAATTAAAACAGAGGAGAATGCAGAATTGAAGGCAAGTTCAAAGTTAATTTTATTAGAACTGCCTTGGCATTTTATTTTCATGTCTATGAATGTTGACCATGTTTGCTAGTGTTGAATTTCACCTACTGCCATGAAGCCACTCCTTTTGTGGGAGACAGCTACTTGGAGAAAACACTTCGTTTGCTGCATTGTGTAAATGTGAGCTCAGCAAGGTAACAACAGTAGAGGCTACAAGAGGCTACTGCAGTATAGATGATGAGAGTTAATACATTTATACTTTTGAGGGTACCACATGATCCTTTCCATCTCAGGACAGACTAGTTCCATATGTTAATACTTTTCTCTCATTCTTGTTCCATTCCTTACATCACCTGGGCCTATGAAATGGATCCAGCATGAATGAGACAGAAGAATCCTTCACTTCACCACCATTCATTTTGTTTCATTTCACTTAGGTGATTTCTAATGCCCTGCAAGACTATGCTCCTTACCCAGTGGAGATTTATTCTCTCCGAGAGTTCCTTATGAAGAAGTATCAAAGTAAGTTATGTCCACTAAGTCACCTCTATGTACTGTTTTATTAACTTTTGCATGGAATCTGAACAGGTCAGAGGCACACTATTTTTTTTTAAGAACTTTTGATCTTATTCTCCAAATACTGTTCTACTCCTCCTTAATTAAAACTCTACCATTTCCTCATTTCCGATTTGCACCTTCCGATTTGCACCTTCCAATATATTCACAGGTAGGATTTCCAAATATTTAAACCAAGCTTTGTGATTTGCTTTCATTTCCTCACCCAAAGATATGACATAATTTATATGCATTAAAAATGTAAAGGATCTAATTTCACCGCAGGAAAATTCCATCTTAACAGGAATTATTGGCTTGACCAATTTTTCCACTGAGAATCACTGTATTCACCGAAGAAACATGACCTCAGATTCATACACCAACAGACTCATAGAAAGGTTACCTGGAGGAGACTTCCGAGCTCAAATTCCTTCTTGAAACATCCCTATGACTAGGTGTGGCACACCCTCTGACTTTGCCTAGCAGAGTCCTAAAGCCCTCCAAGCCAACATTTCACAGCCTCTGTGGGTAACTTCTTCCAGTTCTGTGCTACCTTCTGAGTGATTTTTTTTTTTAAACTAATGTCTGATCTGAACCTGTTAAGCCACAGCGTGTGGCTGTTATTCCATTATACTTTGTTTTGTCGTCTTTCACTGACAGGAAGAGTCGGGGTTGATCTTCTCTGAAACTCCTCTCCATGCAGTTCTTGGCCAGAGTTAGATTCACCTGTTTGTCTCTATTTTCTAGACTAAACAGGATCAGGTATTGTTGCCCGTGGATCAGCCATGTGCCCTTGTCTGCTGCTGAACCTCACAATCCCTCTCAACGTTACTTTTTGAGTTGGACCGAGTACCGATCTCTGTGAAATCTCACCAGTGCTGGGAAGGGAATAATAATTTACTTTGATCTGATCGTATTTTTCAATATTTTTCAATATGCAGAATTTCCATTTTCTGGTGAAAACACATTCAGTGGTTCATATTCCACCTTGGAGACTATTGCAATCACCAAGCCCTTTTCAGTGGGGCTATTACTCTGTCAGACTCTTGCCATCCTGTCCAGATGCTTAGGATTACTCTGCCATATGTGTAGAACTTTCCACTTTTTTTGCTGAATCTAATAATGTCTTTGTTATATTATTCCTCAAGTTTGTCTAGGCCACTCTGACTGGAAGCTCTGACATTCACTTTCAGCCTCTCTCCAAGTTTATAACTACCTGAAAATTTGCTAAAGGTGCACTAGATAGTTTTCAAGGTCTGCACAGTGATCTCCATTCTTTGACTCTGGTGAGCCAGTCAATTTTTTCCTCACGTTAGAGTCTATTCATCTACCCTATATTTCCTTAGCTTCCAAATGGAAATGCAGTGGGAAACAATATCAGAGAAAGCTTTTGATTTGCATGTGTGAAATAAAAATGAGATTAGAACAAGATAGTTCCCTTGTATCATTCCTATAAGCCTCAGTGTCTGACATTTCTTTTTGTTATGCTATCTCAAGAAACAGTTAACTGCATTCCCCAGTTTAATACTTTGAATATTGTCAAGATAAATCTCCTTTTTCTTTTTCTTTTCTTTTGAGAATCAAATCCTGGCCACCACAGACTTGGGGCTCTTCTCAAGTGCTAACTCCTTTGGGATGATTTACTCACGTGTCTCAGTGAACAACAACATTAATGTAGCATGTATTCCTATGAATGTGTGCCCAGCAACTCTAAGGTACTGCAGGATATAGAGTTTCAGTTCCTCGTAGAGTCCTTGGTTTCCTCTCACCCTGATCAAAACTCCCTTTCCCTTCCACTGCTGGGGCAGGAAGCAGATCTTGTTTGTAGATGGGTGTCTGCATTGGACATGTAACAAACATTCACTGAAGTCATCCCAGAGCTTTTCTTTAATAATGACCTTCTTAAGTTTCCTTTCTATACCCAGCCACTTAAACTTGAGACTCGATATCTATTTCTCTCTCTCTGTAGATCCAGTCTAGCTTGATCACTGGGTTTAGAATTAGCCTGGTGAAGTTGAGGGTGGTGGGCAGTATGAGCATGGACATACAACAAAACTTATTCTTCTGAGTAACCACACTAAAATGCTTTTAAGCTGCATAAAAATGAAATCAGGGACTGACTAAATTGTCTCTACTTTGGGTTTGTTTGTTTGGTTTTTTCTCCTAAAACAAACCATTTAAACTTCAACTTTAAACATAGGAGCCACATCCACTAATCTAGACAAAAAATATTTACATCATGCTTTGCTTGCTCTCTCGGTCATATGTCTGACCTTGAAACTGTAAGCTCAATATGTGAGGCAGGCAGACACCATTTCTGATTTTCTGCAGTACTGGGCAAAGTACTGCTTATGCTGAACACTGAATCCTCCCTTCAAATGTTAGGCTACGTTGCTCTTAACTGGTACCAGTATTTCTGCAAAGGATGTCTCAGTTATTGATCTCTGTGTTATCCTTGTTCAGGATATTGTGCAGTATTCTCAGTCTAAATGTGATTTTACAGGAAAAAGATACCAAGACCAAATATTTGAGACCAAACAAGGTTTTCCAGGAACTTTTATCCATGTGGAAATGTTGGTAGATCTCACACCCATTTTAAAAAACTGCTTAGCATCTAACAGCTGACAAACTATGACCATCATTCAACCCCCACCAAAATACGAGCATGATAATAAGAAGAAAATAGAAGTAAAGAGATTATTATAGGGATGAAACACCTCTCCTCTGAGCAAAGTATGAGTCAGAGTTGCTCAGCCTGGAGCAGAGAAGTCTCTGGGAACACCATATAGGAACTTCCAGTACCTAAAGAGTCTACAAGAGTGCTGGAGTTTCGAACAGGATAGCATGAAAAGAAAAGGGGCAATGAGTTTAAACTAAAAAAGGTTATGTAGGTTGCATATTAGGAAGAAATTCTTCACTGTGAGGGTGGTGAGACACTGGCACAAGTTGCCCAGAGAAGCTGTGGATGCCCCATCCCTGGCAGTGTTCAAGGCCAGGTTGGATATGGCTTAGAAAAACCTGGTCTAGCAGAAGGTGTCCCTGCCCATGGCAGGGGGTGTTGGAACTAGGTGACCTTTAAGGTCACTTCCAACACAAAACTTCTATGATTCTTTAAAGCAGTAGAAAAGGCAGGCATGTAAAGGTCAAAAGGCTCTTGCCTCCCTACGAACTTGAATAAGAATTTGGTGGGGTAAGATTATCTTGCTCCTGATACATACATTCCTCAAAACCTAGTGTTCAAAGCTTGTTTCAGTTCCTAAAAATATATTTCACTTACATCCTTCACTCTTACGGCACATACATCTACAGAAACAGAGTCCAAGCCAATGGCAGCATTATCTCTGAGAGCTGGAGCACAGCTTAGTATTCCAGCATTTGCAAGTGAAAAGTAGTGAGTGTAATTAGTTGGAACAATTCTTAACAAGTGCCCTGTACATTCATAATCTTATGCAAACACCGAGATGACTGCATCCCCACAGTAACTCTGATGACTTTAGTATACTTAAAAAGGATTTAGCTCATCAAGAGAAATGCTAGACATGTCTCACTCCTTAAATATATTCATTTCCCTTTGAAATTGATTTAATGAGGAGGCTGATTTAGCTTATACAATCAACAGAACCAGACTTTAAATTGCATACTATATTACATTATATATATGTATATATATGCATGCACCAGCACATGAACATCTATATTTGTGTATAAACATGTATAAAGATAGACACAGGTTCTGCTTTTTTGTTCCCTCTGGTCATCCTTCCACAGAAGACAGTTAAGAAAAACAAGTTAGGAATCCTATGCTTCCTTAAAAAAAGACTATAATATGGCCTTCCTAGCAAAGGTCTCTAACACCTGAGGCCCTGTTAGCAGGGATTTCTGTAAAAACAAAGAAGAGGGTTGTCACAATAGGCAGCGGTAGGTATTGTATTCTTATATTCAGGTGTTATATTTCTTTTCTTTTCTTTTCTTTTTTCTTTTCTTTTTTCTTTTCTTTCCTTTTCTTTCCTTTTCTTTTTTCTTTTCTTTTCATTATATATTTTCACCCTCACCAAACAAGCAAAATGAACACTCTCCCGCTGATTACAATGATACATTCCATTCTGCATTTGAAAGAAAAACAGGTTAGGATTTACTGCAATGTGTGTGTAGAGTATTTAGAAACTGCTTGTATTTTAGGGAAAATTGTAGCAGCTTGTTTTTTCTACTTACTTAATTTTGAATTTTATGTACTAAGACTGAATGCTTTTAATTTCTTTCCAGGGGAATAAGAAATTTGTGACAACAGTAGATTCTGAAGCAAAGCAATTTAAATGCTATAATTAGTAGGTAGTAAGAAATGGGGTAAAAGTTCAGGAAGTTTTCATTTGAGGCTGTATGTGCTGATTAAGTCAGGACACAATTGCTGAAAGTCATTAGCTGGTTTCTATGGGATGTGTGCAAATTTTACGCAGAAGATGTGCAAAATGCAATTTTTCATCTTGTTACTGTATAAATCACCTTTTTAAGAAATTTATTATCTCTATTCTCACTTTTTGCATAAGCCATATCTTATTTACAACATTAGTTTAAACATAGTAACCTAAAAAAATAATCTGAGAGATCTATAATCACTAAATGTCTCTTTTCCATTCATGTTCTATTCACTGGTTTTTAAGAATAACAACATGCCTCGAGATGTGGAGAGGAAAGTGATAGCTGCCTGAAGCCATTTGAAAGGTTTTAGTTTAAAAAAAAAGGTAAGAATTAATTTAGCGTAATACTGGATATGGCTATGAGTTATTGGATAAAACTGAGAAATGGAAAATAATAGCTGAGTATTGAGAGGAGAAGTGGGAAACGAAGACGAAGAAAGAGACTGAGACCTATTAATCTGTAGAGTAATCTCCAGAGGGGAATAACATAAACCCCATTTCTTGACATTTAAAAGTAGACTGAACAAAAGGTGAATAACTGTACCTTAGGGAACAATACCACATTATCGAAGAGATTAACGAGTGATCGAACAGAGCTCTGCTGCTTGAGTGACTGTCCACTAATACAAACTAATAAACTCCTATGGAAAAATCTCTTTCAGTGCAAACATAAGACAGTTAGGACTTTTCTTAACTTTGAGCAGAGGTACAGACCTATCCTTTTAATGAAAAAATATTATAACTTTCCCCCAGTTCTTTTCTCTGACTCCTTCCTTTATCTGTTGTGTCATGAGCTCTTATCACAATGTATCAGGGTGGAAAAGGGAACTCACAACCCCAGGGAGTCAACTATCCTTCTGGTGAATCCCAAAATCATAGCCACAGCTCAAAACTGTGAAGACAGTAAAGCAACACTGATGAGTAATTGTACTACTAAAATTTTTGTAAATATCTTTAACTCACAAGAATTATTGTGTGAATTTAGTGAATGGTCCATTCATGCTATATTCCTTAGATCAACTGACAGGACATCTTACAAGAAGGATACCAAAATCTTCAGGGAACTGCTGAAAGTAATATTATCTTCAGTGAAGAATTCGATCAATTCTCCGCAAAAGCATAAGAAATGGGTCTGGATTATCTTTTTTTTTTTTCTGCTCTATCAGGCTGCTCTATAATTCCTTTTGTAAATTGCTCAAACTTCTCAGATAAAACAATTCATGATATCACAGAATCATAGAATGGTATTGCTGGAAGAGACATTTAAAGGTCTTCTAGTCAAACCCCTCCTGCAATAAGGTGGGACACTTTCCACCTTCTGAGAATGCTCAGAGCCCAGTCCATGCTGACCTGGAATGTTTCCAAGAATGGAGAATCTATTACCTCTCTGTGCGACCTGTTCCAGTGCCTCACCACCTTCATTTCAGAAACTCCTCTCTTATATTTAGGGTAAACCAATCCTTTTGTAGTTTAACCATTACCCCTTGTACCATCACACCAGGCCTTGCTAAAAAGTCTGTCCCCATTTTCCTAATAAACACTCTTTAAGTACTGAAATGCTCTCCCAGAGCAGTCTTTTCTCCAGGATGAACAAGCCCAGCTCTCTTAGCCTGTCTTCATAGGAGAGGTGCACCAGCCCTCTGATCATTTTTGTGGCCCTCCTCTGGATCTGCTCCAACAAGTCCATGTCTTAGCTGTGCTGAGGACCTCAGAGTACTCCAGGTGGAGCTTCATGAAAGCAAAGTCCTTTGACCTGGCTACACTTCTTTTGATGCACCCCTCGTTACAGTTGGCTTTTTGAGCTGTACAAGCACATTGTTGGCTCATGTCCAGTTTCACCCCCCCACCTTGTGTTGATACTTGAGTGAGGATTGCACTGACCCAGATGCAGACCCTGCACTTGTCCTTGTTAAACCTCACAAGGTTCCCCTGAGTCCACTTCTCAAGCTTGTTCAAGTCCTTGTGGATGACATCCTGCCCCTCAGGTGTGTCAACCACACAACTCCGTTGTATGTCATTTGCAACCTTGCTGAGGGTGCCACTTGATCTCACTGTCTATACCATTGATGGAGATATTAAACATTACCAGGGCCAGTACAGATCCCTAGGGGGCACCGCTTGTCACTAATCTCCATCTAGACACTGAGCCATTGACCACAACCCTCTGGATGTGACCATCCAACCAATTCGTCATCCACTGAACAGTCCATCCATCAAATCCCTCTCTCTCCAAGTTAGAGAGAAGGATGTTGTGGGGACCCTGTCAAAGACCTTACAGAAGTCCAAGTAGATGATAGCCACAGGTCTTCCCTTGCTCTCTGGTCATTCCACTGTAGAATGGCACTAGGCTGCTCAGGCTAGATTTGTCCTTCGTGAGATTATACTGGCTCTCTCAAACCATCCTCCTGTTCTTCACGCGCCTTAGCAGAACTTTTAAGAAGATCTGTTCCAGTGAATCTAACTAATGTTTTCTCAGTTCCATATATATTTTTGCATACCCATTTCTTCTTCAGTTCAAATTGCATTGATAATTATTAAATATGAATGTCCTAACTGGGAGCTGTGTACAATATCTTAGGAGATGAATACCTGTTTCAAATGTGCTAATATTTTCAATATTTCAATATTTTCAGTGATAGTGGTGTTAGTACTTTCTTTCATGGGGGTATAGAATCACGTTTGGTATTTTTCATGGTTATATTACACATTGTACTGAAGGGTGTCCTGTGACTGACTGGCAGAAAGAGAAGTCTCCTTATCACTTCCAGATAAAAGCACCCAGTTTAAAGTGGACTGTATGTTTCAAGTTCCTGGAGGCCTGAATCTCAATTTTTACTATCAAATGTCCTCCTTTTTTTTCCCTCATCCTCAGAATGAACCCATTTACCCATTTACTGTACAATATTCTGCCTGCTGACTGGTCTTGTAATCAATTTATTCATGAAATGAAAACACACCCCTAACTACCTTCTCCATGAATATCTCTCCTCTCAGTTAGAGCTCCTTTTCCAACACACTTCTAACTCTCCCATCAACCCATTCCTTACACACCTTAGTACTTACACTAAGTACTTACACTTAAGTAGTGGTTTCCATCCAGTCCTTCACAAAGGGACTACCATGAATCATAAAGGCTTTTAAACTCAGCCCACATTGATTAAATATTAGTAATTTTTCATTTATTTTTAACAAGAAGAAGTCCTTTGATTTACATTGTGAATAGTTGATCTGATGTAACCCAACCAAAGTATTCTCAGATCCAAACTGAAACACAACTTGTTTCATGATCTCCACTTGTCTACCATCACGGTAATTGCCAGTTTTTAAATTCTTTTTATAGATCCTGCATTCTCTTGGATGTTGAATACATTGCCTCCAAAGCAAGACACTAACATTTAAACATGTGTAGTGGCTTCCAGGATTTTCCACACCAAATCACATATTCATACCCTAGGTCATAAAATTCAAACTTAGCTTCCAGCATTGAGGTGCTGCCATTACATAGGGGATCACCTCCGTAGGTTGGTAGGGAGGTGATTGGCTTCCATTTCCAGGATAAGGGTATTGGGGGTGGTCTACACCAATTTATGAAAGTGAAATCCTACATAACTAGATTCATATTTTTTCATACATTGACGACTGGCTCAGTGGATGAGCACACTGGTTGGTACTTCTCTTAATTGTAATAAATTTTCTGGCAGTATATCCTATTAAAAACCTCATGGAAAGCATAACGAAGCATTGTCTAAGTAAGTGAACATTCAGAGGAATCTAAAATGGGCTGCATGGTCAGGCTCAGAGGGTTGAAGTCAGAGAGAGAGTCTGACTGGACGCTAGTCACTACTGGCTTTTTCCAGGTGTAGATACGGGTACCAGCAGTATTCAACATCCTTATTGATGGCCTGAAGGCAGAGCTCACCCTTAGCAAGTGTCCAGGTGATACAAAACTCTAAAGAGTTTCTGTTACATCAGAGGGTTGTCCTGCCATCCAGAGGGACCTAGACAGGCTGAGGGAAATGGCTGACAGGAATCTCATGATGTTCATCAGAGAGAAAGGCCTAATCAGGGTCCTGAATATGACTATTCCTATGCACCAGAGCAGTCTGGGACCAATGATCTGGAAAGCAGGTCTGCAGAAATGGACCTGGGTAGTCGGAATGGACTCTAAGCCTGAAGAGAGCTAGTGATATGCCCTTCCAGTCTCTTGACTACAGCAGAAGTGTCACCAGCAGATTGAGGCAAGTCATCCTTCCTCTCTGCTCAGCACTGCTGAAGTCATATCTTGAGTGCCCGTCAGGTCTGGATCCCACAAGAAAGACAAGAACATACTGGAGCAAGTTGAGCAAAGGACTTGAGATAGAGGACAATCTGATATATGAGGAGAGGCTGAGAGAGGTGAGACTTTTCAGCCTGGAGAAAGGGGCTCAGAGGAATCTTAGAAATCTGTATAAATACCAGATTGGGGTGAGGAGAGAAGTAAAGAATGTGAAGCCAGGGTCTTCTCATTAGCACCTGAACACAGGAGGAGAGGTAGAACCTGAAATACACACAATTCCATTTAAAAACTAGAAAACATTATTTTTGTTGTGACAGTGGTCGAACACAAGTTGCACAGAGAAGTTTTGGGGTGTCCAAACTTGAGTATATTCCAACCTGGACTGGATAACCCCTGAACAACCTGCTCTAAGCAGATAGGTTGAATTATGCTCTCTCCAGAGGTTCCTCACAATAACATCAAAAACAACATCATTTCTGTGATTCATTATTTTGTGGTTTAAATAATGCACATTTGAGTTGTTGAGAAAGGAAGTTTCCTGTCAGAGTTTTATTCACAAGAGTAACTGAGAAGTTCTCCCTTTCACTTTGCCCTGCAAGTGGCTCTAACTTCTTAGCTATAAGACTTACAGAGTGTTGTCATTTTGAGCGACTCTTTGTAGAGGTCTGAAATTTGTATGAGGTTTGTATGAAAATATGACTTCTTTTCCCTCTGCAGTCCTCTCTCTCAGAGAAATGCAGATGGATAAATTCAGTATGCTAGGCATGTTTTATTTTACAGAAAGAGCAAAGCAGCCTTTCTGCCCTACTTTTGGTAGAATCTAAGTCATTTTGAAAAACAACAACAAAAGGTAGTAAAATAGAGATTTCTTGTTAACGGCCTTTGTTTAAATAGATAAGATTTTGTGTGCAGCTTTTGCAGACACTGTAACTTTGGTTTGACCCTTACCCCTTTCTAAAGCAGCATCCAAAGACGTATAGCTTCATATCAAAGGGTGGCTGTTCAAGGAAACACCCACACTGAATAGCCTTGCCACATTTTTTTCATTGTTACTATTATTTAAGTAATATTTTCTTGAGTTGTTGAGATTTTAAAATTTTTTTCCTTATTGCATCCATGATCTGGAATAACCAAAATATACAACAAATAGTCATATAATTCTGATTTAATCACAAGGTTTTGGTGGAATTTATTTCATATCTAGGATTGGTTTGGTTGGTTTAGAGACCTGCATTTCCAACTACATTTTGAGAAAGGAAAGTGGACACAGAGAGGGATAAACAGCTGTTCAAGCATGTGCATATACACACACAAATTAGTCAAAAGACAAAACAACTCCTTTTTTGTTTTCTCAGATAATTATAGCTATGTATATTTTGGTAGTGAGACAGGCCTCTTAAATAGAGGTCTGCAACAGGATAATGACTTTACAAAATGTGACTGACAGTTACTGCACAACCTCTTCAGTCATGCTTTTACTTCTATCAAGAATGCCTTATATTTTCACCACATTTCAAACACATGTTATAGCTGAATGTGTTACTGAAGCTTCAAAAAAAGAATAAACAGAGTTTGTATGAGCTAAATGAGATGATATGTTCAGTGAACACATGAGAAAGAGGACAATGCTGTATCGTACAGACACAACACTAGAAAGGACTGCTTTACCTTCTGGATAAACAGACTGGATTATAAGTGACATTTTAGGTTGAATTTATTGCTAGTGGGTGTCTGTGCTGAATATCTGTTGTAATTATATACCCAAATTTGTTTGACAATTTTCAGAGAATCGCAGAATCACAGGATGCTTTTGCTTGGAAGGGACTTTACAGATCATCCAGTTTCAACTCCACTGCTATGGGCAGAGACTTATTCCACGACACCAGGTTGCTCAGAGCCCCATCCAGCCTGGCCTTGAACATTTGCAGGGAGGGGGCACCCACAACTTCTCTGTTCAACTGTGTCTGTGCTTCAGCACAACCACGGTAAGGTATTTCTTCCTGATTTGTAATCTAAATCTACCCTCTTTCAGCTTAAAGCCATTCCCCCTTTTCCTGTCACTGCTTGCCATTGATAAAAGTCCCTCTCAAGCATTCCTTATATGCTCCTTTTAGGTACTGGAAGGCTGTTCTTGCCATACCTATTCTTTTCTCAACTGATGTGATATGTTTTCAGTTTCAGACCCCAGGACATCTTTCTATCAAGCTCAAGAAAAAAAGGTATGAATAAATTATGGCTAAGACTGATGGGAACCTGAGACTATTACTATATGTGGACGTCATAGGTTTGGTAGCAAACTGTGAACTTCTTCAAGATTTGGAGTCATCCAGTTCCAGTCCTCAGGAAATTACCATCTCATCATATTTTTATTTCATTGATATTTGTTGCAGAGATATGAAGCGGAGGTACATCAGGCAGTTGTGCATTAGTAGCTCCTTAACTGCCCAGTCCAACTTCTATAAAAGATAGATGAGTTTTAATCTTTATTCTAATTTCTTACGATGGAAATACTTTCAGCCCATAGCAGTTCTGTCACTGGTACATGATCTACTACCCAAGATTTCTTTCTTGCATTGAAGGGATTACAGAGCCCTCTCGGAACTCAGATTTCAAGTACTTTAGTTGGAGCTGGGAGCATAATTATATTTGAGGGTTTGGCTTAATAAAAATTCTGTATTTTGGTATCAAAAATAAAACAAAACTAAATCCCATTATTTTAGAGGCATAGAAATGTACATATAAATCCTCTAAATAACTGCTTGGTCCTGCTTTAGAGTGTGAGTATGTGAAAACTTAAACTGATACTAGAAGTGATGCCTCTTCACAACAATACAATATTCATTATGTGTTAATGATTCCCTAATGACACATTTAACTGAACATTCAGCAGGAGTTTTCAAGAGATTAGAACTTGCCAAAATTTGCTTTGATGATCCCAGCAAAATTAGAACAGTCCAAGATGGAAGATTGCATTGAATTTTATGTGTTTCACATTTTTAGAAAAATCATTTTAACAGAGCAGTGGCCATCTTGAAGGTGGGCTCTTGTGTTCAGTTACATTGGCTTCATCTACATCATTTTTGGTCCTGGTGCCTATGCCTTCCAGTCTGCAGATCACACTTAAATTTATTCCCAGGTGTACACTCACTACTTTCTCAAAAGAAGGTAGGAATGTGGAACAAAGTTTATGTATCCAGGTCCCATCCCCTTAGGGAGTTAAATTATGAACAGCAACACACCCACTAAAGACAAGAAAAAATAGCAGAAACTCTGACGAGGTTGTTCATCATGAAATTCTCTTTAACAATGTTATTCATCATTCTCTGTCGGAGGACCTAGAGTAATGGCAAAAAAATACTATCCACCTTAAAACAATCTATTCAAATGCAATCACTGCACAAAGTAGTGTATTTTAGCTACATGGGAAATTGAAAAGGCCCACATTATTACAATGATAGAAGACAAAATATAAAATATGGATGTGTTTTGTAAAGATTAATTTGCAGGCTTTCTGGAGGTTTACTGTATATATGAATTTTGTGGTATATCTCCACTCTGCAACTAAGCACCACACAGCCATTTGCTCACTCCTCACTGCAGCAGGATGGGGGGAAGAGGATTCAAAGGGCAAAAGTGAGACAACTCATGGTTTGATATAAGAACAGTTTAAAAATGTAATAATAATAATTAGTGATGAAAAGAAAAATAGCAAACAGCCTTCAGATCCCTTATATCCCTGGATCAAAACCCTACAAACCGACCTTCATTCTCTCCAGGCACTTTCTGCCAGAGGCTCCACGTGGGTCTGTTCTCCTTGGCTGAGGTGTAAAGCACATTTTTCACACTTTGTCTTTCCTGCACTGTCCAAAGTACTATTGCACAACTATCTCCCATCTGATTTTTTTAAAGGCTTGCTGCTGCTCAGGGGCCCATTCAAAGTCATACTTCTTCTGGGTCACTCCACAGACAAGGCTTAGGATCAGACTCTAGTTTGGAATGTGCGTTCTCCAAACACCCAGAACACTTAAGAAACCTTGTGTTTATCTTCTGTTAATTGGTGAAGACAGGGCTGTTATTTTGTCTTTGCCAATGGCTTTATCCGTATCAAGTGATCTCAGCTGCCAGATTTCCTTATGCTCTAATTCCTGACTAGTGGTCCCAATATTCCATCATAAGTAACTAACATCTCACATATCTCACAGCTCACTTAGAGAAAGGGATGAGATGGTTTCTGTTACATTTATGATTTCAGTCTTTTTCTCCTGTTCCTGTGACTGCTCTTCTGCAGAAATGTCTGTCTTTTAGTTCTTTCTCCTTCTTCCTCCTTCTTCCTCTTAAGAAAACCTTCTTCATGTCTTACTAAATGAGCTGACTTCCTCCTTTCCCTCACAGCAGATCTTCCAGAACCATCCAGAAGCAATCTTGTGCAATGTGCTCTAGTGCTTTGCTTGAGCAGGGAGGTTGGAGCAGATGACTCCACTGTGGTCACTTCTAACCTGATCCATTTTGTGATTCCATTTCTTCCTTTTAGTTATGGAGGTGACTGATCCAGTGTCTGGTTTAGCCTGACTGTTTGTTGGTTTGTTTTTCCTCTTTTCTCACTGAGGCTGATGCATAATATTGACAGTGTTGTGCCTCTTTGGAATAGCCACAGCATTTTTTTTGCAAATATTCTCTCACTTTATCTGGATCCTGTAGCTTTTGGGAGTGAAGTTTCAGAACATTTGAGGTCACCTTTATGGCCCCTGCCCGTATTCTCCTACATGTTGTGCCACCCATGACCATACTCTTATAAGGACTGGGTGATATTCCTAAATTTCTTGTTATCTTTAGGCAAAACCAAAGCAATATTCCCAAGAAACACCAATAGAAGTATTCTAACTATTCTCAGTTGTTCAAAATGTTGAGAAGTTATTGTGGCATTCATAGAAGAAGGTAGCAAAGGTGTCATTCTGTATTACCTCCACAAAAATAACCCCAAAACAACCCCTAAAAACCCTAACAAATGAGGAAAATACATAATTGTTAATTCTCTCCATGAAATGGTACAGAGCCCAAATACCAGATTAAACTCAAGATCAATGTTTTAATAATAAATCTCCCCAGCAAAACATCACTAATCACTACAGAGCACAGAAAACTGCAAAAGCCAACACCAACTATTAAGATATACAGCAAGAAAAAGGGCAGGGTACAGATCAGATAAAACAATATCAAGAACAGAAGAATCAATATTGTGACCCAAAACTGTTAACAGGTATAAATCCCTTCTAATACACTCTGGTCAATCTGTTATTAAATCAAACCCTTCGAGACTCACATTGGGTGTCAAAAAGAACTCTCATGGGTTAAACCCAGCCAGCAACTAAGCACCACACAGCCACTCGCTCACTCTCCACTCCAGCAGAGTGGGGGAAAGAGAACTCAAAGGGTAAAGATAAGAAAACTCATGCAGTGAGATAAGAATAGATTAATAACTGAATGAATATAAAATACTACTTCTATTACTACTAGTGCTGCTGCTACTAGTACTGCTGCTATTAGTACTACTGCTACTTCCACTACCATTGTTCTAATGAAAATGAAAACAACAGAGAAAAACTAGTGATGCAAATGAAAACCCTTGCTCTCACCACCTGACCAATTTCCAAGCAGCCCCCAAGCAGCAGCCCCTTGGCCAGTCGCCCCCTAATTTATTGCTGAGCATGACAACATATAGTCTGGAATATCCCTTTGGACAGTCAGGGTCAGCTGTTCTGGCTGTGTCCCCTCCCAACTCCTTGTGCACCCCCAGCCCCCTCCCTGGTGGGGTGGGGTGAGGAGCAGCAAGGCTTTGGCTCTGTGTGAGCACTGTTCAGAAATAAAATCATCCCTGTGTTATCAAAACTGTTTCCTGCACAAATTCAGAACTTAGCCCCATACCAGCTACTCTGAGGAAAATTAACTCTACTCCAGTAAAAACCAGCAGGATAAAATAACGTGTGTTATTTTGGGAAGATACACCATATTTTTCATGTCTAGCATACAGTTTGCATTTCAAAGCCTAAAACTCAAAACAGATCTAGTTATAGAATTCTGACCTGTGCTTATGGCACAAAATAATTCTCTCTCCAAAATTTATTTACAAAATGAATGTTTTGGAGAATGTGATCTTTGCCAATTTCTTCTAATGGCAAAGGAAGTTAAAAGAATGGTGAGTGTTTCAAATGGAAGGCAGTCCTAATTTCTCCAGTGCAGAATGAGTGTTCATCAGTTAGAGCAGAGGTATAAAATAGAGCAGATCCACACAATATTTTGAACTCATCCCTCAGTTAACTGCTAATCTCTAGTAATATGCAGTTCAGGGACTCCTGAGACCTTTCTGCCCCTGCAACATGGTCAAGGTTTTCTCAGAAAAATTAGGAAAATCGAGTAGTGTCTTTGGAAGTTATCAAAAGACAAATGCAATTTTCTCCCTCTGCTCCAAATTTTAGAAGAGAAAAAATTGTGTTAGCAGGTTCAGCTCCTAGTAACTTTTTTTTGAATCTTCATTTTTATGCTTCATCCCGTGAAACATAAGAAATACTAGTTTCAAGCACTGGTACATATTTAATATTTTTCACACTCATGAAGATTGGTTCATATATGGTCTTGATGGTATCATTTTTTGTCACCAGTTCATTCCTTATTTAACATGTTTATGACTGTAACTAAACCAGCTTGCCAAAAATAATAGTAAGAACTCTCTTCCTTCCTGACAATTCCTTTCTTCTTTCCATATTTGCCTGCCACTATCTCCTGGTACTCTTAAATAATTTTCAGCTAATAATATTCACACAAAACTAGAGTTAATTAAACTTGTAATATTATGTTGGCTATAACATTCATTTAGTCAGCAACAGGAACAACATGTAGCTGTGCATTGATAGGATGTAACTTTCCTATCTGTTTTCCAGACAAATATAATATTTCATGTTATGCATGAAAATACTGTAGTATACTTTTTTTAAAATGTTCACCTTAAATTGGTGCATTATAATGAACACAATAGCCTTGATTTTGTTTTGATTTTTTTTTCTTATGGTCAGGTAAGCTTTATGAATGGAACAGAGACACAATGTAAAAAATAGTAGAATCACACATTTGTATGTGTGTATGAAAATTTTTTTGGTAAACTTTGTTGGTTTAGCATATGCTCAAATCCTCCCCTTTCTCTCCAACCTTAACATAAAATTAATTTTTAAACAAAGCTATTTTAGACATGATTAAAGGCATGCAAAATTATGGGTAAAATAATGATTATTTTGTACACCATTCCCACTATCTAACTACACAACTGTAGCCCAGTGTAAAGCAGATTGGTCTTTTCCTATCTGATTTGATTCTTCTTTCAGGCTCGGGTGTTGACTGTAATTTGCAGACATGTAAATGTGTAGAAGTGAACCATATATAAATTAGTAAAGCCATAAAATAACAGGCCCATTTGGAACTCTTTCTTTCTTACAAATCAGCAATCTAAAATCTCCAGCCTAGGAGACATACAGGAGTTCAAGCAGCATATTACTCTGTATAAACACCTTTTTACTACATTCTGACAGCTTTTGACAAATGTAACACAGAGAAAAATCATTTGCAATGGCTGCATCTGCCTCTTTAGAATCCATGATGAGAACTGCAAGACCAGTTATTTATTTAAAAGTCAAGTCTATGTGCGGCAGATTTTGTGAAGTGTGAACAGTGAAAGCACTTCAGTGACATCTTTTCCTGTGTCTGAGTGCAATGCAAGCAGTTTCTAATCTCCTATCCTGTACCTCTGGTATTTTAGTTTATTACCAAGGAACATTTGGCAAATAACCT
Source organism: Machaerirhynchus nigripectus (assembly GCA_013397975.1). Classification (NCBI taxonomy): domain Eukaryota; kingdom Metazoa; phylum Chordata; class Aves; order Passeriformes; family Dicruridae; genus Machaerirhynchus; species Machaerirhynchus nigripectus. The sequence continues at coordinate 209,709 of VZRQ01009573.1, forward strand.
GTGGAAACAAACCCTTGTGAATTAATTCACAGCATCACCTCTGAAATGAGGATGTGCTGACTTGTTTTGCCTGGGAAACATTGTTATAACCTGACTGTGTAATTGTTCTCAGGATCACTTGGATGGTGGACACTTTAATCAATGGAAGTGTTTCATTATTTATTCTAAACTCATTACTTGATTGAACATTTCTTCCCATGATACATCAACTTCTTGTGAGCTCCCGATGCCGGAAAATGGTAAAAAAATATTTGCACTGGTTGGCCAGCTCTAGTGTTTGGTGTGGCTTATGATGGTGAAGTTAGTGAGAATCAGTTACACGGAAAAAACCAATGCATTCACACTTCCAAGCTTTGATGTAAAGATGAACCTAGAGATGTCGCTAGTAAGGCAAATGAATCAAGTTTTCATGAACCACCTGATGTTCTCTATATAAGGGCTGAACTGAGTTCCTTCTCGCTTACCAGTAATCATTATCAGCATCTGACAAGTAACCAATTCTAGAAATAAAAAATTCAGGCCCTTTAAATTAGGTTGCTGTGAAAGCAACACAGATTTTATTCAGGCTCCCAGTGTTAGCCTAGTTATTTTGCTTATTTCCCTTTTCCTACCATTTTCAAAATGTACCTTCAATTACGAGAAACAAATCATATTATCTATCCAATAGCCTCATTCAAGTTGCTATTAGAAACACAACAACAGAATTATCTCTATTATCTGCTAATTTAAGCATATTGACCTTCTTTCTCCCTGCTTCCTGCCAAGGACTCTAGCATTTAAGAGTTTGCATGAGTATAGATGCCTGTGTCTCTTATGCAACACTTCCCAGCTACAGGGGCTATACCTGGGTGAGATGATTCCTTATTATCTTTCCCCAGGAGATTATCTCCTTTACAGCCTTAAGATTGACTTTTTTTTTCCTTACACTGAATTCCTGAGTATACTGCAGGCAGCATTCTTCACATTTTATATTATCTGCAAAAAAAACCCGACCCAACCTACTCTTCCTCTTAGGCAGAAACACAAAGCCTTATTCATTATCTCCAAAGACAATGTGTTTACCTCTGGAGTGTGCTCTTCCATATATTTCACAGCTCTCAGTGGAGTAAATAGTAAGTGTTTCTCCTCTACCTGAGAGCAGAGAGTGGTCTTTTACAGATTTTTCAGGTTTTTTTTTTTTTCTTTTCTTTCTGGAAAGGGTGAAAATCTTTCTAATTGCTTGGGCTTTGATCCTGTAGTCAAAATCACACATTACAGAACAGATAAGAAAAAGCCTTGAGTTTAATGCAGAGGAAAGAAACTTGGCTAATGGATAGAACAAGGGACTGAAAGGCAGGAGATTTGGGATTTATTCCCATCATTACTATTTGCTTCTACATGATCACTGTCAAGTCATTTAACCTCTGTGTTTCATGTTCCTCTATATGCAGAATTAAAAAATAACATTTCTCTATTCCAGGCAGATATTGCATAGTGTGAGGCCTAATTAAAGCCAGTAAAATGTTTTGAGATCCTTGGATAAAAGGTACTATAAAAAGTTCCAACTATTAATTGCTTCCTGCTCCCTAGAAGATTTTAAGTCACTTATCTCTTTGAATCATGGATCTCTATTAAATGAAGATTGCTATCTGTGAAATCATGCAGTTGTTGGCTTTTTAATTTCAGAAACAGATGTCTTGTGAGATTGAGCCATCCTTACTTATGAACTAACCTAAAATCTCAGATAATACCTACAGACTTGTGGAATAACACATGAATCCAACACACCACTAACCCACTTTACTCTCTTTTGTGAGTTTCTGCACATTCTTAAGACTTCCTGTATTAAGTCCAACACCTTAGAGCATATGTCTTTTCCCAGGAGGATCAAATCTAATCTAAAGTAGGTTATGCTTGGTTTCCTCACTCTCATTCTAGATAGAGAATCCCCAGGAGGAGATGGAGAAGGTGCGTCCATTTACAGAAATCTGCTTCTCAGATTACCAAGCTGTAGACTATGCTCCACAAATTGGTAGTATTTAAACCAACATGGTCTTGCATGAATTCTGAGGAGTAAGAGTTTCTTCTCAACCTTTGCATGGATGTGAACCCCTATGTAATACAATCACTTCTCCTTTGGTTATCTTTTCTTCCTACAGGGTTGAAACAGGCAAAAAAAACTTAGCAGACACTGAAAACCTGTGTTATTTCACTTCTCCTTTAAGGAATGCTCCAATTTCTTGCAACTCTGGCAAAAACGGACCATTTTTTTAAGAGAGCCAAGAAATTTACAAACTATCACCTTACATCTAACTTCCCAGACTCTCTCAGAAGGTATTTGGTTAATGGCTGTGTTGCTTTCAGCAGAATGAACTATTTCTCTTCAAGAAGACACAAACCTTGACCTGTGTCAGGAAGGCACACCTTTAAAAAAACAAGCATTCTGGAATTGTACCTATCACGTTACACTAACAAGACTAACATGACTAACAAGACCAAAAAAAGTTCAGATTTTTTTAATAGATAACACACATCCAAGAACGGTTAGTTTCACTATTACTTGGCAAGAAAAATTCCATCAAAATATACAAAAGCCCAGTTTTCTCCAAGTTGAATGAAAATTCTTTTGTTATCTGGATTTTTGCCATTAACCATGAATCTGGTAAAAGGCAGAAGGTACAAGAAATGCTTCTTTGGAAAAAAGGTGAAACTATATTACTGAACCATCTTACTGCTCAGTTTTGAACCCAACATTGATACTGTCAGCACACTTTATCTACCTGAAGACAATTTAGAATCATAGAACCATAAAATGGCCTGTGTCAGAAGGAACATTTAAGGATCATCTTGTTCCCACTCCCCTGCCATGGGCAGGGACACCTTCCACTAGACCAGCTTGCTCAGAGCCCCATCCAACCTGGCCTTGGACACTTCCAGAAATGGGGCATCCACAGCTTTTCTGGGCAACATGTGCCCATGCCTCACTAGACTCACAGGAAAGAATTTCTTCCCAATATCTAATCTAAACCTACCCTCTTTCAGTTTGAAGCTATTCCCCCCAGTCCTGTCACTACATGGTCTTGCAAAATGTCCCTTTCCATCTTTCTTGTTGGCTCCCTTTGGGTACTGAAAAGCCAGAATTAGGTCACCTTGGTGCCCCTCCTCTGGATTTGCTCCACAGGTCAACATCCTTCCTGTGCTGGGAACCCCAAAAATGGATGCAGTACTTGCGTTAAGTTCTCAAAAGATCTAAGCAAATGCAGTGGTTCTGCAGAGGGCTATGAAGAGTCAAATTCCAAAAAAATATTCACGTAAATGTTGACTTCTACAGGTGATTCGGGGCTGGAGAAAGATTGTTCATCACCAGACAGAAAATTTCCATACATGCCAGAAAAACAGAAATGATGATGAATGCAACTTTTCTAAAGTAAAACTACATTTTTAAACATTTCCACAGATAAACTACAAGTTTTTCTCCATCAAAAGCAGTACTAATTACTTCTCCTTGACCCAGGGTCTCCTAGAAAATAGGAACCAGCTTGAAGTATTCACTATTGGAGAGAGCTCCCAGACTCTGCTGTGGGTTGTATTTAACTATTTACTGAAAATGCTCCAGCTGCACCTGGAGTCTCTCTGTTCAATATTTATTATTATTTAACCCGTAAGGAAATGGAAATGATGAAAACATTTTTGATCAATGGATTCAGTCCTGGAATTTTTTTGGGTGTGGCCGCCTGTGATTTCTGCAGAGGGAATCTCTTCTTCTAACTTGACTGTATAATAATTTTTGCAACTCAAGAAAAGGGTTTTTGAGTGGATATTAGCAATTTTATGGTCTTTTGCTGTACTACTGCTACAGTTTCCATCATCAGAGAGTGAAAGACTGGAACATGATACATGTGCAATCTTGCAACCGCCTTTACCTAAAGTAATGGCAATATTTTCAAGGTTGCCAGTCCTATTTCTGTGTTTTATTTCAAGCTGTTTCCAATAATTACATAGTAGAGCACCTGTGCTGGATGAGTATCAAGGGTATTAAGGCCAGAAAATTTTGCAGACAAAAAGAACACTTGTTTTTATCTTAAATTGATTTTTTCTTATTCAAACAATCCAGTAGAACAGTCAACACCCAAGTTTATGAGTATGTTAAGGCATGAGAAGCAGAAAATTAAAAGGTGACTGTGTAGCTGCAGCTCTAATTGGTATTATTCAAGCTGGCGAAGTGCAGATAAAGAGCACAAAATATAAAAAGCTGGAGCTCAGATCTAAAGAGCCCTTTTCAAAAGAGTTCAGATTCTACTAGTTACACAGAATAGAACTGTTATAACTACTTATATTTCTATACAGTTGAGATATGCAGAGAAGCATGACATGTGCCAATTCATACACCAAATTGAAAGGCATATAAACAGCATGATTATTTGCTAAAAGGATTATGATTCCTAGTGTTTGGAAACAGAGATGTTACTTCTTGTAATTATCTATTGAGTGCATCAGAATTTCATCTCCAGCCACAGTACTAATTTCTTGTGCATCCCAAAAGATATTCTGCCCATGCGTGTTGTACAGTTGCTGTGTAGGTCCATCACAGCCATTTTGTGGTGTGTTTAGAAGCCTTCAGATCCCCAACATGGCAATGGTTGCTGCTAGAAGCACCAATCTATAGCCTAGATCAGCAGATATGTCAATGTGATAGGATAATGTATGGAATATAAGGGCTGTTGGTTTCAGATGGGGTATCTAAACCACACCATTTTAAAGCAAACAGGGCAACCAGATATTGTCTTTATGTTTTTCAGCACACTGAGAGTGCAGTTTGAGATGATTGTAAATGAGAGTCTCCTGTCAGGAGTTCAGCTTCCACCAAGCCCAAGCTGATGCTGTTTACTCCCGAGACAGACAACACAGATTTTACCAGGTAAAGGTTGCATTTATTGGCCACTATAAAGTGCAGAAGAGAGGTGAGTTTATCCACAGCCTCCCTTTCCCCCTCCACCCTTTCAACACAACTGTTTCCTTGAGTAAGAGCATCTGGTAACTTTTGCTCTGGATTCAGGGGCAGTATACTAGAGACAAGTAGGGCTGGGAAAGACCACAGGAGATGGACTTAATCCTATATCCCAACGAGGATCAGTTATATCTGATGAAGATTCTTCAGCCGATTCTGAAAGCCCGGCACAATATATCCAAGCAGTGTATTCCAGCACTATATTTTCCCAATCTGTCCTACCTGCCCTGAATTGACTTCAGTTTAATTTCCCGACATTTTTCTCTCTCCAATATGAGTTTGATGGAGAGAATAAAGCATTTATTTCTTTATTTAAAAATCTATCATTTATTTGAAGTTCATCACTATAAATCAGTTCAAGCAATTCCACCTTTCTTTTCATTCTTTCTCATGAACCTCTCATGCTCATCCTTGTTTCTCCTTATAGGTCTATGTCCAGCATGTCCATAGCATTTTTTAAGCATCCCACAATGGATATTTCTGAGCTCGTACCAGTACCAAACAGAGCATAGCAGGGGGTTTATTTTGCATTTTGCAGGCTGTACTTTTATCCGGATTGCAAAATGACATTTTTCCTTTCCACAGAAACATAGTATTCTTCACTCATATTCCCCTGTGGTGTTTTATGGCGCCCTGCAAGGGAGACTGGACAGAGTTCCCTCTGTAAAATCAGTCATGATTCCCCAAGTGAGCTTAAGTTTTGCTCAGCATGTAAGATTCTGTGCCCTCCAGTGATCAAAGCAGTCAATGATCATACAGACTTCTGAGAGTAAGTCATGCTCTAAAACAAAAGCATTTAAAAGAAAATCTTAAAACCACAGGACAAATTATGTGCACATCTATTGGTATTAGGTACCTAATTATCTCCCACAGTTGGATCCTAACCTCACTAAAGAAATCCCACCTCCTTTTTTTCTGGCTCCCCAACTTCCCTCAGCATCTTTAGAGTTCAGTTGCTCTCATCCACTGAATATTAAATCATGTAATTTCTCTTGAAGATTAAGTAAAGTACCTTGGTGTGTGTATATCACAAAACATTTTTCTGACCATCATACATCTCACCCAACTACACAGAACCCCAGACCCTTAGAATAAGTTAGGTTGGAAGGGACCTCTGGATGTCTAGTCCACCCTTATTTCAAAAGCAAGTCTAACTGGATGAGGTTGCTTTGAACTTTGTTCAATTGAGTTTGAATACTCTCTGTAAAAGTAATCCGCCTTCTGCCAAGGACAGATTTTGATTCCCTCCTCCTGGTACATATCCAGGTAATATGTGAAAATACAACACTAATACTCTTCCCAGATATTTTTTTTCTTCCTGATAAAGACTTAACAGAGGAGACCTATTTGTTTTCAACTCGAGACATTTCAAAATGTCAACTATTCCAGTCACTGTGGGTAACAACAAATAAAATTTCCTTTGTGTTTCATCAGTCTCTAGAATGTGTATCTTTATACAGCAACCTGGCAATTCAAACCTGTTGATTTCACCTTTGGTCTCTTTTCTACATTTTTGATACAAAATCCTAGCACTAACAGCATTTCAAGTGCAGAATTTACAGCCAGTGGATGGAAGCAGCAATCAGCATTGCAGGCAGTATTGAAAATGCAAGAGTTAAAGCAACTACATTAGAAACAAAAAGTTATATTTTATATTATTCATTTTTGGTAATATTTTAAGAAGAAATAGGTTTTATCAGGCCTAATGGAATTTAGTCAATCTTAACAGCTACCTAGTGAGCTCTCCAATTATGTAAAGAAGAGTAATTCAGTTCATACACTACTGTACGTGCATTACTGTATCTTCACACAGAAACATAGTTCCTGCTCTTCAGAAATTACCCACTCAACATCATACAATGAACCAGAGGTACCATAGGACTATAGCTTGGGTGGTTTTGGCTAGAGACCTTGTAACTAATCTTTTAAATGTGTGATTCTCTAGATACTCTCTATTCAAATACCTTTAGTATCTGACATATGTTAATCAGCTACAAATAAAAGCTGCACTGACGTTTATAGCCTCACAAAACCTCTTTAGCATCAAAACCAACCAAAAGCACAATATCTACAGTGAATAAAACAAGATCAATACAAAAATGAAAAAAAAAAGCCCAAAAAAGAATAAAAGTATTAAAAAAATAGCAAGAAATGTTATGACTCTTGCATTAGCCTGTGAAAATGAACTTTGGACATTTCTGATGAGGGAGTACCTGTAGATAAAACAACCTTCAAAGCCTCTTGGTACACAATGGCACAAAGTGGAAACTGAAAATATTTCTCTAAGGGAGGGAGGAAATAGAATATAATAGTAATCAAGCTAATTGGGAAAGGGAAGGGAACTGCAAATATTGAAAACGCTATTTAATTATGTTTTTTTTCCTTGTTTGTTTTTTCAGTAAGCATCGAATTGAACAGGATATAAACCTTCCTTCATGTTGCTGGACCTGAAATGTGGCAAAAGAGGAGAAAGAATACAACGACTTACCAGCAAGGCTGTTTGCTAGGTAAATATTTCATCCAACACTTGTACGATACACTATCTCCAGCAGAATCCATATACTATTACCAGCGTCCTGTAAAATGATAAAGACAAAACAAACCATAATTCTTTGAGGAATATTATAAATAAGAAATGCAAGTACTGTGTCAATGAGAAATACTGCATGCTACTGAAAATTCATATCATATCTACTAGGAGAGTATAGCTATTATTATAATGCATTTTAACTAAGATTGCTATTGGGGAAAATGATATTTGAAAACAATACAGCAAAATACTGACAGGTGGGTAGGTTTTACTTCATCAAAAAAGGTTGATTAATTTATATCACAAAAGAGCATATTCATGATACAAAATGAATAAAAACTAAATTGTGTTTATCTACTTGAATGAAGAGATTTTTCCAGTGCTGCTAGAAAATCCAATGTCAGTCTCACTAGAAATTGTTTGAAAGTATAATTTGTGTTGTTTTGCTTTACCTCCTTAAAGCTTAGTCTAAGGTAGTTATTGGACTCTTGTCTGAAGCTGGTAGAGGAAGAGAAGCACCTCTGAGAGCAAATCAAGTGACTTGTGTGGATGTTCCTCTCTTCACACATGTTTAGGTGGTCAGTTCAGCCTGCACTGCCGGCTGGTTAGCTTAGAAAACATGAATCCCACCCAGAAAGTGCAGGGGAAACAAGAATTACATTGTCTATTTTTATTTTGACAATGTTTAGCTGTCTCCCACTCCTGCAATCTGCAAAGTGGCAGTGGTTCAGAAGGCAGACTTCTTCATGGTTGTGAAATTTTCTCAGATGAGAGTTCAGGCTTTAACAAAATTACCTCCCCCTGAACAAACCCATGGTCTTAGGGTCAGAAAAGTACTGCAGATTAGACTTCAGACACCTTTCCCAAGGTGTCCCTTGAGATGATGAGAGAAGTCAATGGACTAACCTTAAGGTTGTTGTTTCAGAGTGAAGGATCAGAGAGTACAAATCCCTGTTCAGGGGCCCTATTTGAATACATTTTTCATCTCCTGAGCATTAGCAAGACACATAAAGCTCAGTGTTTACAAAGAAACTGCAGTATATGCAGGCTACAACATAAATATTTCACAAGTGTGCAGAACCTGCTAAAAAAGATCTTTTCTCACTTTTACTAATGCATCCTTCATACCAATAACAACCTTAGTACATGTAACCATTTTATGTAGAAGGAATAGTCTTGCCAAATATGAAATGGTTGCTGAGATACAGACCGATCTGCCCAATGAAAAACAAATATTACATTTCAATCTGCTTTTAGTGAGTCCAGGAGCATCCTCATCTTAAATGCTCTTTAAGAATATTTTCTCTCTTAACATGAACCAATTAGAAGGAGGAAAAGCAGATGGCCAAAATAAATTAGAGACAGCATACCAGCCCTGCCTCAGATCATTGCCATTGGCAGATCTGAGCATCATCACCATCCAGTCAGTAGTTAGGAAGAGAAGTATGTGTGTTTTTTCCCTCTATCCTTTTCCGGAATAAAATTGGTGAGGCACTGCAGCTGTCAGAGTACCCAGCTAGCAGATCTGAAGAAAGCAGAAATCTGGCCAAGGATATATAAACCCTTCTGGGGAAGACATTTTCTTAATATCCAATCTAAACCTCCCCTGGCACAACCTGGGGCCATTCCTCCTGTCTTATTTCTTCTTACACGGGAGATCAACCCCCACCTCACTGCAACCTACTTTCAAGTACTTGTAGAGAGTGACAAGACCCCTGAGCCTCCTTTTCTCCAGACTGAACATCCTCAGCTCCCTCAGCCACTCTTCATAAGACTTGTGCTCCAGACCCTTCAGCAGCTGTCTTGCCCTTCTCTGGATAAGCAGAATGACATGTCTAATATGACATCTGTGTTACGCACCAAGATAAGTCCTAAGTGGAGTAATTTTTAGATTGTTTGGTTTGGTTTTTGGGGTTTTTTTTTTTATGATGATGGCTTCAGCTGCTCCATGGTGTTGTTATTAATGGACAGTCATCCTAGACTGTAACACAGCACCATGGGGTACACACATGGTGACACTGAGGAACAGGAGTCAGGGCAATAACTGGAGACAGGCCTGATGCAAAAATGGGACATTAGCAATGTACCTCATACTGTATGTCAGAATACCTGAAGCTTTCTGAGGCAGCTGAGCTAATTGACCTGCTTCTGTGTTTGCGGAAATTAGTTCCGACAACCACAAGCTTTGGCACCTCCTAATGACTTATTGAAAGCGTTTTACCTTTCTGGTGAGAAAGTGAGAGTTTGAAGAAAGATCTAAATGCACAGTTTCACTAGTGGACCAAAATAACAGATCAACTAACTTTGAAATATTATTGTTTACTTTATATGTTTATATAAAATTACCTACACAAGCTATGAAAGTATTACGTAATCTGAATGCTGAGTGAATAAAGAAAGTGATTGCAGAGCAGTTAAACATGCAAGAAAGTCTGAACTGTTTTCAGTTGTTTTGGTTTTGTTTTTATTCTACCATTTAAATTGAAGATGAATTGCATGCCACACATGTACACAAGTTATCAGATGGTTTAATTTTCATACAGACAGTCTTATTTTTTGAGGGGGTTTTTTTCCCCAGTTGTACTACTAGAAAGTGTAGCATAAGTACTACATGCTGTATCTAATTGACACAGCTGCACTTCTAGTTAAAAACTTCAGGCATTTTGCAGTTCAGAATTGAGTATTTAACATGTCATGAGCATTCTAAGATACCATTTGTTTCCAATATGAATTGCATAATTGGGTAACCCAGTCCCTGCACAACTAGGGGCTATTGTGCTTTGCCATGTCATTTTGAATGTCTTTTATTTATGATAAATAATGGTTGTTAGTGTTTCCACTGTTGCTGGAGGGTGTTCTACCTCTTTATATTTTACTTTTCTTGCCATTCTAAAAGCTTTTTTCCAAAAGAATTAACTTCTGAATACATTACTTTTGTCACTTAGACCTTGTATTTATGACCAAGTTTTTAATGGGGCCAGTCTTACAGTAGATAGGATTTTACTTGGGATGAAGATGTGTCAAAAATGTGTTTGCCAGAGCTTTGGGAAAGCCTTGCATGTGGGAACCTGTGCTACATATCACAAAAGAATAGACTCATGCAATTCAAACATTTCCAGAAATCCACTTTGTTAGAAATAACTTTTTATAGCATTTGAGCTTTTTCAGGCTCAAATCTGGGAATCACAGAACTGTGGAAATATCATATCATGGCATATAACACCATTTGAATTAGAGTCCTGCTGTGTTAGGCATTGAACACAAATTACATCCAGATTGTCCTTTACCCCTAATTGCTCTCAGTTTTTATTTATAGTTTGAAAAGAAGAGACAATCAACCATACAAAGTTCTAGTCTTTCTTAATAATTACTTACAGACGTATCCCACTGAGAACAAAACCAGTTGCCATTTTCCATTATCTACAACAATCACTCACAAAAGTGTACCAATCCACCCTCCTAAAATAGTACCTCTGACCTTCAGAGAAAGTGGAGATTTTTACCAACAGCCTAAAGTAAAAACTAATGTAGCCAACTAGAATCTGATGGGGCAAAAGGGATTTTTGAGTCATAACTAAGCAATAAAATCCTGCTTTGCCATTAATTTCATAGTTGCAGCAATACAGCTATAAGAAACCTAAAGATTTGTTTTATGGAACGTGTTTATTGATTATTTTGCACTGAATTCTCAGGATTTACAGCGCGTCACTGAAGATGTCTTGTTTTGACGTGGACAAGAATAGAAGATAGAGCAGGACTGGGAGGAAGGATAGATATGTCTGCATTGTGATATCATTACTAAAAGAAACACAGCAGGCAGCTGGAACTAGATGCCCTTCAAGGTCCCTTTCAACCCAAACCATTCTGTGATTTTATATGGTTCTATGGTTTGCTATGATAAGTGGCTGCTTGGAAATGTGATTTTGAGTGGAAGCCAATTTAGAGCCAGGGAACGTAAATTCTATGGCGATTTTTCTTAATTTAGAAAGTCAACAACATATGACTTCGAAGAGTCTAAGAGGCAGTTCAGTTGACTCAGCTTAGTTGCCACAGAATACTGGCCCCTGCCAGATACATAACAAGTGGCCTCTGCCACTTATGTAATAGGGCAATGCATCTCCCCTTCAGATTCCAAAGAGCATGTCAATTCCTAAAGGGCACATCTCAAGAGGTCTTTCCTTATCTCACACAACAGCATGTAAATAGTCTGGATGTACCCTGCAGTACCTCCGGAATGGTAGAACACTCCCTTGTTCAACAATTAGCGTTTGCATATATATATACACACACATGGGATTCTACTGCACCTTCTCAGGCTCCTAATTTGTCCAATCCATTTTGCTATCAGATCACACACGCAGGAGATGGATAAAAGGAAGACAGACTAGGAGTACAGCATGAAAGATGTTATGTGATGAAATGAAATTCTGGCCTTGAATTCCCTTCTTCCATACAATTATCTATTGTCATTCAAGTTACCTCAGGGACGCAGATCACCCACACTTTGATTCTTCTTCAGATTTTGTGGCTGACAAAGGGAATGTTGGAACTCTATGCACTTCAAAACTAATTTATATTTACATCCATTTTTCGTAAGTATTACTTTAAGTGTGATGTGAAGGAGCAGTCAGTTTAAAGACTGTAATAGGCGTTTACACATATTACTTTGATATATCTCACAGAGGGATATTCACAAAGGCTAACTTATGTCATGGACAACTTAAGACTAATTTCCCCAGATTTCCATTATAGTCAGTTCAGGGAAGGGATCCTCCAGAGAGTGATCCAGATTAGAAGACTAACTTTTGCTAGCTTTTTTGACTGTCCCCCAAAGAGTATCATTTTATGACTAATTGTCAGTCAATTCTCTTGCAAATAAACACCTACTTCAAACATACAGACAGCATAAAATTGGTCTCTTGCTGGCCTTTTCACTGATTTTTCAGAGTAGCATCCATTCCTATCCAGTTCTTACAATTATTTTGCAAAATACAACTTTAACATCAGGGTAGCTGTGTCAAGCAGCACTCAGCAATTGAACCATCACTGCATCACCTTTTTCAGCACCCCTACACTGAAATGTCAAACCATGCTCTACCTACTTGTCTAGGCAGTCCACATTTAGAGACCTCTATGTCTGATCAAAGACCAGGTTAAGGATGATGCTCCTTGAGTTAACACTACATGGAAGATAAATGAAAGCTATGGAAAAAAATGGGGAGTGGAACACTCTACAGAACAGGCACTTATTTGCATTCACACATCCACTTGGATATCCAAAGAAGTGTGATCTTTGGGAGGGTGAAGAGCAGCACACTTGTACTCTGTGAAACCCCTTCTCTGTGTTGCTGTTTCTTTATGTGAAAATAGATTTTCTCATCGGAGTCTCACAGAACCTGGTAAAATGCTCATGAAGCCAGCTCTGTTAAGACAGCTCAAATGCTGTTATTTAGTAAAGTGAAGAATCATGTATTTCTTTTCAGAATTCATGTGTAATTTAAACAGAAATTCTTGAGTTCCTTGTCAGCAGCTCAGATATTCTTGTGAATGATGTATAGATTTTATGGAAAGAGAAAGACTGACAAACTGCATGTGGTAATGTATCTGGTCACTGTAATGATTCATTTACGTATTGCTAGTGGCACTGCTAGTGTCAGTTAACATCAATTCATTCATAAAATGCATTTATTGGCAACTAGTTTCTGGCTTACAATTGTCAGAAATCTGTCAGCCATGCTGCAAAGAGAAGGAAAACAAGCTTCTTATCTTATGTGCTACATACTTACAAAATGAAATTCAAAGTCCTACAGTTCACAATAATATTTTCATTGTTACTTTCTGTATTATATTTTTGTAGATAGATATGTGGTTCATATTTGTATCAAAATTAGTCCAAGAGGCCAAATTTTAACTTGGAAGAAATGGCAACATGAAGACTTTAATTTTAAGTATTTGAAAATATCAGTAGAAGGAAAAGGATGCCTATGAATGCAGTGGAAAAGGAACTGAAGAAATGTGAGAAAAGCTCAGCAATTTTACATCTGTCTCTGGGCATATTTTTTTTTTTAACAACCCAAGCATTGAAAACAAGAAAAGAAGAAAGGAGTGTTATGACAAAATGAGATTATATTCAAGTAATGAGAAATAGCTCAGGATACCTGAGTACGGCAACAGTGCAAAAGTATACAACAGTGTGGCTTCCAGCTCAAAAGTTCTTTAATCACTGCTCATAAATACTTGAAATGGCAAAAATTTTATAATGCTTTAAAGCCATAAAAATATTTGGCTTCCTAAAAGACTTATTTCCAAAGTTTTCAACCCGAAGAAGGATTATTTCTACAGTTAACAAGGAGGGACAGGAGAAACCCTAGAGAGAGATTCATCACACCTAAGTTAGACATCTGCATCTGAGCCAGTCACCCTAGGCTCCCTTTCCAGTCAGGAAGAGTGAACAGCACTGCTTATATGAGACATCCGTCTCTTTTAGACCTCTTCTTTAAGATGACAGGTTTTTCACCCTAAAACCCATTGTTTCTCATCTTTGATTATAACTGGAGTCTGATTAACTAGCTCAGATAGTAGATGTTTCAAATCAGATACGAAAATCCTACCTCTGCTATGTCCAAACTCTTCCAGAATGAGCACATGGCATTACCCAGTATCAGCGGCCATGCTGAACGTACAGGAATGTGTCACTGAAGTTGAACTTTATCCCAATATTTAAGAAAAGAAAGGAGCTAGAGTTCACTGCAACTGCATGCTTGATAAAAATATATAGCTAAATAAATGAAATTAATTTTTCTTGTCATATTTAATAATGATTCTGATGAATAGACACTTAGGGGATTTGATCTTTGACAGTTTTTTTGAGAGGTCTTATAATGGGCCGGAAAAATATATACTTTTAATTAGGAGATATATGTCAAGATTCCTAATACATACTTTCAGTAAGTACTTTCACATAGTTAACTTTCAGTGAGGAGATTTTCCTCCTTGTGTTTTTCATAACTGTGGTGGTTCAACCCTTTTAAACACGTGAGTTCTTTTTACTCCTTATGCATACTGTTGTTTTGCATTTAAACTGTTCACAATTATATTTATTTTCAAGAAATGCTGTTTTACATCCAAACCTACATAAGACAAAACAAATTGTTTCTGCTGTACATACCTTCGAGAAATAAGAAAAGTGGTTGTTGAAGAAGCGTTTGGAAAAACATCTTTTGTGATTTACTAGCTAGCAACTAAACTACACAGATTCAGGAAATCCCCTCACCTGAAGATGGTTAGAGGATGAGAAAGTATTAGGTGTAAGCATCAAATTTGCATGTTCAGTTCACCCTTTTCTCCTGCAGTCTGCTTGTAGCCACTGCTGGAGGAGGGCAACTGGTAAATGTTCCCAGGTTCTCCATCTCAACCCCTTTTAACATAAATTGAAAAGCTGAGGATGTACAATGTGAAATGGTGGCCAAAAAACAGAGAACACTTGTCAGCTCTAATCCAACTCATTTACAGAGCTGGAAAACATTAGTGTTATTCATTGCTCTCTAACATTTCATCAGATGTTCTTCAGGTGCATACTTAAATAGCAATGAAATAAAAATATTGGAAGTTCTATACATTTCCACATAAACCACTTCAGGCCTGACCTTTTTAAAAGTGTTTGCAACTCATTAAGAGGAATCAATACTCTTAATTAGCATTCAGTTGTTAAGAAAGGCTAAGTCCTTTAAAATTTTATATAGCATGTGTAAAAACTGAGTTAGATGTATCAGTTCCTTTATCAACACAATGAGCCTAAAGATTGCTTTTTTATTATGTGCTGACAAGTATCTAAATGCTCTCTATTTCCTGAGAGCATTCAGGACTGAGCAAATAAAATGGCCAGAATTTTAATGTATCAATTGAGCTAAAATAAAAAAAATGTTGTACTGTATCCTTTAACAGAAAAGTTAGATTGGATTCTGATGAATATTCCCGTAGGAAGAAAAGACCTAACATCTCTTTTATTCTTTCACCCAAACACTGCAAATAGAAAGCAAGGAAATCTTCTAATACCATTGATTCAGTCTTTAGTTTGAGACTGTATATTCCTCCAGCATTTCCAACACTAACCTTGTGAGTATTTTAATTCTTATTTTTTTTAAGTTTGGCTAGATAAGGGGGGAAAAAAAGAGAAAAAAACCTAGTTACTGATCCTGGCTTTGTAACAAGAACCTCAACCACTGCTTTTTGTGTCAAACCTAGAGTTTCTAATTACAACATTTTTGCCACATTTGGAAAAAGGAAACACGGCAATCTAAGACATTGCACCAGTGTCCAGGACTAAACTCAGTAATAAACAGATTGAGGGTGGAAAAGAAATGTTGATTATTGCCACCATTCATCCTCTGTATTGTGAAGATTCATGTATCTCTGTTACAGTTTGGAGAGTCATTGCAAGTTCAGACTTCATTCTAGTGTTCTAGATAAACATCATGGAACCTATTTTGGAAAGCAAGCTCAGGAGGGTAGAAACGTGTCCCCTCTTTTCTCTGGTACATTTTATCTTACACTGGTGTACTTATACAAAACTATTGTTTTAATCCCATTATGTGCTAACATCTGTGGAATAACATAAAAAAATTTATTCGACATTTGCCTAGTCTTTGTGGATTTAAGTTCAGAACAGATCAGTAAAATATCTGTCTGATTTCTGGATAAGCACATAACAAAGAACTTCACACACTAATTCCTGCATCAAGATTATGGCTTCTGCTTGAACTATCACAAACTCCAGTAAAGGATATCCAGCCTCAACTTTTAGACTTCAGGTGGTAAAGAATCCATCATGCATCCAAGAAGGCTTTTCCAATGCATAATTAGCTTTCCATAGTGTATGTACCTTGGTTCTAGCTTGGGTTTGTCTAGCATCACATTCTACCCACTGAAACTCATTATGACTTTCCAGTAAATTAAAAAGTCATTACCATCAGATGGCTTTCCTCACTTAAGTGCTTGTAGACCATGATGAAACCACCTTTTAAACTCCATTATAAAATAAATTGGTTGAGAATTTTACTATATCTCCTCATAAGACATTAACTGCTTGTTGACATTATTAGGTAGCAAATATACCGGTATGTTCTCTAAAGACTTTCACAACCTTCTCCAGTGGATCATAAACCCAGTATTCAAGAATGGCAGTTCTTTCTTTAAACACACCTTGTCAGTGTATACAGCGAATTTCTCAGCCCGCAGTATGTTTCAGAAAAGAGAGGCTTGCTTTTACATTCTTGAGCTGTGGAATTCTTCCCCTTTCTGCCTTCCAAGCCTAACAGTTTGTTTTCCAAATGTTCCAAAATGCACAAGTCCTTGTCTTTTGAGAACAGAAGCAGTTAGGCTCTCTCTTAAAAATTAAAAAATCCTGCTCATAAAATCCATTCCATGGCTCCCTTCCAGCTAGTCATGCTCAATCTTCTGTTAATAAGGGAATTTCCCCTTCTCGTTTTATATATAGGAAACATATTGTCTAAATACGAAAGGTTTGACACATCTATATATGAAAAGAATCCAGCTCCTTTAATCTGTAAATTATCCTCTCTTGTCATCCAAAGCAAGTAATATATGTAAAACTTAGCTATGTAAACCTGTTTTATCTCACAAACTTAGCCAGAAGCTCAGTGTTAAACAATTAGCTAAGAGCTACAGTTAACTTCAATGAGCCCTATAGACTCCACTTCTCTCTCAACCATAAACTGTTGTAGAACTTGTTATTCTGGAATGTCTGCTACAGCAAGAACATGTTATAAGAATAAAAAATAGTTGTCACTAGTTTCGAGATCAATTCATGGCAGCAACAACATAGTCCTCTTTGAATGGCGTTCAGTTACCCCTTGCTTTCAACGCCTGCTACTTAAAAGTGTTTGCTATACACCTGATTTGGATCAGTCTGACTTGGACTGTAAAATTCTTGTGGGTCTGTATATATATCTATCTATACATATATATGTCAGTATTTTGTGCCACTTTCTGTAAGAAATGAGGGGATCAATATACCTTTTTCCTTTGTGATAGCATAGCACAATAACAGCAGTCATGGTTTGACTCCTGTTAGCTGATGCTGAAGATAGGAAACCTATCACTCTGCTACTAAAGTTGCACATCTGGGCAAGAATCTTTATTCTGAGTAGTCCTGATTAACTTCTATGGGTGGGGTTGAAAATTTCAGGTCTGAAAAAAATAGAAAACTTGCATAATCTGGAAGGTTATTTTCATTTTAGCACTTTGTTATCCTTCAGTAAGTTTTAAGATGGTCCTCAAATATGAAGGTAGAACTTCTCCAACCCTTGCCTTGGTTCCAGAGTGGGGGTGGTACAGTGCAGATTACAGACTGGTGCAGTCACTTCAGGGTATGAGGTTTCCAGGTGCACAGGTAGAAGACACCGGCTTTTCAAAGTATCATGCTGTCTTGTCATTTTGGTATCCTTGTAGTTCCTAACCCACAGGTTTGGACAGGCAGCAATTTCAATCTCTAATTCAAACTTGACGGAAATTTCAAAAGTTGTGTTATGACATCATGGGTTGACAATATCTCACACCTGAATAAAATGAATTATATTTGCATAGGGTTATACAAATATTCTGTATTTTCGCCTTGTTCCTCATCCTTTCCTTAGATTTGTTTGCTAGGTTATTATGTGAGTAATACATCTATTCATTCAGACATGAAAAGGGTAGCACAAATAGTTACTTGTGCTGATTTGACTTGACAGTCTCTCTTGCTTCCTTTTTCTCCTATTTTTTTTAACTATTTCTCTTGACAAACCTCCAGCTACTTCTCTCAGCTTCTGAGTCCCAAAGCTACCATCTGGCCTGCAGCTTGGAAAAGCTGTTCTCAGTGTAGAATCTTCCTTATTTGACACTCCAGCTAAGACTTTTTATAATCTCTACTCCCACTATCCTAGGCATGCTAATAAAAAACAACAACAAATATTACTAAAAGAAACTGAAGCAAAACTTTTACGGCAGGAAAATAATTCATGCCAATAATACTGAGCACATTTGAATTCACTTCAATACTATCAATCTGCTTACTTGGGGAAAGAAAGAAAAAAACAAAAAAAACCCCACAACCAACCCCCAAATACCAAAAATGCCACCTGACATGATTGTACAGCAGATACTATAGGAAGAAATACCTGCTCCATCATGACACTAGAATACTTGAGCTGATGTTCTGCTTGCTGCTGTTATACTACTAGACAGAGTCACAAAATGGCCAACCAGTCTTTTTATTTCTTACATGAAACAATTGAGTCCATTAATTTCTCTTTGGAAGGTTTGTATTTTTCTGGAAACATATCAAAATATTGCCCTTGGTTTCATTTGTTGTCATGTTGAGAGAAGTGAGTGAATCATTGCTTAGAATGTAATACACTATACTAACTGTAGAAATTTCCCTGAAGTAAACACTTTCCAAATCTGATTTGCAACATTCATAACCTGGTCTTTGATTTGTCAAGAGCTAACTGCACAGCAGCACTATAGCAAGCAGAGACAGAGCAGCAAATCACACTAACTTAATTGTGACAGGGACTGGTTGTAATATTTTGAATAAAAAGAAAAGAAAAAAGACTCTCAGAAATTGAATCTTCCTGGTGAAAATAAGTTTCACAGAATTCTGCAAGAAGAAACCAAATCTTAACACCAGCTGGAGCTTGAAATAAATAAAGGAGAATGGAATACATTTTACTCTAGCATTTTATTCCACTCGTTTTAATAGTTCTGCACATTCTATGAATAGGAAACATTTATTTCCAAAGATCAAAGTCTATTGAATAGTTCACTAAAACTAAAGACCCACAGAGAAGTATTTCTCAGAAGGTTGTATGGGGTCACTGGTTAATGCTCTTGTATTCAGAGACTTCTGAACCAGCACCAGACGAACAGAAGGATACGTAAACCTCACACAATAATGAGTGTTGTAGGGTCAAGGAGTTATGATCAACAGAATGAGGTCCAAAAGACTGCTGATTGCCAGTGGTGTTTCTCAGGAATCACTCCTGGAGATAATTTGGCTTAAAGTCAGTGTTAATGGTCTGGGTAGTGGACAGAGTGCACCTCAGTAAGGTTTTGGGTGAAGCCAAATTGGTGTGGGGGAGCACTCAGTAAGCTCAGGATTGGGTCTGCCATTAAGATGATACTCAAAAAGCTGGAGATATGGATTCAAAGGAACTTTACCACAAAGAAAATGCACAGTCCTGGAATTGAGATGGTCCCATGCAATAACACAGGCTGGGATCTGGCTGTGAGAGACTGTATGAAATGGATTTCCTCCATCTGGAGAACAGAAAGGTAAAGGGAGCCCTTACTGTTGTTTATAACTGTCTAGTCAGAGAGTATAATGTGGATGAAAACAGATACAGAAATACAGAACAGTACAAAAAATGGCAAAGGCCGAGCTGCAAGATGGAAAAGTCTGATTATACATTAGGAGAAACATTCATAAGAAAGGTAATAAAACATTGGGTAAGGTGGCACAAAGAGGTTGTGCAATTTCTATCTCTTAATGAAAAATCCAACTGGAAAAAATTCCAAGAAATCTGGCTTAGGCTGGCTCTACTTTGAGGAGCAGATTGGACAAAATTGGCTTCAGAGATATCTTCCAGTTTAAACTACTCTACGAAATCATATTTTAGTGTTTAAAGCCTAAAAAAATGCTGTAATTTTGTTTTCTCACAAAATGTATCTTCTGCTCTAGGTGTTATTTCTGGTGATTTTTGTAGGCAATAAATGCAGCTCAGTTCTTGTCTCTAATCTCTTGATAACAGAATTCTGCTTATCTCACGAACAAGTTTTCACTTGTCCAATCTGATTGATCTGGTCTCCCATTAAAAATTCAAATGGCTATTAGTTTTGTTGGATTTTACTGCTCAGTGGTATTTTTTCTACAGTGGAAATTCTACTTTTTTTGCTGAGTTTTTCCATGTTGCTTATCTTTTCTAAATCTCAGTTTTTGCAATATTCAGTGTGAGATTAGTGGTCTACTCAACACTTAAGCAGGGACATCACTGGCATGTGGGATGTCATAATCTATGCTGTTCCTTCCTTTCCTTGTTTATTAAAAAATATTTTGCTTTCTAACAGCAGGTGCACTTTAAGAAAAAAGGTGCTATATGTAAACATGCCATACATAAATAAAATATATTAAGGCTGGATTTCTAAGAGTAGAAACTTTCATTAGGATTAACAGGCAATAAAGGGGGTGGTGGAGGAGCAGGAAAGAGATTTCTACTGCAAGGCCCATCTGCTACCTACAGGAAAAATCACTGTTCTGTGGAAATAATTCCTGGCTGAGGAACAGTGTGCAAAACCACATCACAGTCCCTGCTAGCTGAGGATTCATTCTGCATTCCTATGAAGATGTATGAGTATATATCTCTTTGACTGCTTGGGCTTTAGTTGTGTTCTGGTTTCCAGGCTGGATCGGAAGCAGTATTGTCCTTTGCAATGTGTTAATTTCTCCTAGACTCCAATCCTTATATTTCTACTAATCCTATTAGGAATCCATTTCATGAAGAAAGGACAAAGTATAAGTCTTAATAATTTAGACACTAATATGGATTTTCAAGAGACTTTGAGTTCTGATCAACAGCTAAAATATATTTTCTTTTTATGAGCTTAGGGCTGGTCACACGTCCACCTAGAGCAAGGTGGTTATGTGGCTGATATTGACAGCCCAACAACTCCATCAGTTATCTCAAATTACATTTATCTTAATGGTTCTGCAGTTTAGACATGCATGAAAGAATTTTTGTGAGACCGTCCAGTAAAATGCTCACATTTACTTGACCATGGGCTTGACAACTACAGCTACCTTTGCTGTGTTAATACCCAGAAGTCCTGTATTCCTGTTGGGTGTGTGAGGCTCGCCGAAGCTCGTGTGAAGCTCTGTAATCTTGCTGCCCTTTGAAATTGCTTGTGTGTTAGAAAAATAAAGCTAAAATCATTCAGCTGACCCTTTTCGAAGGCAGATCAGAGGCTCTTACTGGGAATTTTATACATTCGTGTGTACATGAACATATGGAAAACATTTCAGTTTCTTAAATTCTTGTTTTTCTATGTTACACAAAACAGTACACAATTGTTCTGCATGAGGGCAAAATACTACATGGGCTGCAATTTAAGAGAAAGAGGCTATTAGTACGATGTCATATTCCTTTGACAAGCACATGCTTTTGTACTGTACTAAGGCTAGGTCAATTCAAATTTTACATTGCTTTTCCTGGAAAATGCCAAGAGGCTAGAAAGTGCAATGTAACATCTCTGTTGATTTTATATCCAGGTTCTCATAGAACAAAAGGGAATTAAGCACTCAGTGAAAAAATTTTCCATAAATATGTATGTAGAATTTCTATTCATTGAGAACTGTCTAAGGAAGACTTGATTCCCAAGTTGTAAACTTTCATTTGCCTTTATAATTAGGTGATCTTGTCCACATAGTAATAAACCAGACATAGTATTTTACTAAAAATGCACCTGAAATTATTTAGGGAAGAACATATTCCTTTGTTTCATTGAAACTCACATAAATAAAAGATATTCAAAGCTACAAAAAACAGTCCTCCCTTCTACCTCTCCTTTTTTGTAATATTATTTTATCATTTGGGTCAAAATGTGGTTAGCTACTCCAGACCAGCATCTTTATTAATTTCATATGTTACTGTGAATAACCTGGTGCATTAAATTACCAAGTAGAGAAAAAAGATATAACTTTGCAGATGATTAGAATGAAAAGAAAAAAATAATCAAGAAAAAGTTAAGAGGGAAAAAGGAAGAACTCAGCAACCTGAAAGAAAATATTAGCTGACCATTGGACAAGTGAATGGGTATTTCATTGAGGGGGAATTAAAACTGAACAGCATAACGAAGAAAACTAACAACTCAGTGAAAGTGAATCATAGTAAGGAGACTGAACACATCGCAATTAAACATTGAGTATGAAAAGTGGGATTCAGAGGAGAAGCTTTTGCCCCAAATAATAGTTCACATGTGCATTCATTGAGGAAATAGTTTTTAATGAGGAATTCTTTCAACTCCTTTCATTAGGAAGTGACAAGTTTCATTAGAGGAATATTTGGTGATATTTTTTCTTCTCCTCCTCCCTTTGGTAATTCATCCCCACTTATGTCACATTCCATTTTTGTCTTTCGTGAATTTTCCAATTTATCATAAAAGGAGCAAGTCATCAGGTCCATAATTCACTAATATGGAGCAAGGAAGGGTTAATGAAACTTCACTCAAAAGAGAAGAAAGCCCAGTAGTCTCCAAGAGCTGATAAGCAAGAATCCTACTCAGTTTGGGGGAATGCTGTTCCATTTTCGTTTGAGTTCTTTTGCAAAGTTTCTGTTTGCAGAGGATGCATATGCTAAAATATATTTTTTTAAAAGGTCATGATTTGATATTTTTCCAGACAAAATGGAAAAGACATGAAAATATAATTTTTGAGCTGGAAAGGGCCACTGAGGTCAGTGATCAGAGACTGAACACATGCTAATATAGCAAATAAGCAAAGCAGTCAGAGCTAGATTATTATTTCTACATTAAAGACTCAAACTTCTGGCAGGCAATATTTATATCAAAACAGTATATTGAAATACAATACAGGCTGCTGTACATGAACAAATCCTGGGGAGCTTTCAGGGGGTTTTGGGGACGGGTTTTTTTTTCTTTCCACAGGCTTTATCTTACGCATTTCCAGCTACAGGAGAGAAAGCTAACCCACAGGGAGCCGCATGAACAAACCAGCTGATACTGGCATGGGCACAGCGACTCTGATCTAAATGAAGATTGAAACTCAGCAGTGAATGTAATGGTTAGGAGAACAAGGTGGCAGCACTAGTGAAAGGGGTGATAGGGCTTGAATAAAATTAAAATCAACATATTCATGGTATTTTGAATTAATCTTTATTAACTGAGTACAGAATGATGAATCCAGGCTTAAAGAAAAAGAAAACTCTTCAAGCTTTAGATGAAAGAGATAGTAAGAGTGATTTTTGGCTGTATTAATTTCTTTATGACTTTTAATTGAAATATTATTTATAAGGCAACACTAGCTAATAGACATATTTTTTCTGTGAAATATGTTGAACTACTCAAGCCAAAAAAAGCGCCTGCCTTGTGAATTAGGTGGAAATTTGGATGATTTATTTGTTCCTGATCTAATCCTGATCAAAAATAGCTCACTGAATTCCTACAGCACTTTCATAGGAGAAAGCAAAAATATAAGGACTTCTACTGTGTCTTATGAGGAAAAAACTCTGGATGAACAATCATTGCAAAAGATTCTTTTACCTTGTTCGATCAATTACAAACCCTGTGTCTTCTCTTTTACAAGAAGTTGGGCTAATACTTAAGTTGGACAATACTTAAGTGAATATCCAAGAATAATTTTAAAAAGCATTATCAGAACTTTCTCACAGCTCTTCATCTATCCTATTTTTCTGCCCTATTCACCCACATTCATCTACCGAAATTCACAATTCTTCATCTCTTGCAAGAACCCTAACTGGCTAAGTGGCATAATTTTCAATAAAATAGCATAATTTGAACAGTATTTCAAAAAAGGCTACACAGCTTTTTTGGGGGAAACAAATGAATTCTGCATCTTAAATATCAACAAATATTTATACAGCTAACAATCTGCATCTTAAGTGGTCTCTAGAAATTTAAAGAAAGGGCATACTGTAGTACTCCATGATAAACTCAATAATAATTAGAATTCCTACCAGACTGTTAACTAATGCAGACATATTAACATGTATTTTTAGCTGAGCTTATTTGGTTCTAATAAAATTTAAAGAAGCAAAGCTGAAGCATAGCATCTGCTCTACTATCAGCTCTGCATTCTGCTGTGCCATTTACACACTGCCACTGTGTATGTTTTTGAAATGCTGAAATTAAGTCCTAGATTGATCCACTATTACTGCTTTAAAATCGTCTATGTATAAGCCTCTACTTTTAAATTCTGTGATACAGGACTTCTGGAGGGATGCAACCCCAAAAGTAGAAGCCTAAATTAGAGACTTAGCTCAACAGAAGTGATGGCACTTGATCCTTATGTCAGTCTCTCAGAAAACAGATTCCACTACATGTATCCCTAAACATATATGCGTGTTTCTTTTTGATGTCCAGGCTCATTAAAAGCAGAATTTTTAGGTTTTTTTAATTTTTCAAAATATTTTTGTACATTCTAACGACTGCAAGGCTGGAGTCTCTTTCATGACTGGGAATCATGCTAAAATGAGATGGCACAAATATTAAATGGAAAGTGATTTCTTTTGTAGTACTGATATTTCTTAAGTGATAGATTTCACTGAAGGACAACAAATTTCAAGGTAAAGAAGAGTCTGGGCCTTTACATATGATTTGGGGGAGTTAATGCTGAATGAAAACATAGTTCTTGAAGTCTTTGCAAAGAGTTTGCTGCATGTTTTCACCCCTCCCTTCACATCTGCCTGGAGGCTGGTGCAGTCAGAGTCCTGTCAATGGCACTTCTAAATTATGATGGGTTAATTCTCATCTCTCTGGGCATCACTGGTGCTTGACAAGGTGTGAGATCTGAGGACACATCGGCAGTGTCGAGCATGTTGAGTGCCTTGGACAGTGTAATTCAGACACCTCAAGAAACGTCTCCCTGAGGATGTCTCACAGAAATGAAGTTATAATCTGAGAAGTTGTTCCACTAGATTTGCTTTCCTTTAGGAATCGTGAAGAAATATAATTTAGTTGACTTCAGGCAACTGGACAAATCTCTTCAGAGTTCTGACAGGCAGAAAGAAACAGCAGATCTAGTCCTGTTTACTGAGTATAGCTTGATTTAAGTGATCAAGGTAACATTAGAAGGAGTGTAGTCACTTTTGGGGAGACACATGTACAAGAATTAATTGAATAATTTGTGAAGTATTAAAAATAAATATTTTACCTTTTTTAAAAATGTAAGTTATATTTACATTGAATTAATTATATTTACATAAATTAATCTGTGGTGTTTCTCTGCAAATGCAGTCCTCCTTCCTGAAATATGTACTCGGGGGATCTCAGTATACAAGCACAGTTTATTACAGTGTAATTTGCATACAATAGCAAAAGGGAAGGGAAGGGAAGGGAAGGGAAGGGAAGGGAAAAAGA
>VZRQ01009573.1:239794-268687 GCA_013397975.1 Machaerirhynchus nigripectus
GTTCCTCACGGACAGTTTTAAAACTGATTATTTGGTGCAGCTCTGGACACCTGATGATTTTTAATATAATAGAAAACATTTCTGTTCTTTTCAAAAAGACAAACCATCTCCATGTGGGCTTGAAGACAAATACCAATCAACATGACAGGCAGAAACAAACACATGCTCTGCTGTCTGCTAATGTGTCCTAATTCCCTCTTCATCCAAAATGGTAGATATTCAAAAAATCACAGAAATTTATACTCTTTTTTTAATTATGAACATAGGTCTCAGGTTATCACAAAAGTGAGTACTTCAGCAACTGATGCATTCAGTAGACGGACAAAAGACAAAATGATGAATTTTAATATTCTTATATTAAATGCGTAAATTCCATTTTATGCAATGCTGTAAGTATACTCATTGCAATAAGCATTGTATACTGCTTTTTTTCCCCCTTCAACTGAGTTTCTGTGATATTAGCAATTTCTGTGTATTCACATTCCAGCACTCTCTCCAGGTATCAGCACACAACTTTAGCTCAAAATATAAAATAATCCATCTATAAACTTTATGCACTCTGTAAAAACTCACAGAGGCTGAGAAACCGGATATTATACAGTATTTAGGTATAGCACAATAGAGACTAACACTGCAATTCTGCTCCTAATGAACACCATGGCCTTCTGTCAACGACTTCTGTAAGAATAGGACTTTGCATAAGAAAGACATCATTGTATGGTCACCCAATATAATCTGCATAAATATGCCAGAGAAATCAATCTAGTAATATCTTCATTGAGTCACTTCTCATTTTACTGGAGTATAACCTTTAAATCCAATTTGGGCGTAGAATTGTGAGAATTATAAATTCAATTCCATGTTAAATATATTTTATTTCTTTCTACTTTGAATTTGCCTACTTTTAACTTCCAGGCATTTGATCCACCTGTAATGCTTTTCTGCTGTGAGAAACCTTCCACAGTCTTACAACACAATTACTGTCCTAATATTCTTTAGGATATATTTGCCAAAGGGAGATGATTTGGTCTAAATCAGCTGTGTTTCTGTCTTAAGGCCGATTTCTATTTGCATTATGTCTCCTTACAACAGCTGAGCAACACAAAGGGGTTTTAAGGACAATGAATATCCTCATGGTCTCCCCCAGGAAACAGATATATTTATGATATAGGCACACTTAGAGAAAATTAACGAGAAACACTGGTTTCCCATGCTAATTGAACTCTTAGTGGATTTACGCAGGTAAATCCTTTGTCCTTTCTTCTTCCACAGGCCAGAGAGACCTTCCCAGGCTCAGGAGAGCCAGAAAAATAGTACTACACGTAGCCACAGGTGTCGGCTACAACACATGAGCCAGTAATCCCAGACAGCCTTTCCCACCAGAAAGAAACGCAGATCCTGCTAGAGTGCAATTTATGTCTCCTAAAACAGGCATCTAAACTCAGCCAGATGAGTTGTGCCCTGAAAGGACCTCCAGCAACAAGAAATGGGAAGCAGGGTAATGATCACAGATGAAGGCATACTTAGAAGGGTTACACGCAGTTACGTTTAGTTAATTCCACCCTCACTGTAATGCTTTTGAAGAGAAACATTGGTTTAAAGTGTCAAAATTCTAAACTCATTTCTTGTGTGGGGAACAGGGGTGTTTAATCAAGAGTCCCTGCTTCCTGAGGGAACAAATAAAATTCCTGGTTTCCAAACAGGTCTTGTTGCAAAGGATAGGACATCTCAGTGTTTGGACAGGGAATTCATAATGACATAAAGGGTCAAAACGTTAGTGTGACTGGGTATTCTAAAAAATATTTTTCTCTTGGTGAAATTGTATAGAAATTTCAGATTTGTTAAAACTATGATCAATTCTCTAATAAGGATTTTTTCTTTATTTGATACTCTTTTACCATTAACAATAGTTAGATTCAGTTAATGAAGTATGAATATGAATGAAATATTTGGGTATTTAGGATTCTGCAGATAATCACTATTTTCATGCAGAAAATATGTTTTCAAAGGAACAAATTTTTCTAGATACAAACATCTAATTTCAAAATCTTACATAATTTAGAAATTGTTTTTCTTTGGTTTTCCGTTCTATCAATGTTTCATTTTCATTTTAGAAGTAATTTTTAAGAGTTAATTTATGCAACTCGGTTTTGAGTTATTTTTTCCAAGAGAAAACAATGAACAAGCAAAAAACAACAGTTTTTCCTCATAAGATTGGTAGAATACCTGGGTTGAGTACATTTAGAGTTATTGTAAGAATTATTTAAAAACAGTAGTGATTTTATCTAGTCAACAAATTTATTTGGAAATTAGGTAAAAAAATAAGTGAACTATCACTTGGAATGGGAGAATTTTTTTAATTACAACCCTTTCCTTATAAAGGGAAAGATATAAATGTAAACCAGAAAAAAATACTCTATGGCAGTAACCTATACAAAGAAACTGAAGAGCAGATGCAGAACTGAACTAATAAATAATTTATTAAATCCTACAACTCCAAACAAGCAACTAGTTAGCGTGTGTTGTAATAAAAGGATTTTGTCATTATACTTAGATGCTGATTTTGATGAGTTTAAATGATAGAGAAATATTATTGATGTAATGTATTACATTTCTGCAAAACATTTGAACTGGTGTCATGACAGATCCAGTTTCATGAATTCAAATGTCAAAAGCTACAAAAACAATTAAAAATATGCACATTATTTTGAAAACTGCTTTACGTGTAATTACGAAAACATCATTACTAATATGGAACTGTTTCTGTGTACCTGTGTTTCCCCTCAGTTTGTCAGAGGACTCTCTTTTTCTGTTATTTACACATTTTAAAGATGACTGGGATAATTAGTGCTGAAAAAAATCTCTTGGTGGCAGAAGAGGGGTGGGAGTGGTTAATGAAAAATTTTAGAGTTTGGTTTCAGTGAAACAGTATCTATTTAAATATGGCTAAGGACCATGTATATAGGAAAAGAGAATGCAAACTACAATAATGATATGGGTTTTCTAACCTGGGAAATAGTGACACTGAAAAGTACTTAGGGCCATGGTAGATAATCAACCAATAATGAGATCCCAGGTGACACTGCAGTAAAAAGAAATAATGGATAGAAACATGGGATGGTGAGTAGGAGTTGTGAGATTATAATACATCTGCATTTGACAATAATGAGACCATTCATGGAATAATTTGTCCATTTCTGCTATTAGTGCATTGAGAGGTCCTAAAAAGCTGCAAAGAATTCAGAGCAGAGTAGGGGGAGTAGCTAAAACCTGGAGAGCAGTGTGGTGTCCTGGCAGACAGAAGGTACTCGATTGTAACAAGGAGAAAACTACAGGGTCACTTAATAGTCTCTACGCATCCGTGTGGACTACAGAAATTCAACGGAAGTCTTTTCAGTGTCGAATAGTACAACAAAACAATACCAATATCGGAAAGCCTAGATGACTGGCATGTAGGGATGGGACAAGTGGCAATTGTTAAGGAAACTTCCCGGTCTGACGGTGGCCGTCGCCCTCCAAGTGCCAGGTACTTGTCACTGCTGGGACCGAAGCCCCCTCACAAAGGCGGCTCCAGTGACCCGACGGGTCCCTGCTTGACTCCCCCCACACCCCACACTCACACTCACACTGGTTTTCTGACCGGCTTGCCCCCAATTTCCCATGGCAGAGTGTCCAATGTCTCATTCCATAAAGCCATTTGTTCACGGTGCAGTAACCCAGAAACAGCTTGAGCTGGTGCCTCCAAGGGGGGACCTGGCAAAGGAGCCCCCGGGCTTTCATCCCCTCACACGCCTAGCTCGGGAAAGTCTGGAGTCCTGGTTACCTGGATGGACCACAAGTGTCCTTTGTTATGCGAAGGGGCGGCTGTTCACGGCGTCTTGCCTCAGGCTCCCGCCCCCAAGAGGTCGAACCCGCAGCTCCAACTGAACTGCTCACAGAGATACATGCACTGCATGTGCTCCTCAACAGCGGTGTCTTTAAACTGACAGAGGGAAAGTTTAGATTTGATATCAGGAAGAAATTCTTTATTGGGAGGGTGGTGAGGCACTGGCACACGTTGTCCAGAGAAACTGTGGATGCTCCACCCCTGGAAGTGTTCAATGCTAGGCTGATGGGGCTTTGAGCAAATTGCTCTAGTAGATGGCATCTCTGCCCGTGGCAGGGGGTTGGAATGAGGTGAGTTTTAAGGACCCTTGCAACCCAAACCGTTCTATGATTCTATGATTTAAATTCAGCAGGAAGAAAAAAGAGAATTAAATGGAAATGCTTAATCTGTGACATTTGTTTTAAAACTTTAAAAATTTCGTGGTGAAGTTTTTGTTATTAGAAACTGTAAAGCCAGAACAGGATATTTGTTCCACAAGACAACACACACTTTTCTTCAACTCTGATTATTGCACTTTGGGAAGGAATTGATGCATGGTGCTCCTATGGTTTGAACTTGCAATAAAATTGGAGTGTTCCCTAAAGCCCACCAAAATCTATGAATGGTGTTTATTGATATGGAGAAATAGCTGGCACTTCCAGATGTGATTTGGAATATTGCCTCTCATTGTGAACAAAAAAATCCTTTGAACTTATATTAAAGACTCCAGTTTAGAGCTTATGTACGCTTAAAATATTACGACTACCTGGAGGTTGAGGTCTCAGCCACAGGCAGTAGATCACAGGCATGACTTGATCTTACAGATGCTGCCCACATGGAAGCACACATCAAACTGAGAGCATGGTTGATCTGCATAATAGATGCTCTCAGCTTGAAGGGAGCAAAATTTGAGCACCTCTGGTCCTGATGTCCTGTGCTCACACTGGGAGGAAACTCTGCCTAGGCCAAGAACTTTTAAAAGGAGAATATTAAAGTGCCAAGTGCTGTGTGGTTTAGCCAACTGGTAGTTTGTGGTGCAGACATCAGCACTGAAAAAGGAAGACGCTGAAGCTGGTGACTTTATATGGAATACTCTCATCTGGTTGTTCTTACTATACAGAAGCACTGACTCCAACATCTTCTGCTCTTGCCACCTGGGGTGCAGATCCTGGCCCCTTTGTAGGAGTCCACAGTCTACAATAAAGGAAATTATAGCAAAACCAGCTTTGAGGTAGAACACTGCTACCTTAAGCCTCAGTTATTCAGAAAGACCAGTCTGCTTTCACAAGTTATTATTCTCCTTCTTGTTTGCTACACCAGTGGTTTATTCCAATGCCTTTCCCCAGGAGGCTGAGCCTGAATTGTATTCCAGGGGCAATTCAGAAACTAGAAGGCAAGCTGGGTCTCATTTTTGAAATTAACATTTAACTTTAATTGTTCCTTCCCACGCTACTTTGGAAATTATTCCTCTGTGCCAACTGAACAAGAAAAGAAAAGGTCACGTTCAAATGTAGATTTTAAAAAATGCTGAACTTTAACTCTAGTTTACCACCTTGTCTTCATCTTAAATATAGCAATAAAAACAAAACAAACCTTTTCTGCATGCCTGCTTTACATTAGAGCCTTACAAGGAAAGTTATATGTTGTCTGTTTCTTTGCTGAAAAGAAAAATAACCAATTTGCTCTTGTGTGGTTCAGAGAAAATAGCCTTGAGA
Organism: Machaerirhynchus nigripectus; assembly: GCA_013397975.1. Classification (NCBI taxonomy): domain Eukaryota; kingdom Metazoa; phylum Chordata; class Aves; order Passeriformes; family Dicruridae; genus Machaerirhynchus; species Machaerirhynchus nigripectus. The sequence goes on from VZRQ01009573.1 coordinate 245,375, forward strand.
AAATGTTATTGATGTAGTGTATTTATGTAGGGTTGCAAGACAAATTATGCCATCAGCAAATAAGGTCAGAGTAGCAGAGTGAATTACTGGCAAAAATAGGTTCCTTGCAAAGGACAAAGGTTGTTTTAAATGCATATAAACCTTGAAGCCATATGAGAAGAAATAATACAGATTCATTGTGGAATGTAGTATTTTAAAGCTCCCCAAAATTCCATATGATTTTTTTGCGGATGACTATTGTTTTTTTAGGAAGGACGAAGAGGCCTGCATGGCAGATTATCTGCCTGTTATTACTGGGAGGCAGTTTAAGGGCTCCCTTGAAGTGTGGTGTAGCTGCTTCAGTTAGACTTTGGGCCCTGCCGTCAGAGGGAAAACACTGCATTTAGGGATGAGTTCCTACTGCTTCTCATGGAGTCCTAAAGAAGTTAATGTAGTTTTCTACAGTGAGGAAGAAAGAGCACATCAGTAGAAGCCAAACAACCTACTTAACCACAGGTATGCACAGGACTACATTGCAGAGAAGAGCACACTATTTAGTTTTTAACAAAAAAGAATTCTGTTCTACAGTTCTGGATATTTCGTGTAATTCTTCATCTGTCTGAGAAATGTTTAACACAGGTGCTGCTAAATTATTCCTAGTGCACTTCAAGCTTTTCTGCCAGTCATAAGAATGAACTTTGAAGGTTTTTTTCTGGACAAGTTTTGGGCTGGACAGATTATAGCATCAGTTATGTAAGAATAAAAAATCGTAGTAATATGAATTTGATAACTAGTCCTCAAATAAAGCAGCATATTAAGCATGTCAACCCTGCTTTGCAGTTGTAATTGTCAATAGCATTTTTTGAAAGAACAAAGTCGTTGCTTATTGGATACACCAGGGCCCTCAAGCTACATGTTTCACACTAGTCATTCATGACAATGCCAGGTTTGGAGAAGAGATCAGAAAGACCTTCCCCTTTTTACAAATGTCCTAACTTTTGGGATAAAGCAACACACAGGATGAGTTCATAGGTACAGCCAAAGCCAGGACTGGATTTGCTGCACTGATACAACCTCAAGACCATCTGCCTGTGGTGAGCACTAGCTTGGCAGAACTGATACTGGAGAGGGTGAATTCGAGTGGCCCAGAGCTGAGCCTGTGAAAGAGCTGGCACCATCCCTGCAGGTGGTGAAGGTCCCCAAGGCAATCTCCATCCTAATCCCATACCTGACTGGCAGCAAACACCATGATTGCACATGTACAGCTGTTCCACCACATCCAGGCTTGAACCCTGACATGCAATGATCTCTTCTGTTCTCAGCACGTTTCTCATCTCAGGCAACAACTAGACATTGCTGATAGGCTCAGAGTATCCTGAGTTGGAAGGAACCCACCAGGATCACCATGTCTGGATCCTGGCCCTGCACAGAACAGCCCCAAGATGGTGAAGTACAGTCTAAGATCTGCTCCTGATAGGCAACTTGGGTATCAACAACTTATTTTCAGGGCTTAGGAGTCTTGCTGGGACACCACTGGGCTGCATCTGGGACTGGCCGAGGTTGTTGGGATGAGCCCTGGCTCATGAGACACTGCTCTGCTCTGAGTGGATGCCTCTGTCTTCTCCCACCCCAGGAGCCACCAACCCTCCAGCCCTCAACTCCTACAGTGAGTAACAGTGGGCAGTTTGGAAACAAGCATTTAACAACTCTTCTTTCCAAATAAGAACTTTCTCCTTTCAAACCTTTAAATACCACTGCTGAACTAATCTATCATGATAGTAAATCATACAATATGGTCACTGATGTTAAACTGACAGTTGAAACTGCTTTTTTATGCTTCACACTGCTCATTTTTAGCTTTCTGAAACTTTGTAACATCACCTCTTACTTCCTGGGCATGTAACATTGTCACTGTGCTTCTGCTTTCCCAAATGTTACTTGCTGCATAAGACTAAAGAACATTTCTGTCCTCTGATTGTGGTTTAAGAACAAAACTCTGGGAAACAGTTTTATGCAACAAGACAATAGAAGGGGACTTTAAACAGTGTAACTGGGAAGGAAGTATCTTCTTTACATAGGAGGCAGGTGCTTAGATATATATACTTCATAATTATGGGATAAGAAATAGACCTAAAGAGTTCTGTTGTGCATCGTCTGTTAAAGTAATAACTTCTGAGACTGGTTCGATTGCAATCCTGATTTATCATCAACTTCTAATTTAGTGTCAAGTAAGATCTTTCTGAGCCCAAATCCAACACCTTTTAAAGGGGGTTTATGCTGATGTAACTCAATTGATTCTAACTGAGTCACTTTCACTTTATGTCAATGCGAGTGAAATAGGGATATCGTTACAGTATCAGTTAACTCATCTACCAAGTAGATTCATTTTATTGATCAGAGCTAGGGGACAGTTTAAAGCTGGAATTTTTATTTTATTCTTAAAAAACCACAGTTTTTTGTAATTAAAAAATTTATAGGAGACATGACATAGTTCTTACTTAAAGACTGTGACTCAAAAAATAATGTCTTGGACTCTTGCACTGAAAAAATGCATGATTTTTATAGAATCGCAGAATCGTTAAGGATAGAAAAGACCTCTAAGTTCGTGGAGTCCAACCACTTTCTTCTGAAAGCAGGCAAGGAATTGTGAAAGGAAATCACACCTTTACAAACTGTGATTTTTTTTAACTTTTATTTCCTTGACAATAACTTTTTGTTTGGTTATTTCAGCTCACATTTCAAGATGTGAAAAAACACTGAAATACCAAATTTTCCTCAAGGCAGTTTTAAAAATATTATTTGCATGAGAAGTTGAATGTGAATCAGCAGTGCCCTGGCAGCCAGGAGGGCCAACCATGTCCTGGGGTGCATCAGACACAGCATCGCCAGTCGGGCGAGGGAGGGGATTGTCCCGCTCTGCTCTGCACTGGGGCAGCCTCAGCACGAGCCCTGAGGGCAATTTTGCGCACCACAAGATAAGAAAGACATTAGGTCATTAGAGAGCATCCAAAGGAGGGCCATGAGGATGGTGAAGGGTCTGGAGAGAAAGCTGTATGAGGAGCATCTGAGGGCACTTGGTCTGTTCAGCCTGGAGATACGGAGACTGAGGGGGGACCTAATTGCAGTCTGCAGCTTCTTGAGAAGGGGAAGCAGAGAGGCAGGCACTGATCTCTTCTCTCTGGTGACCAGTGACAGGACCCAAGGGAATGGCCGGAAGTTGTGTCAGGAGAGGTTCAGGTTAGATATTAGAAAATGGTTCTTCACTCAGAGGGTAACTGGACACTGGAACAGGCTCCCCAGAGAAGTGGTCAGAGCAGCAAACCTATCTGACTTCAAGAAGTGTTTGGACAATGCTGTCAGGCACATGGTGTGACTCTGGGGGTTGGTCCTGTGCAGGGCCAGGAACTGGACTCGATGATCTTGATGGGTCCCTTCCTACTCAAAAGCTCCTATAATTCTATGATTCTATGATCTCTAGTTCTTATTTACTTTAAAGGAGTGTTTGGAGGCTCAAGTTAAGTCTAAAAAAAAAAACAAAAAACAAAAGAGAAAACTTTGAGGTAAAAATAAAGAGTTAAACCTGCATTCTATTAGAATTTCTTCTAAATACCACTTACCCACATTCACCTTTCTAGCTTTCTTCTCATCCCATGTGACATATTTCTAGCGTGTTTTTATCCCCTTTAGGCTTTGTGCTAGCTTGTGATGGGCCATCTGGCTTTCCTGGAGGAAAAGGAAGTCATAGAATCATAGAACTGGGTTGGAAGGAAGCGTAAAGATAAAATAGTTCCAAACTCCCTGCCATGGGAAGGGACACCTCGCACTACACCAGGTTGCTCAGAGCCCCATCCAACCTGGCCTTGAACACTTCCAGGGATGGGGCAGCCACAAGTTCTCTTGACAACCTGTGCCAGTGTCTCACCCCCCTCATAGTAAAGGATTTATTTCTAATATCCAGTCTAAATTTTCCCTCTGTCACTTTAAAGCCATTCTCCCCTGTCCTGTCACTACATACCCTTGCAAATCATTCCTTTCCAGTTGTCTTGTAGGCCCCATTCAGTTAAACAGAGTGGGAAAGACGAGAGAAGCATGCGTCACTTGGCTTGTTTGTAGAATCTAAATAAAAATCTGCATTTTTCTGCCTGGAAGACTTTATGTTTTTTCCTCTTTTAATTTTCCTGAGCAGGGTGCAAGTTTTTACATCTCAAACCCAGCTTCAGTAAGAGCTGGAAGCAGTTCAGTTTTCTCTCTTAATGCTACAGGAGAAAGGACTAGCCTACATCTCTTGATGTGGAAAGGGCTATCTCATTTGCATTCTTAATTATAAGAAATTATCACTATGGTGTATAAAAACACCATTTAATATATTTAATCTACAGGGAAGCACATAAGTACTTTGTCCCATGTTATATGGGATATGTTTTACATATGAAAAAGCAAAACCAGACAGACTGTAATCTAGATATTAAGAATATTGAATGACTAATTTTCAGAAAGCCAAGATCAGGTGTCTGCTAAAATTAGCCTTGTTTGGGTTTATTATTATCATTATAATTATTATGATGATAATGACTGGACACCTGCTCAAACAGCAGGTTAAATTGTATTAGTCAGTGTCTAAATATACATAGAAAAAAAAATCAGTTTCCAACTACAGTACTTATCGTCTCAGGATGAAATGAGAAACCAGAGTGAGATATGGACAGAAAGGAGCTACAGAGGGGTGAGACCCAGAGCTACACAGGGTTCTAATACGACATCCTCAAGAGACACCACAGATATTTTATGAGCTAACTGTGTAATTGATCTGAGATTGCTACTATACTGAATATATTTGAATCTTTGTAAGTGGTTGTATATACACATACAAATATTCATTATACAGTTTCACAGAGGTTTGCAATAAGATTTTTCTGCTCCAGCAAACCACCAGGTGAAAAGCATCAAGGTGCCTTTTTGAAGGTGTTGCACACAAGTGCTAAGGGTGGACTTCTCCAGCTGGTAACAGCTGGAGACTGTCTCTGAGTAGGTGGTAAGTCATGAACATCATGAATCTGAAGATTGATGACTTTGTTTAATGCTAGGCAAGAGCAAATAAAGGATCGTCTAGAACAGAACTGGAATTATCAGGAAAAAAATCATGAGAAGGCTAAGGGATGCACATCCTTAACAAAAATGAAGTTATCACATTTTACCTCACAAGACCAAAAAATCAAATAATAAGTCAAATAATTGAGCTGTTACATGACCACAATAGGCAACATTCAGCTGATGTGAATGCAGGATGCTGAAAAAGCCCTAAGCGGTTGTTGTGGACACCAGGTGGAGCATGAATCAGTGTGTTTGCATCAGGAATACAACAAAACTACTCCATTAGGATAGCAAAATAAAACAAACAAGTGTCATCCTTTAATTACTTCCAGTGAAGCAACACTTGAAATAATGGTCCAGTTTTGGACCTCCCTAATTCAAGGGAAGAAATTGGAGGGGAGGCTGCAGACAGCTGCCAAGATTATTACTGGCCAGGGCAAGTGACTAATGAGGAGAATTTGAGAGAACTGAGCTTGTTTAGTCTGACAAAAGACACATTCCATAGCAGTCTGCAACTTTCTGAAAGGGGTGGGTGAAAAACAGGAGTTAGCCAGGGTGGATATGGAATCCCAACCCTTGGAGTTTTCGTAGATTTCCCTAAAGTCATGGCTGACTTGACCTGGTGTTGGTGATGGTCCCAGTCTGGGTGGGAAGCTCAACCAATGACCGCCAAAGGTCTTCAACCAGCATTTCTAGGAAGACAGAGCAGTAACTATTTTGCTGCCATTAGTTTATCTTCTTGAGGACCTAGAGAAACCTGTCTGACCCAGACAACCACGCATACGAACAATTCTGATTAAGGGATGAAAATTATGAAAACTGTAGGACTGGTATTTATTAAAGAGCTCCTGAGCATCACTTTGTCACATAGCATGGGTATGTTGAAAGGGTCCTTTACTGCTGTGCCACCAAGTTCCACAATTGCCTGTCAGATATGGGTCAAGCCAACAGAGAAAGTGCATGAGCTTTTAGGGACAACAATACCCACTAAATTCTTAATGAGTTCCTAACCAGTTCTATTAGGATCATCATCTGTGAATAAAATATGAAGAGAAGACCATATGTATTCCTGCACAAAAATTTTAAATACTCGAGAATTGCAAATTACCAGTGCATGGAACTGCGTTGTCTCAAAGTGGAAGCTTGGGAAATTGAGTCATTATAAAAATAAGCAATGAAGTAGATTCTTTATGCTTTTGAGTTTTAAAACATGGTTGAACATCTTTGTGGGAGATACTAATGAGACACTGTTAGTGATATATTTACAAGGGAAAATGGACAGGAGGGACATGCAGGAGGACATTTTTCAGGTTATTTTGATCCCTTTAGGGCTCATGTTTGTGCAGAATTATTAGGGACAGGTCTAATAAAACATACAGCATTAGTCAGACATGCAGACCAACTCAAGATCTGGCTTCTAGCTTAGAAGTCGGTCCCACTCTGTGACAAACAATACATGAAGAAAATGAAAAAATGGAGCACAGAACTTGAAAATGAAACCTCGAAAATGTGAGAATAATCCTCTGACAAAAAGCTGAGGTTTGGCTTCCTGCATTACCCAAGGAGTATGATGGTCTCTCAGAGGTGTCTTTCCCCAGAGGCACAGGTTTCAATTTGCACAAGGCTCCCAGAAACTATTTGATGAATTATCACAAAGCTTCCAAATCCTCCAGGACTCAACCAGGTCCCAGCTTAACTCCCACCGAGCAGAGGCAGAAAGAAAGTGATAATTAAAAGAGAATGTGGTAAAGGAATGGACATCTATTTGAGATGTTGCCTGGCTTTAGGAAAGGAGGTGTGTTAATGGCAAAAAAATACGTTGAACAATACCAATTATAATGATGGTTTTCATCAGAAATTGCTCTTAAAGGGCATCTCTCATCCAGATCTGAATCAAATTATTTACCTCTAATGCCAATTGGCAATATTAATTAGCACAGTCCTCAAAAATCTGTTCCTTGAAGAAGCCCTTTAGATGATGTAACATGCCAATGTGATTCTAAGCCCTTACTTTTTCATGCTGCAGATTTTTAAAACAGCAACCCTCTGTTCCTGACTGGCATTGCCAGGAAGAGCTGGAGCGCCAGGAAGAGCTGGAACACCAGCTCCTGTAAGGGCCATCTCTCTGTCATGATTAATCAAGAGTTGTTAAGAGGAGCAGCCTTTTGAAATAATAACAGCAGTAATAATAACCCTGGTGGTGCTGATGAGAGATGTACTAAACTACAGAAAAAAAGTTCGAACAATGTAATCTGCCAAGCTGAAACCAGGAACACGACATAACACTCAACTACTCTAAGGCTACAAGTGCTCCGATACTAGTAACCTATGGGTACAGAAGTAGCTGCAAAAACAGACTGTGGTAGGTTTAGCTGCTGAAATCTTTTATTTCCCTAAAGACAGACACAGGTGCAAAGAAGAACAACACAGAGAGAGAACATATTTTATGAGAAGGGATTAAACCAGCTTATTTGCTTAACAAGATGAAGGTATATATGGGACATGATTACAACACGTACAAAAAATCCTTTCCCCTTCTTCCTCTTTATAATTATTTCCGGAAGATATGGATAAACTGGTCATCAACATTGCTGTAGTGGCTACTAGTCAGATATTTATTGGTTCAGGGACAATGTCACATAATAGCTCTCCAATAAAAAGACTAAGGAAGGGAACAGAGACTAGCAAGGAACTGAGATCTCTAGGAGTGAACATACTGCGAAATCCAAGGCAGTTTTGGGATGGAACTTGACACCTGTGACTAGAAATCCATTTCTGCCTCAAAGATCTCCAAGGCATTATCTTTTCTGTCATGAAATGGTCTGGTTGGAGGTTGATTTAGAGCAGTGAGAGGATCTAGTTTTAAGCATAACAACAGAGAGCAGCAAATAGATTATGGGGACCTTCAGAACCTGGGCAGGCTTAGGTCCTAAGTATTTTCTTCTGTGCCGTGGTTGGCTGTTGGATGGCCTTAATGGTCTTCTTTCCAAGCCAGTGCTATTCCAAAGTGGCTTCATAATTCTTTACAAGCTTGTGGTGGTGAAAGGTCTGGAGCACAAGTCTGATAAGGAGCAGCTGAAGGAGCTGGGAGTGTTTAGCCTGGAGAAAAGGATGCTCAGGGCAGAACTTATTGCTCAAAAACTACCTGAATGGAAGTTTTAGCCAGATGGGCATCGGTCTTTTCTCACAAACAACAAATGATAGAACAAGAGGAAATGGCCGCAATTTGTGTCAGGTAAAGTTTAGATTGGATGTTGAGAAAACTTTCTTCAGCAAAAGGATTGTCAGACATTGGAGGAGACTGCCCAGGGAAGTGGTTAAATCATCCTTGCTGGAGGTATTTAAAAGATATGTAGATGTGGCACCTATGGTTTAGTGGTGAGCTTGGAAGTGTTGGGTTAGCAGTTGGATTCAATGGTCTTAGAGGTCTTTTCTAATCTAAATTATTCTATTTTTTCCAAGTGTCAATTCTTATGATTACTGAACTTGCTTACTGCTTTCACTTTGCTCTCTTTTTCTTCTGCCATCTTTCTCTCATTTTTAAAATGATATCCAGAACCTCACGCTTTCAGGACTTGTTTTTCAGATAAACTTCATATAGCAATGCTTAAAGCCTGGAAGCTCTTCAGATCTCACCAGCTGAGATTTCTCTTGGCATTAGAACATCCCTTGCTGGCATGCAGTCAATGAACCCTGCTAATATACCATCAATCCTGACTGGCCCTGGAGAAAGGGGAGTGTCAGGACTTGGCCAGAACACTACTGCATTTGGCTTATTCCCAACTGGAGTTGTTTAAAATAGTCCCCAGGCTGCTTTTACACATGCCAAAGACAGCTTAAAAATCAGTGAGCTGACTCTCTGAGCCACCCCATTTCCTGCACCTTCTCTGCCCAGTGGTCTCTGGGCACAGCAGGCAACAGGGGCCAGGCATCTCTTCTGATCCACTGCCACTGACAAACTTCAGTACCATCAAAGCTTCCCAGCACACCTATCCCTCTGTCAAGTAGCTGAGCATTACTGCACACAGAAGTAGATGAATTCTACAGAAACCCTGAGAGAAACTGTGGTGAAACTTTCAGGTATGTAAACAACTGTTTACACATCATGATGCGTTAGGAGACTGAAACAAAGTTTTATCCTGAACTCCACACACTGCTGCACACCTGTGTTTATGACTCACAACCTCCCCTTTCTGCAGGGGCATTAATTGCCACACACTAATAAGCCAGTACTCGCTCTTCTTGCCATAAAGAAGAGGTGTGGGCATTTGCAGATACGTAGTCCATTACCGTTTAAAAATTCCTTATTTTTTCAAAGATGAGTTAATGTGAAAGCAGTGGACAAATTCAGAATGTGAGTGTTGCTGCTTGTTACCCTGGCTTTGTGGAGATAGTTTAAAAAGGTGCAAAACAAGTATAAAAGCTGTTGTTACTTTCTGTGTTTTCCACTCCCTGTGCCCTCTGGATGTAAACAATGGCATAAGACAATAAGTTGTCTTAGCTGAGACTTGGCAACAGAATATATTCAAAAGTCCTTCATTCTCCTCCACTAAACTAATCTGATTTATTCCTTAAATCTGCTGAGATCAATATGAAAAAGCTAACTTCTAAATGGAAAAAGTTCTTTGTTCAGACACTGAGCCATCACCATGACAGTGTCCATTTTCCGTGCTCAGCTGAATCTGTACATGCCTGCCTGGCAGCTCCACTGACTTAGCACGGGCAGGGAACGTGCACTTAGCTTTGCTGGGAATGTTTATTCTGATCATCATTGCAGGGGTTTTTTTTCGGGCCAAAGAACACAGGGGGGCTTGTTTGTCCTGATATTCAACCTGTCACTCTGAACTCAGGGATTAACCTTATTTTGCTAGTGGGTTTTGGCAGCTGTAGTGGTAATTCTGCAACTTTTAACTTTTGTGGTTTTGGAGTGGGTTCATTGTTGTTGTTGTTTGTTTGTTTGTTTTTTAGTTCCTTGGGTTTTGTTTCCCAATTTGTTGGGTTATTTTTAATAAAGCCACAACATATCTGTCTTGTTACTGTAACTCAGGCCTTATCTTATGAAAAAATCCATTTAAAGATAGCACCATGGTGTGCTAGGTAATACTGCTGGACATGTTGCAGTCTATCTGCTGCGGGCCATGTGCTCTGTGCTCTGCAGACCCAGGGACCACAAACCCTTAAAGAGAAGGACCTTGTCTTCTCCTATTCAGTTTTGCAGATTCTGTGAACACCTCTAAGGTTAGGTATAACAATTCATTTTGGGTAAATGATGGCTTTTGGGCAAATACAATGGCTTTAAGCAATGGCTTTAGGCAATGGCCTTAGGCAATGGCTCAGATTAATGTGGTTTAGTGGATGGTATCCCTGTGCATGGCAGAAGGGTTGGAAATACATGATCTTTAAGAATCCTTCCAATTCAAACTCATTTTGTGATTCTGTGAATCTGTGAAATAGCACATTAAATTCAAATATCCAGCAATATATCCAGATCTGCTTCTACCAGTCTGATCACCACTAAAATACCAATTCCCTTCAATAAGAAATTCATTGAAACTACAGTAGTCTTTTTTAAAACTATTCTTTAAATGTTCATCAAAATCTCTTCAATTACATGCCTCTGCCTTTATTATGGTTATGTCTCTTTCTATTAACCTTCCTTTATTCTCTTCATTTCACTCTCTCACCTGTAGAAACACTCTTGAAATCTGACCACAGTTTACTTTTGAATCCTGGGGTACACCATTTGTGCTGCACACACTTTCAACACCACAAATACACATGGAATGCTCTTACATAATAGGACTTTCCAGAGGGACAAATAAGGAAAGGGACAAAAGTTTAAAGCCCGTTAGTCAAACACATGGGCATTTGTTTGTTAATGGCCTAAGCTCTAATACAGTGTTGGCACAGCATAGTGTATTTACATATCATAATACCCAAAAAAGGATTAAAAATAATTTTACAACAAATTATTTGTCACCTAAAATGCAAGAGTGTCAACATTTGGGGGTAAGTGCATTACTTTAGAGCCAATTGCTGAATAAAATAATGAAAAGAAATGTTGACAGAAGACTCTTCCTTTTGTTTACAATGAGCGAGCAGCACCAAATAAACTTCTAAGCCAAAACATCAACTGTCTGCTGAGACTTGACAAGCCTCCCAGTGATTTGATCCTCTGGTCCTGAAAAGTTTATAACAAGCAGCAGAGGTCTAGTCAGGTGCCATCTACTTTCTGTGACAAACAACTGAGATTGTGGGACAACTAAAGATTGGAGATTAGTCTGAAATGAGTCTTGAACTGGCTATACTTCTGTTTATATGGGAAAACTTGTGACCTTTCACTAATCAAAGGGGGGTTTCAAAATGTTTGAGAGCGATTTTTTGCATGAGAAGATAGTAAAAAGTACAAGGAGGAAAGGTTTTGAACTAAAAGAAGGGAAAGTTAGGCTAGATGTTAGAAGGAAGTTCTTTATTCAAGGAACAAGTTGCTCAGAGAAGCGGTGGATGCCCCATCCCTGGAAGTGTCCAAGGCCAGGCTGGATGGGGCTTTAAGCATTCTGGTCTAGTGGATGGCATTTCTGCCCATAGCAGTGGGGTTGGAGCTAGATGACCCCTAAGATCTCTTTCAACCAAAACCATTCTATGCTTTTATTATTCTCTGAAAATAATACTCTCCCTTTTTTAATTGTGCTGAAATTCTTCATGTTGTTATCTGGGGAGAGGAGCCACTATCCAGGACAAGCCTGGCTGTATGCAGACTTTATCAAGCACAGTCTAAACAAAGGCAGGATCTACAGCGTGAGTGAGAGGAATAATTATGAAATCATACATAAATACATGACTTTTGGTACAAAGAAATTTCTGCTCTGGGTCAGACCAGTGGCTCGTTATATCCAGAATGCAGTCTCTGGAAATATCAGACACATGCTGCTTTTGAGAAAAGTATCAGAAGTCTCTGACTGTAAAACTCCCTTTATTCTAACAGCTAATGCTTAAATTACACCCTAAAACAGAAGGTTTGTGTCCAAAAAGAAGGGAGGTGTGCACACAGATCAGTCTTGTCCCAGTACTCATTTAGATGTTGGTTAAGGCATGCTCCCACCCAGGGAGCCCAGCTCTATCCCCACTCTCAAAGCTATTTTTCTGACAGTGTATTTCACAGGTTACATATCCTTATACCATATTGTCTCTGCCTACTTTTCGTTTCTGAGTTTTCTTCCTTATTTCTTTTTTATGTGCTAAGATACTTCGCAATGTGTTTTACCTTCTCTGTGCCATTCCTTGTTTTATGCTTGCAGCTTATATTTTAGATCTCTGAAAACATATCCTACCAAGCCTTGCTCTTTCATGAGTCTTACAGTGTTTATATACAAGTCAAAAAGTTAAGGTTTGCTTAGACTGTGCTTTTGAATCACAATCCGGGTGAGATGGATGAAAGTTTCCATGAGGCATAGGAAAGATTATAATCTTTTAGAGGTTTAATTATTTTCAAGAGAAATAATCTCTTGAAAATAATTAAACATCTCCATTCAGTGTGCTGGTGCTTCTTTTCAAAGAAAATGGCTATAGAGAAACATTACCTTGTGAGAGTCAGTCACACAATCTGGTGTTTGATGGATTATCTGTTACGCTAATTTGAGCAAAAAAGATGAGTTGCATTTAAGAAACCCTTCCAAAACTACTTCTACTTGAACTAGAGAACAGGAAGATATAGCAACCAAGACCTCAACCTATTCTGTTTTGGCAGTCATGAAGCCAGAGGACCTGTGGGCGGAAGCCAACTGACAAGGAACATAAAACATGGAAACACTGAGATAATTTTGCAGAGCCACTGTGGTGCACAGGCATATCTTGCATGGTCAACTGCAGACTGCACAAGCAGTGGTGCCTGGAGTGCCATGGGCAGGCATATGGGTGAGACATGGGAATGCTGTACTGGGAAAAATAAATGTGGGCTTCAAATGTGGTTTCAAGGGAAATGGAAAGAATGTATCAACAGAAAACTCAAATATGCACCTTTTTATTCATCAGGGTATTTTCAAATATCTAAAAAAATTAATTAATAAATGCATAAATAATTATGATGCACAGAAGGAAGCTGGAGAAGATAAATCATGCTCTGATTCAACTCTGTTTCAACACTCACAGCCTTGTGTGTGAGTAGATCAGTAACTGAAAGCTTGGGCACAAATATGGTTCATTTAATAAGAAAAGCGCTTCCATTTCAAAAGCTGTGTAAAGAAAAGCTACCAGGAATCCATCCTTGGGGGAAGGCAGGCTGACTTTGATTAGTTTTCAAAATTGTTGAAGCTATTTGGTTTCAATTAGTGCATCTGTGGTTTTGCTTATGGCTCCTAAGATTATTGCTTTGGGCAACTGGGACTCTCCAAAGCCTTTTGGTGTTGCCTTATGGTCTTGAGCAGGATCCTTCATCATCCTTCCTGAGCTCCCTGCTGGGACATTGTTTATCACCCCTCAGTTTCTCCAATGAAGCTGTGGTGTGGTGGTCTCTGGGACCCTCCCTGCATCTCTTTCACTTTTCACCTCCACAGTGAAAATGTTTTGTGCTCACCAGTGATACAAAGGGTTCGAGGAATGTCTCAATTGCTTGCATTTTGAGGAGAAACAAAGGTAAAATAGGTGCTAAAAATGCAAGCCTTATCAGCTCACAGGGATTGCCTTCTTGATAGCTGCAATGAAGCTTAAGAGTCATAGCAATGTAACATCAGCTGTCTCAGAGTCAGGGTTTGTTTGCTAACTACCAAAAGTGTGGACATTATGAAGTTAACACAAGTGTCTTCTGGACCAGAAATGTCAGCTCTGTATGCTGCCAGCTATTGTATCACCCAGGAAGGTTGGGCAGTTGTAACACCAGTAACACATGCTTCAGGTCAGATGCATCAGAACCAAAACCTAAGAATAACACCAATGTGTTACTACTGTAGATCAAATATATTTTTGTATCAACATAATAGTCGCCTAGGTTTCATGTGACACTCACTGCATTAATCAGTTTACTGAATGTTAATATCCTTCCTTCATTTCATTTTCCTTATGACTAAGTCCTAAATTCCTGCCTGAATGTCTATGGTTTGATACTTCACTTCTTTAGATTTTCTGCCAGCTTTCTTTTTTTATTTTGTGTGGTATTAATTTGATGAGGTTTCCCATGTTTTAGCCACTATCTGCAAGCCAGGAACATCAAAAACTCCACGATTCTTTGCAATATTACAGAATCATGAGTGTATAAGGATGAGATAGGACAAAGGAAATTAGTTTTAAAGTAAGAGAAGGGAGATTTGGATTAGATATTAGGTAAAAGTTCTTTACTCAGAGCGTGGTGAGGCCCTGGCGCAGGCTGTCCAGAGAAACTGTGGATGCTTCAGCCCTGGAAATGTTCAAGGCCAAGATGGATGGGGCTTTGAGCATCCTAGTCTAGAGGAATGTGTCTCTGCCCATGGTAGGGTGATTGAAACTAGAGGATTTTTAAGGTCCCTTCCAACCCAAGACATTCTATGATTCTATGAGATATTTCCAAGAAGAAAGAAAGAGAGAAGGAGAGAAAGAGAGAGAGAAGGAAAGAAAGAAAGAAAGAGAGAAAGAAAGAAAGAAAGAAAGAAAGAAAGAAAGAAAGAAAGAAAGAAAGAAAGAAAGAAAGAAAGAAAGAAAGAAAGAAAGAAAGAAAGAAAGAAAGAAAGAAAGAAAGAAAGAAGCCCTTATTTGTTCAGAAGACTCTGGGCCACCCTATCCAAACAGAATTGCTTGTTCAAAGCTCACAAGAAAAGGGAAAAGAGTTAGAAAACTCTTAAGGGTTTTCCAGTGTGGACCAGATTCAGGCAGTTTCGTTGAGGCTCTGGGGTTCATATGTGTTTCTAAAGGTTTGCTCAAGGCCTCTGCATGAATTGTCCCTACCTGCTGCTGACTGTGTCCCCAGATGATTAAATCACTTCACTGAATCAGTTGTCTGGGCAGTTTTATAGATGCAGCTGTCAACCCCAATACAGGAAAGGTAACAGCACTCCGTCTCTCAAGCCAAATATTAAGTATGTGCTCTGGGCTCTCAAGCGCCGAAACGCGCAGGCAAACACCATCCTGCAGATGCTCATGGATGGTTGAAGAGCTCATTCCTGTGGTTAGAGTGCTTGGCAGAGGCTTTATGAACAAGCAGTATGTGGGATGAGGGTATCAGTAGAAGGCTCACATCATACATCTCCTGCGACCATGTGTTCATTTTTCTTCTAAAAGAAAAGCACTATCAAGTTGCAAAGAGTCCTTAGGTTTCACTGCTGTTTGGACCAGGCTTCAGGGGATGCACAAATGGGGTCTGTTTCTGTTGCTCCTGTTCAGACATCCATACCAGCATCTATTTCATGACACTACCATATTCATGCAGACTGCTGCAGCTAAAGATTATTCTGTGTAAAATTGACATGGAAGAGTATATTAGCAGTTAGGGACAGCAGGCAGCTTCCAGGTAGTTACTGTCAGTTGTTTCTCTCTGCTCAGTGAGAGTCTCATACCAGTGATCTGTTTTC
This sequence comes from Machaerirhynchus nigripectus, assembly GCA_013397975.1. Taxonomy (NCBI): domain Eukaryota; kingdom Metazoa; phylum Chordata; class Aves; order Passeriformes; family Dicruridae; genus Machaerirhynchus; species Machaerirhynchus nigripectus. Next base: position 260,980 of record VZRQ01009573.1, read on the forward strand.
AGCCTCAGATGTTGCCTGGCTTTCCAGGAATAAGACATTTTTCTTCCTGAATTTCTCTTACCACAACTGCTCATTCAGCTGCATAATCCTCTCCTGTTTTGTCTTGTACTCAGAACCAGCAACCAAAAATCTGCATGTGGTTCCAGACTAAGCCTTTTTCAGGTATTATCAGGCTATTTCCTTTGGCAGACTGCAAGCGTGGGGAAGGGAGGTAAGACAGATTTGCAAATACTGTGTAACAGAGCATCTCAGGTGAAAACCCAGTGCCCGTGCTGTAGCACTGCTCCCCACTGTTGCTCGTGGCAGCAGAAGTCAGGAAAGGTCCACAAGGATTTAAGAAAAAAGAAATCACTATACATTTATAGATATTCTGTATTATATCAGTATTTATAGATATTATATATTATAGTAATATATTAAAATATATATAAAATAATTTGTTCAAAGGTGTGTAGCAGGCTAGGGAAATTTAAAGAGAAATAGCTTCCTGATAACGGGATAAAATCTGGTAAAGGTTTTATCTCATTATCTGAACACCGGTGGAGACTTAGTCATATAAAATGAGCATGGAGCCTCCTGGGATTGAAAGAAGGTGCCTGTAGGGCATCCAGCATTTCTCTTGATGAAATGTCTCAAAATACACAGGAATAACAACCCTTTTATTTTTTGCTCTTCTTTCCCTTTCACCTATTGAAAGAACTTGTAAGAAACATCAGCATGTTGTTACCCTGGTGATCATTGAGCAGTGGTCAACTTCTTCTGTTTGGTATCATAAGAATGTTTCTGCCCATTTTTTAAAATTTTTTAATAGTTTATTAACAATAAAACACGTTATCCCTATTCCATAGGGGTCAATACATGTGAGAGTCAATGGACTCCATCATGATGCATGGTACCATAACCAGAGTAACACCTATAAGCATCTCCCTAAAATGAGACATTAAGGTCAATGTAATTCACAAAAGGCTCCTCACCACTCACAACCTCCCAAGGCACGTGCTGTCAAGATTTACTTTCACACGCAGCCATTTTAAACTTTCTCCTGTGTAGGGACATGAAAAACCCATACTGGGAACAGCTGCCAATGGTGCCTTTGTGTCCTGTTACAGGTAACTTTAATCCTTAGCAAAACATCTTGTCTCTCTCATAAAGAGGTCAAAGCAGGTACAAAACTTCTTGTCTCCATTTTCCCCTGAAAATGCTGACCTGAGAGTTATCCTGCAGTCAATCTAAAGGACAGTGTCGCTGTCAGGTATTTTGGAATTTATCCATAATATAAAGACCTTTCCTTGCAGCTGTGTCGATACCTCACATTCTCGGTTTTAAATCTTATCCAAAAGGTAAGAAAGCCCTTCCCAGAGCAGAGTAATACAGGCCAGACATTATGCTGAAAGGGCTGATACACAATCTTGGATTTTTGGTATTAATTAAATTTCTGTCTCTTATAATTTTTATCCCTCTCCTAACTCTTTTCTATAAGTTTGTACACTGGTTTTTTCTTTTCCATTCTACTCATCTCCTCTCTGCCTCAACAAGTAGAGGCAATCACTAAGATTTAGAGTTTTATGGATTTATGACTTCCTGGTGGAGGGGAAGCCTTGCAGCAATAAATTTCATAAAATGGCCCAAACATGGGCCTAGTTTTGTATTTCATTTGGAAATTGGTCACTGTTTTATGAAGCCTCTCCTTATTCACACCATGTCAATCACTTTTTTCTCTACTTTCCCTGTACCCAGTCAACATGGCTTAACCTGAACACAGAGCTCCTTCATAGCATCTGTTCCCCTCTTCATATGTTAATCTTTGTTTTCCTGATCACCCATACTTTATAAACAAACAGTCACTTTTCTCTAAAAATACCCTCTATGAAGTTCTTCCTCTTAGCACAAAAATCCACAGGGGTGGGAAAAAAAAGGCATTTTTCTCTTGGCTACAACTACACATCATGTCTCTTACCTCTGGTAAAGTCAAGAGCCAAGACCATGGAATCAAAGAATAATAGAATCAAAGAATCATAAATCATTAAGGTTGGAAAAGATTTCCGAGATCATTGACTCCATCCATTAACCCAGCACCACTGTGTGGATCAATAAACTGTGTTCCTCAGGTGTCACATCCACACACCTTCCAGGTATGGCAATTACACCACTTCCCTGGGCAGCCTATTCCAACGAGTGAAAACCCTTTCAATGAAGAAATTTTTCCTAATATCTAGTCTGAACTTCCCCTAGCACAACATGAGGCCATTTGGGGGAACACACTGAAGGACATGTTTTGAGCCCATCTCAGAGGATGTAACTTGTAAAAAAGTTCTTCCAGCTGCTGCTGGCTGTGAGCTGGCCATTGAGATACAACAAGGATAGCCTTTAAAAAGCTAGGCTTATGGCTGTACTAAATGATTTTTAGAGGTCTTTTCCATCCTAAATGCCTCCATGTTTCTATAAATCAGAAAAAACTTTCAGTCTGGTAACAGTACAAATGCTTTACATTGTGTGAAGAAAAAAAGAAAAACAGAAAAAAGGGAAAAAAACCCACAAATCTTTTTGGTGTAAATACCAATAAGAAGATTAGCAATGACATCATCTGCACCTAGGATCATCCACTAGGTTACACACAACATTTTGGAAAGTGGAAGCAAACATATTCTTGTAAATTAGACAGCAGTGGATGCCCACACAGTCTCATGAATTCAATGGAAACATATAATGAATGTTCTGAAAGAGGTTAGTTAAACATTTTATACAAGGATTACAGATTTCACACAAAACACATACCAGGCTTTAAATGTAAACACAGCTTCATGGAAATCAGACTTAATTTACTATAGGTTTTGTTTCTTTGCCAGACCAAAAAAAAAGCTGAAATGTTCAAGTCAAATGCAGCTTGTTTATAGGCAATAAAGATAACTACCTGGCGCAAATGTAGCCATCCATATTACAGTGAGAGGGAATCAGGCACACAGGATATGTAATAAAGAAAATCCTTTAAGGTTTCAACTCGCAGTCCCCTAAACCTAAGACAGAAAATTTATCTCCCAGGACACACATTCTGCTTGTCCATTTTGGGGATCTGAAATGAAGTACTGCAAGTGTCAAATTAGCTATAAAAAGGGAAAGGAGAAATTTTGCTCCATGTAAAAAGACATGAGCTTCCAGAACATACTAAGAGTCATAAAACAGATTTGGATAAGAAGGGACTTGTATGACTCAAACTAATGATCTCACAGTGTGTATCAAAAGCTCTATGGCAATGTAAGCTATAATCAGTTATTTTAATCCCTCAATATTAATTATAAAAACTGTTGACAAAAGAAATTGGTAATGCATTCTGTATTTTTTTCATGTTGAGATTAAATGTTCAAATAATTAACCATGCAATGTTATGGTCAATTATATACACCAGGGCAAGGCAGAGGGAAGACTTAACACTTGTTCTCGTCATGAACAAAACTCATTAAGCCAGAAGGTTTGGTCCTGTTTCTTTACACTAATTTGGCTTGATCTGCTGTGGTGACACTATTCTGTTATGTAAATTATGCATGGCATAATTAACTGTGTACATTTTTAATAAGCTTGGATACACTTTCTAAATAGGGCTTTGAGTGACTCGAAGGTTTAGGAAGAAATTTTTAAAAATAACGGTGGGGTGAGGAAATACCCAGCCTGTAAGGCTTAAAGGTTGTTTGCACAATGTTGTTATCCTACTGTATATATTATGGATTCTATAATTCTATCTATATGGGAGACATTAAAGGAGGAAAACTGCCAGCTCACACATGCATACCATGAAAGCATTCTGTTTGAAATCCCCTTGTTAACTCAATAAAAGAAAGCAAATTAAACTTATTATGGATATTTCTAAAGAAATTTTCTTCTTTCTGGATTCTCTTAAAGAGAAAAAATAAAAATTTTTGAAAATTCATGAAAAAAACGTGGCCTTACTTACTGAAGGTTTCCAGGTAGATGTTTCCTGGCACCAGTTAAGAAAAAAAATTTCACTGAAAGACTGGTTAAGCTTCAGAACAGGCTCCCCAGGGAAGTGGTAGAGTCACCATTCCTGAAAGTGTTAAAAAAACAAGTAGGCATGTCACTCTTTGATATGCTTTAAATGAGCATGATGTAATTTGGCCAAAGGCTGGACTTGAGGATCTTGGAGCTCTTTTCCAAACTTAATGATTCTATCATTCAGTCACTCAAAATTATTTGCTTGTTTGCCGCTTTATAAAGAATGTACATAATAGTTCGTATTTTGTCAGCTTAAGGAAAGTACTTAAGCATTTTTACTCAGGAAGTTCCCTGTTGAGTTGTGTAAAATGGTATTTTTGCTGTATATAAATTCAATTATTACATTTTTATCTATTAGCCCAAGGATTTAAAGAAGAATTTACACTTCTCTTAATTAGGCCTCACAGCGAGTGCTCCTTGGCGAGCAGGGAGATGCTATCAGAGAAGTTTTGTGCATGGGGAACCTGAAGCAGAAGGAAAATATTTTGGACAAGCTCTCTGTGGCACAGATGAGATGGGAATCAGGTCTACTGACCACTCACCCTGTGGCTCTAAGGCACAGCAAACTTTTTTCAGTACTTCATATATGGAGAGTCCTGCCATAGCAAAGCTAGAGAAAAACCACTGGGGTTCCCAGGCCACTTCTTGCAAAGCCTGTGTTTTAATTAACATTTAGCTAAGGGAACTCACGCAAGTGTTTTTATGGGCATAGCTAAAATCCTTCTGCTTGATGACTGACAATATTTCATCCCTCTTCAGCAGATGGATTAAATGGGAGGTATATTGGGATTCAAATGATGATCTTGGCTTCAGAATGTTAACCATTTCGTACCTCATACAAAAATGATATCACTTCACTTCCCACTGTCTTTATGACAGAAAGCAATAGATGGATATGCTGCTCAGAGGAGTTATGGCTGCTTGAACAATGAAATTGTTCAAGGCCAGGCTGGATTGGGCTCTGAGAAACCTGGTCTAGTGGGAAGGTGTTTCTGCCCATGGCGGGGGGGTTGGAAGTAGATGATCTTTAAGGTCCCTTCCAGTGAAAACTATCATATGATTTTATTTACAGATTTTTTTTTTTTGGGGGGGGGAGGGGGGTTGGAAAGGGAGGGTATAAGGGTGTGGTGGTGGAGGGGAAGAAAGAGCTTTGAATAAATAGATAGCGATAAGATGTAAAACCAAAACCATTGATCCTCCTGGATCTGTCTGCTGTGGCAAATATTTCTGAGTGCAGGATGGATAGTGCTACTGGGAATGGCTTATATATCATAGGACTGACCCTAACAAATTACAGGCAGTCTGTAGTAGCCCACTGACTTCAGTGTGGGATTTAGCACCAGAGGACAGAGAGAGTGAGTGAAAGTGTGTGGGAAGGAGGTCAGACACAGGGTGGGATTGTCACATTTTTTGTTAAACTGACCTAAGGGAAACTTAATATTCTGAAAAATCTCTTGGATTGTGATCTTTCACCATGGCATTTAAAACTAAAATGTAAAAAGGACTGGAAAAATAACAGTGTAGGGATCAATCCTGCAGTAGGAAGTCATAAGAACAAAATAGAATATTTTTCCAGTTTTGCTTTCTAAACCACTGTATACCAAACACAAATTAAATAAATTTCACAGAATCATGGAGTGCTTTGGATTGGAAGGGACCTTAAGGACATCTAGTTCCAACACCCCTGCCATGGGTGGGGACACCTTCCCACTAGACCAGGTTTCTCAGAGCCCCATCCATCCAGCCTGGCAGTGAACACTACCAAGGATGGGGCATCCACAGCTTTTCTTGCCAAACCTCTTCCAGTGCTTCACCAGCCTCACAATAAAGGTTTTCTTCCTAATATTTAATCTAAAATCTACCCTCTTTCAGCTTAAAGCCATACAAATAACTGCAATAGAAATGTGTTTGCCCCAAGCAGAAGCTGTTTCTAGATTGGATAATTCTCTTTGCCACATAACTTGGCCTGCTGACCCCAGCATCTAAGATCCTGGAAAACTGCCCTGGTTTCTCTGCCCTAAACCCAGCTCCTCAACCTGGCATTAATAAATATAGACTTTTTTCTCTGCTAAGATGGTCACAGTAGTCCCTTTAAATCTACTCAGCTATAAACTTGTACTTGTGCCAAAACCTCCTGCTTAAGGAGTTGTAAAATTACACAATTAAAACGATGTAATTGAATTAAATATATGGAAGAATTAAGCTGAATACATAGGAAAACTTCCTAGTGGCAAGAAGTTGACTTCAAAGGGGTTGACATGGGTGCAGAGTTTGAGGTACTGGAGAACTGATTCCTCAGGTAGAGGAAAATTGAAGAGGGCAAAATAAAGTCAAGTTTAATTAGCTTACAGAGTCACACGGGAAGCAGCCATATGGGTCTGTGCAGCTACAACTCTTTGAAGAGAATTAATTGCTTTGACCTGGTGCTGATTACAGCTTGTAGAGAAGGTAGGATAAGTCTTACTTTTGGAGAAGCGACTTATGGGAAGAAAATGCCAAACCTTGAGAAATGGAGTGACCACAGGAGTCCTGGGGAAGAGAGTGACTTGAAAAGCAACCCATCTTTAAATCCTTAATACAAAACACGTTAAAAATTCAGTAATTAGGTTGGATGGTGACATAAAATTTGTTCTCCTACCTCAGTTGTCTAACCTATGTTCAGCCACTGCGTCCCAATTCAGAAGGATGCTACAACTGCTGTGTCATGGAGGGCTTAGCCATATGCAAGTCTCTAAAAGCTTCTAAATGAAATAAATCTTCATACAACTTTGTAACTCTTGATTTGCTTAAAAATAATTGCACACTGCCTCAATAATGAAGACTTCTGCAGTCTTATGTAGGGAAGTTTAGCTTATGGTATTACTATTCCTAGCTCTGCCCAAGGTCAGTTCTTCCTGGCCGGACTGAAAATTACGTAAATTGAGAGGGCAGGAAAATCAGACACCATTCCCTCTACCAGAGAGTCCAGAAACAATTTTCTCATTAGGTTTACTTCTTCTCAGTTACTGGGCTCATTGTACTATTGTATCTAGCTAAATCAGGAGTGGATGATATATTGCTTAAAACAAAATTATTGTTTAAAACTGGAATCAAAACACTGACAAATCCACTAATGCATCAGGGTATCAGAAACCAGCTTAGTGATATCCTTTAGAAACTATGTAAGAAGTTCTTTTAAAGAAGGAAGGATTTCTTATAAGAATTTCTGTTAAAAACTTCAGCCTCTTAGGAGCTGATCAAGTTGAAAGAGCAATTATTGAAGAGCTTTCACGGATGTTTTAACCAGGTGCCTGGTTTTTTTTCCCCAGTGGATGAATCCCACCATAAAAGGGCAGATTTACACTGTATTTTGCAAGAACACATCTGATGAGAGAAAAATCTATGATTGAAGAGCTTAACATTAGCATTTGCTTTTTTACATATTTAAGGCTCAAACTAATCTTAAACACTGCCTATTCCTTGTGGCTAATTTGGTGGATTCTAATGCAATTTCTTGGAGGGGTTTTTTGTACCTCAAGGGATAACACCTAGCATTTCTGTTGTGTTAAGACTGTACAAAACTGCTTTTCAGAGCTGATTCCTCCCTGATTTCAGCTTAATTTGTGGGTTTGGGGTAGGTGGGTTTTTTCTTTTGGTTTGGTTTTTTGCTGTTGTTTTATTCCCCAGCAATGTTCTATTAAGAACTTTATGAAGGAAGGAAGGA
>VZRQ01009573.1:268954-318680 GCA_013397975.1 Machaerirhynchus nigripectus
TTCAAGGAGAACCTTAGTCTAAATCTTCTATCTGGAGTTAGGTAAAGCAGAAGACCAGGCAGCAGTTCATGAGTTAGAAGAAATGAAGAAATGAAGAAACTTGACATACCCCAGGGCACATGTACCATCAAAATTTGCCACAAATTTCATGTACTTACTGTGGCAAAAAGTGTATAAACATTGTATTTCTTTTCACTAATCTGCTTTTTGTCCTATTGAGAATATGCTACACTGTGAAATTTTTTGAGCAAGTTCCCAAATTATATATGTTCTATCACAGGCTCTACCAAAAAAAAAAAAAAAAAAGAAGAAATTGTGCCTGCTCTTTTCCTTGATGTATACATTTCCAGCAAGCAGTAGATTTCTAAGGTTTGGGTTCCATTTCTATAATTTATATAATTCCCATGTCTGCTCTTCTTTTGGAAGATAATCCAGAGCTATTTATATGGAAGAAATATTTGAAAATATTTCAAACCTCACAGTGAAAATATAAAGCATATTGAAGGTCACGCAACTATAACAGATAAGAATAGGCAGCCTGTAAACTAAGGAAGGATATGGGTCTGTGGAGATGACCTTGTGGGATCAGATAAACCAGCCTTCAACAGGAGAAGACCTGATGTGGTCAGTAGTGGTGCTGGGAGACAAAGGGTTGCACAGAGTAGAAACTTCCTAGCACATCTGGGAGAAGGGTATGACACCTATTACTGGGATACTTAGAGCATGTAGTGACAGGACAAGGGGAAATCGCTTCAAACCAGAAGAGGGTAGATTTAGATTAGATGGTAAGAAATTTGATATTGTGAGGGTAATAAGTGCTGAAACAGGTTGCCCAGAGAAATTGCAGATGCCCCATCCTTGGAAGTGCTCAAGGTCAGGATGGACGGGGCTCTGACCAACCTGGTCTAGTGGAAGGTGTCCCTGCCCATGGCAGGGGGGTTGGAGCTAAATGATCATTAAGGTCCCTTCCAACCCCAGCCATTCTATGATTCCATGGTTCTGTGATTCCATGCTTCTATGATTCTGTGATGCTTGTCCTTGCCCCTTCTTAGAGGCCAGTTTGATGTTTGTCAAACCACTGCAGTCACTGTAGCTACTGAAATGAAGTGGGAGCTGCTAAAAAGAAGAAGCCGACTCATTCAGCTTGCAGTGTTAGTTTTGCAGTGTTGTCATAAACAAACTGTAAAAGGGCTATCAATGCGACTCGATGTACCTAGTAGACAAGGACTTGGGTTTACAGCCTGTGATAGTAAATCAGTTTTCTCATTTAGTTAGGCTGATGTGTATTCCTGTTGTCATTCTGCTGTTTAATTATATGATCTCTCTTGAAATACCATATGTGAAGTAGGAAGTCCAATAGGAAGTCCTTTCAACACTGTATGTTAACAGGACCACAGAGGGCAAAGATAACTGCAAAATGATAAGTAGCCTCACTGAAAACTTGCAAGTGGATAGTAAAAGGAGGACCTCTTCTCATAAATTGCTAAGTAAGGGTTGGAGATATTTATTTGTCCAAGCTAAACACATTAAAAAAAAAAATGAAGCTTGTTTAAACATAACATAAATGGGAGGAAAAAAGTTTGACTGAGACGCACCAACGTAGACATGAATAGATCATTCTTTTCCCTAGGGAAAAAAGCCAGTGTTTAAACTTAATGTTCTGCTAGTAATTCAATGGAAAATCATAAAAAAAAAAAGAAAAAGAAAAGAAAAAAAAAGAAAAAAGAAAAATCTGTGTTATTTAGGGCAAAGAGCCAAGTCTTTATTTCAAACGAGACATATAACTATTGTAATTCTCAAGAGGCTGAGAGGCTGTTTGTGTCTACTTGTTCAATACAATGCCTAAAGCAGCCCTCAGAAAAAATGAGGAGCATCCTTAACTGGCTTTAGAGCTTGTTTTCTTCTCTTTTCTTTTTCTCTGAGAAGGAGCTACTTCTAATTGTGTGGGAAGGACCTAATCCATAAATCTCTGATAGAGTGGGAGCCTTTCCATTGACTCCCACTAGGCACTGGGAGGTGGATTTATCCTCAGGTCAGTAAATCAAAGAGCATCATCCAGCCATAGCAGCCACCACACAATTAATTTCATCACATTTGGCTAGTACCTGTGTTTGCTCTTTAAAGCAAAGGCATCATAACTAACACTGAGGCATATATCAAACTCTCTCCTGGGCCAAAAGAGCTTTGCTGCTGGAATGGATATTTTATGTGAAAGAGGCAATCACCAGTTTGGATTTGGTCGTGTACACCCTGCTTGATTTGGGAGGGATAATCCAAACATTCCATGAAAAAACACTACATAGGTTGAAATCATTAATATGTCTTCCACCATTCCTGTATATTAAAGCAAGGTAGTTGATGAACAAATCTTCAGCCTTGGAAGATACCCCGACTGAAGCAAGCAGTTTGGTTTTTTTCAAAGGCCACCAAAACTGGTAAACACTGAGCAGCTTTCAAAGACCATTCTTCTTGATATCCTGTTCTTTAACTGTGTAATTCAAACACAGTGAAAAGTGAAGATACAATTGGCTATTGCTAGGAAATATAGACAGACACCTCGTGTAGCACTTTTTTACCTCCCCAGTGAATTCCCACTAATAGTGGTAAGGTCTGGCTTCATTAAACTGGAGTGCCAAAAATCCAAGAAGGACAAAGGTAATGTAATTAAAAAATACCCTGCACTTCTTCCAGTAAGTGATTTGAACATCCTTGTTTTCACTGACACAAACTGAAGAAGAAAACCACAGGTTCAGAGAGAATCAACAAAACACCCTTTGTGAAATCATCAGTCAGCTGCTGTAGTCCATCTTTTCATCGGATTTATGTCTGCCATCCATCCTGTGTTCAGAAGTGTTATCTCCTTCCCTTTTGGCAAATTTCCAGAGCACAGCAAAGAAAATGCCTCAACAGATGGAGAAAAAAATATATCTGTTCATCTGTAGGAGGCATTTTTGCTCACTGATAACAAAAAGCTAAAAATGAGAAACTTTTGTAGAATAAAGTACAAGAGTTAGTGGTGAAGGATGAGGAAGAATAAAACCTGCCAAGATGACGGTTCTTAGTGAGTTTTTGTTGGGTTTTTGCTGTTCATGACTGGTGCACATGACTTCTTGCTTTGCAAAAGACACAATCTGCAGGTACAAATGATTTATTCTGTGTACTTAATGGATGACTGGATCTTTTCATTTATGGACTTTGCAGCAATAATAAAAAACCTCTAGGTTAGTTAATGAGCTTTAGCAGTCTCAGGCAGCAAACACTACATGTCTGATATTATCAGAGTTGGTCCTGTAGGTCAAGCCATGGATTTTGCAGTGAAACACAAACTAACTACTTCATTCCAGCTACTGTTTTGGCTACTTCAAGATTTTGGAGACTTCAGAAAAGCTTTTTTACTATGCATTTTATTAGGCCTGAAGACCAAATTTATGTTTTCAAATTTCAGAGTTTTTGTTTCTGGTAACCACAGCAAGTATCTCTTCCAGCCTGGCACGTCAACATCACATCTATGGTATGAGTGTGTGCAGGCTCACAGAAGTTGTTTTCCTGCTCAGCTGCAGTGAGTTCACACCATGCCCAGAGGCATGGTGGCATGGAGACCCCTTTGCTTGCCCCATTTTATATCTGGTCTTCAAACTATTTAAGCTCTGCTGCTGGAGAATGAATCTTTAACCCATTTTCCCCAAACAAAGCAAAAAACTGCTCTGTTTTAATTCTTATCTGGGCACATTTTACCAGTTAAATATTATTTGCCATAAATATATAATGAATGTCAAAGGTTCATTTCACTTACTGCAACAGTGGTGGAGATCTGGTTCAACACTGACCAGAGGAGACTTGCAGACTTCAGATTTTTCAGCAGCTTGGTGTTTCATTGAGGTTTTCTAAGATCCGCCCTGATATCTTTATCCTTCATAGCATTCCCTTACATTGCCCCAGTAGCACACTGAGGAGGTTTTTGCCAGTGCAAGCTCTAGGATTTCATTTATCAGTCTAAAAAGAGAAAACTTGCACCAAAATATTCAGCATTAACCTTTGTGTAGCTGGGCAATCAGAAGAAATGAGGAATTTTTTTTGTTTTTTCTCTCCAGATTAATGCCAGATTGGAGGACTGGGACAGGACAGAAAGGGACAAGACACAGGATATGGAAAGAACAAGACTGACTATTTAAATGAATATTTACATGAATGACTCCAAATTGCTGTGGATGTCATGTAGTATTACAGCGTGTTACATGAATGGGAAATAATCCTGAGATTTGAGACTTTAAAAAATTTTTTAACTTGGAATAGTGCTACAGGCCTCAGTTTTTCCTACTTTCTTATTGTATTTGATTCCACAAAAATAAATGATACAACTTTCAGGTTGTATGGGAGAGAGTCTGAGCCCTTCAGTTTAAAAACACTGTGTGCACTGAGCTATTTTTTAAGCTTCTTGGCATCCAGCTATGCTGTTTGAAAACTGCATTTCCGTTGAGTCCAGGCATGACACAGGACCTGGTCCTGCATTGCATCACATTCTCCATAGCTTGCAGGAAACATTAAACTTCAGATGGTCCACATATGCTTTTGACTCTGCATTTTACAGATTTAGTCATTGTTTCTGTTGCATTCCCTAGCATTGCAGCAATAATTCTACTCTGTTGAACTAGACATCCTCTCAAACTCATGGCTATGCTTTAAATTTAGAGCATTGGGCTGTTGGATGTTGAAGGCCGGATTAGCCGTGTTCTGAAGGATTGTTCTTATTGCTTTTCAGCAAGGCAATACGGTGGTGTTGTTTTATTTATTAAAAATGGCCAAAAGTATTTTTTTTCCTGTTTTTGGCCCAGGCATCACCTGAACCCAGGACTTATAGATTTAAGCAACCACCCGTGAACCATGAGTATGGTTTCTGAGCATATCAATTTGAGCTGTAAATCACACAGAACTCTTTCTCTGTATTTATAATATTCACCTATATTTAAAGCCAAGAAATTTATTGGAAACTAAAGAATGCTTTCGTTACTGACTGTGTACATCACTAAGAAAATGTTTAAGATATTTAAGATAAGATAGAAAATATTTTTATGAATGGAAGATGTGCCATTTGACTTATTTCAGTTTATTTCAGAGAAAAACCTAAATAAATATTGTTGGAAAAAAGGTTTTCTAGAATCTGTATACCAAAGAATTCTGTTACCTTGCAAGCCTTCTATACATAGCTACAATATGTTTCTGATCTATTTATTTATCTAGAGTTTATAGGTACTGGTGTAACAAATAATGATAATAATAGTCTTGTTCATGCACTGTTGAAACTACTGGTACAGATCCCACTATTGTTAATAGCAAAAAAATAGGTTCCCTATTATTTCTCTTGTAAAAGTATAAAGAAATGCATAACTACACAACAGACCGCACATATATTAAATTACATTCAGGGAAAAGTTGGTACATGATACTTCAAAATCAGCATTTGCCATTTCATAGTTTCTATATTACTCAAGTTTATCTTATTTCAAATGAGCTCATACTTTACATGTACTTCTGTCACTAAGTAAAAAATACTTGTATTTTCTTTTTTGATTATGGATCATATCAAATTTTGTTCCAAACAAAAGAACAAAATTTTTATACAGTCTTAGAAGCCAGTTTTTTCTTCTTGTCTCAAAAAAAAAAGTAATTATCAACATTAATTTTATTTGCTGTGAATAAATTATTCAGATCTTGTTTACCATATTATTAAATTTTAATTGTTCTATTGCATTTTCTCAAATGTAAACAAACCTGTGGCAGAACAAAACACTGCTTAATTATGGCAGCTTCAATTTCTCAACAAAAGAGACATTTCAGAGAGGAATTTTTAGATTGTCTAATTCTTCCCTAAAGGCAAATTCAGCTTTCTCAAAGATATTGCCTATCTATTTTATTATAAACCCACTAAGGTAAATTTTCTAGACATCTTACAGAAGAGAGCATTTCAGCGCTTGAATTTTTTTTTTCAGTGAAGACATTTGCATATTAGTGGAATCTTCCTTTGTTTAGCACTGCCCAGAAACCTGTGTTAAAAGTGATGAGACATTGATATGAGGCTGTATATAAAAAAAGAACACAAAACAAACCCCAAACTGTCACTGGGTAGGTTCAGGTCTTTTCAAGCCTTAACGATTCTATGATTCTGTTCTGTGATTCTATGAGGATACACTCACAGGGCTTTCTGGAGGACAAAGCCTCACACAGGTAACCCATACCGAGCAAACCAAGTCCATTTTTCACCTTAACTCACATAACACATGAATTGTGCATTCCCAGGAGCCTCAGACAAGCAGGATGGTGCATGCAAGTGGTCCTGCAGCCCTGCAAGGTGAGGCAATGACCATTTCATTATTTTTGCATTGTTTCCAGTAACAAAACTCTAATGACTGAGGAGTGACAGCTGCTCCCAGCTCTATGACTGCGAAGGAAACCTCTGCCTGCTCCTGAGGAGCCAGTATATTAGCATGGCACTCTGTGATGGTGGAGTGCGAGCCAGCAGAAGTCTGGGTTTGGGTTAGGAGTGTAATTGCAGAATATACATTGATGGGTAAGTTGTCTGAAATATTAAAAACAAGTGGGACCACAGTGGGACTAATTAGTGAGTCACAGACCTAGGGAAATGTATTTGAACAGTTTCTAGGCTAGCTTGGACCACAGGAAGAACAGTCATGAAGTTCTCAGTCCTCAGCTCTTGCTGACATGCCTGTAGAAGCCTATTACATGGACTGCCAGTGACTCAGGGCCCTGGGGTGTTGAGCGGTCAGTTGGAATTTTTCGGTATACTTGTTGGGAAACTTGGGGAAAATAGATGAATATTTCAGAGCCAGAGCAGGAGAGTTGATGTAAATGGAGCAAACAAACAGCGTGTTACTGGAACAGGACCTCCTACCCCTACAACAACTGTGGTTCTTTGCTTAATGTTATATTCCCATTTCATATCCCTCAAATTATGGACAGTGGAGAAGATTTTTGTTCATATTTAGCAATGATTGTAGAAGGAAGAAAAAAAGCCTAAGATGCTGTCAGCACTATCCAGCTGTAATCTTGCAATCACAGCTTCTCAGAGAGAGTCTCTTGCACTATCAGAAAATACATGTGTGGTCCGATCTTAGCCAGAATGTTTGTCTGGAATTTCTCTGCTATTCTCATCTAAGACTAATGTTTATGACTGCTTTTGCACAGCCTTAGGGGCCCACTGTCCTACCAGTAATTCTTTTTTCATTATGGTAAGCTAAAGGACTAGCTGTAACCAAGTGATCTGCTACTCCACTTCAATATTGGCGTGACATATTTCTGATACAGAAAATAGACCTTTTCTTCAGCAAAAATTTGTATTCCCTGAATTTGTTGAAGAAATAACATAAGAGAGTAAGCTGCAGAGAACTGTCTGCTCGACATTCAAACCTCAATGAAGAAGTGCCTGCAATTTTTTTTCATTCTGGTGTCCTGCCTTTGGAACTTGCCTGTGCCAGCAGCAAACAATAGATCTGGGGAAAAATAATACACTTCAGGGCTGAAACCTCAGGCACAAGCTAAGGGACAAGTAGTGCCAGGCTCTAAGTGGGAGCTAAATGCTGCAAACTATTTAGCAGAAATAATCCAGCAAAGTCTGCCGAGAGAACCCAGAGGTGAAACCCTGCAGAGCTGCCAGAGCCCTTGGATGAGCCCAGAAAGCTCTTACTGCCTCTCTGTGACCTACTCCAGTATGTGCATGTGCAAATTAAAGTAACAATATAATAAAAAGTAAATTCCTGGGGTCAGCCCCTCAACACACAATAACTCTTGCACATCTTTTTTTGGATTATCAAGGAAACACAAGAAATGAAAGGAAACAAAACTGACCTTTCTTACTCTATTTAAGAAGGGATTAGTTTAGTTTGTGATTTTTGCATCTAAGGGCCGGGAGAAGAAAGGTGAGAAACATAGAAAGCAGAGTGACCTACAACCACCAGTGGTGTCACTCCTAAAAAGGGATTTACAAATATTCCTGCTTCCCTTGTACTGTCACTTGAAATTTGAAGTTGCCATGTGGCCTTAGTGCAAAGTTTTCATGTAAACTTCATGGCAAATAAAGGGCTAACAGAGATGCCATGCCAGTTGGAGGGGATGGAGACTTTTTATAACACCCTTATTATAACATGTGCAGTATTTTCAAAACCAGATAAGAAGTATTCATTTAAACCTTTCCATGAGCCTGAAATAACCTAAATAACTCCTTCTGTCTGTTGCATCTGCAAATCTAAATATACTGCACAAGTTCATGGTGTTTGAATTGCTGCTGAAGAGGAACCCAAACTCGACCTCAGACCTAACCCCCTCTGTAATTTTGTTTTGGTATTGGGAATTTCTGTCTGGACAATTTCAAGCACAAGTGACCTTTCCCTGGAACTCTTTTCCTGTGACATTTAAATAAAACTGGCGCTAAAATTCAAGTAATAAACTGGGCTGCATAACTGCTAGAATTCTGAGGCTTGGTTATTAAAACAAATCAAGAAGCTAAGATGAGAGGAGAGTTTAAAAAGTGTTATTTCCCATGTGTATTTCTCTCCCTAATATTTTGCTTTGTTTTGAGTAAGCTTAATATATTTCATTTTTAATTCAGTTTCAATGCTCTATTTTATTGCAGTAACATTTATTAATTAACATTTCCACATATCTTCCTTTTTCATCATGGATTTCTTTTAAAGAAATGTAGGAATATCTAGAAAAAATACTGATAATAATTTCTTACTTAATCAAACTTGAAATGAATCTGCATATACTTTCCCCTTCCAAACTTCTATGTTAAAAGAAATCTCATATTTGTTAAAAATATTCCCCAGATTTATGTGCACCTGTTTGACTGACATTTTTATTTTAAAGCATGCGATTATAATCCTGCGTGCTCAATGACACCATTCTCTCAGGCCATAATTTATGTTGCTAATAATGTGCTTCTGTAAAAAAAAGAAATCCAAGGTGAGGGTGAAGGAAAGGTTTGGTTGTCAGATGCCGTGGCAGCAAGAGGGATTTGACAGCCGGAGCACGGGGTGAAGAAGAAAGAGCCAGCTGCTGTTATGTGTTATGTTCCTCCATGAAAGGGGGAAGACAGAACCACTCTTGCAGTTTCAGCTCTTTCCCCTCCAGCCAGGGTGCTTTTTCTTGAACTGTGACACCAAGCTGAGGAGTAAGGATGTCGTTTCGCAGACTGGAAGATCAACAGGGCAAGGACTGTCTGGTTGTTTGGACTTAGCCGACACTCAGCACAATGGAGGCTCGAGAGAGACTGTGTCCTGGGGACAGTGCAAACAATCATATAAATAACTCAACACATGCAGGAAAGCCACTCTGAAAAGTTTAATTGCTATGACAGTACCAATGTCTGCTCGGGTAAAAGTCTACTTAAATTCCAACACTGCATTAGCAATCTGGGACAATTTTCCTTGTACGTTCGCATCTAAAGTATATTTTGGATGGTCTGAAAAAGCAACCCCTGCTGTCAAGTATTTCAGCTTTGCTGCTATACAATATTTTTATTCCAAACACACATTTTTAAGTGCAGATAGGGCTAAGTGCCCAGCAAATCTGATTACTGCCAGTGCATAATGCCTGACATCCTTTATGCATTTGGTTCTTGACTCAACACAGTGGGGGTTAATGGGAGCTGTGAGGCTAATGCCCTGTGCAGCAGGTTTAGAGCACAGCTCTGAAAATTAACATGGTAGGCTTTCCATCTTCATGAGGCTGCTTTGCTGGCTACGACGGTGATGGGTGCTGTGTATTATTGAGAAAGATCAGACCATGGCACAGGCAGAAATCCTGTGACACCAGTGCAGAGGTTCTTAAGGACCAAAGTGGTTGGGAAGAGGAACTCTTATCTCAGGAAACAAATTGAATATTGTTTTAAAAATCACACCTATTAAAAAAAGAGGTGGTGGAAAATCACCATAACAAAGGAAGATTTTCTTTTTGTCACAAAAAGGATGGCTGTGGAGGGAAAACAATAAATACAGTGGAAACTAGATTTATGCTCCAGGTTTTTGACATATTCTACTAATAATCTTCAGGACAGCCACATTTATTTCTTCTCATCCTACTGCAGGATCTGGTGAAATTATAAACTCTTCAGGGAAGGGGTGATCCCTTGTTATGTGTCTGGTACAGCGGCCAATGAACATATGCTGGTATTTTTAACAGCTCCACCGCAAGAGTTGTTTTAAGAATGTCTCAGAGAGAATAATGCTTGCCTTGTGTGGGAGGTCAGGCTAGATAATTTTAATAGGCCCTTCTGAACATGAAATATACTATCAAACAAAACCACAGTGATACAGGCAGCAATTATTTTCATAACGAGAACTGGTAATTGTGTGGACAGCACTGAGCAAAAATAAATGAGATCTGGAGACTAATAGCAGATTTCTGTAAGGAGAGGAACAAATACTGCTGTAAACAGACAGGTACTGCCACTACTTCACATTCACGCAGCATTTTGCAGAGTTGTTACCTTCATTTTGGGGAAGGAGCATGAACAAAAAAGAGATTCAGTGGCTGCCCAGCATGCAGTGATGCACTGGATAAAGGCTGCTGGGACATCTCTGCCAGCCTGTCTTCTCCCCTCCCACCTCTTGCACAACTGGAGCACAGCACTGATGAGGTGTCCCTCTCCTGACCCACAGTGCTCCCCCTCTCTGGATCCTGGGTGATGCCCTGGGGACCTCTGACCATTACAATCCCTTCAGCACCAGTGCAGACTGGCAGAAAGTTCTTCCAGCTCCTGTTGGCCCCAGTTCGGGGTTTTATCAGGGCAGTTACTGGTTTTATCAGGGCAGGTTGGAAAAAGGGAACATTAAATCAGGCATGTGATGACCTTTACCTGCAGCTCCACCCTGTCTCTGAACGCATCCCTTTGACAAACCCTCTCTCAGAAGTTACCAGCACTGGTACACACTTGGGGTGTGAGAGTGTCATTGCGCATGTCTTGCATGTGCAGATATAAGAGAACAACATAAAAATACATTTTTATTGTCCTAATTATTTTCTTGCTCTTTCTTCTCTGGCCTTAATTGAATTTACACTGACTTCTTTTGTTTAGAAAGCTTGCTACTACTTCTGATTTTGGATTATTGGATTTTTCCTCATGTCAGTAGACACGTGCATCCTCACTGAGTAGATTTCCACTTACCCTTAGTGGCTGCTGGAGACCTGTTTGCAGACACAATGTAGAGTGTCTATAAGGCCAGGAGCCAAGCTCTGAGCTGATGTAAACATGGAGCTGTACCAATTTACATCAGCAGATTATTTGCTATGACACTAAATTTCTCCTTTCCCCTGTCCCTGATACAGGATGCTCTGTCTGCCACATGCAATAACAGTAAAATGCTGGTAAGATTAAAGGCCCCTTCTAGTAACCTTTTGTAATCTGATTTACTAATTGGGCCATGGGACTCACAAAACAGTGTGATTCTACCTCAACTACTAATTATCTGGCACTCAAATCCCAAATTAAAGACCTTATGCAGAGGATTGGAGCCTTAGGGGGATGTGATTCTCTCCTGTCATTTTAAGGAAACAGACTCTTTCATACACTGTATGTATAAAAGTGGGAGAGAGAAGATGACAGGAGCAATTTTGGTTCCTTGCTATTAACATTCATGACACCCATGTTACGTGGGAAAAAAAAAGGAAAGAAAAAAGAATTACACTACAATAGGGATGTTTTGGCAGTCTCGGAACTACTGCTCTTATAAAGGGCTATTAATAGATTAAGATCGTGTCTACTGTACTCCCAACACTTACCTACAGATCTTGAAGTGTACTCATTATAACAGCAGTGCTCAGTACTTAAAGAGTTTTATATCTCCAAACTACCGTACAAACATTAACTAATTGATCATCAGCTCCACAGTGATCTGTCAGCATTAATCAGAAACACCTTTTGAAAGAAGACCAACCCTATTTTACAAGTATTCAGGTTGCAGATCTATTCTGTAGTGGCTGAGTGCCTTCATACCATAAAACTCAGCATTACAAGAAACATCTGTCATGGATGCCCCATTTTCTCATTTTGACCTCATGGGAAGAAATACTACAAGGCAGAACATTTTCTCAGGAGAGGTTTTTGTGTTGCATATGAAGGTATTATTTGCATCTTTTAAATATATGTATTTGGATTAATCTGTAGTAAAGAGGACACTGATAAAAATTTATATACTCTGTTTTTTTGGAAATTCTTGCTTTTTAGATGAACATTCTTCAGCTGTATCTTTAGAAAATTGGATTGTTCAAATAGAACAAAATCCTTCACTATTTGGTGCTTTTATACCTGCAAAGCTGGTTCCCTTTGATTATGAAAATGAAGTGGACCTAAAAATAGGAAATATAGTTTTCTTTTTTATTTTATTTTTATTTTTGATTGATCATCGTGTCATTTCACTGAGATAACAGAGGGACACAAGTCACAGTTTGACTTGTATGTTTTATAACATTTGAGTGGTTGTGGAGGTACATCTTCAGCACAAGGCCGAGCAGTCGCATTGGTCTCCTCACACCAAAACTGACATAAAGGACTGCCACAGAAATAATTTCCCTTTGTTGAAATAGATTATATGTCCTAAATAACAAAGGAAACAAATTACTAGGTTTTAAACCTTATCTAATAATGATGAACTTGGTAAGTACCTGCAATACACATAGACATGATCCAACAGAGATGCTCTCCCCCTTCTGCATCCCAAGCTCCACTGAAAGAATAGTATTAACAAACTGAAGATCAAGCTCTCCAGAGAACTTTAGTTACTTATGTGCCCTTAAGTAAACATAAAAATGTGTGTATATATATGTGTGTGTGTATTTATATATCTTACCTATCTATCTATCCATCTATCTTTGGTATCTTTCTGAATGACCTGATCTCACTTCGCCCAAAATGCAATGATAGAGAATGTTGTTTTCTTGTTCAGTGTGGGGGTATTTTTTTCTTGGTTTTGGTGGGTTTTTGTTTTATGTTTTGTTCTGTTTTATTTGGTTGGGGGTTTTTTTGTTGTTTTGTTTGTTTTTTTTTTTTTTTTCCCTGAATACTATCTAGCCAAACCTTTCTGTTAATTTCCATATGGGAGTTTCTGTCATTTGAAATGATTCAAAAATATTAATGAACTCCAGCTGTATTCCAGTGGAGGATAGAGTATGAGAAAAGAATAAGATGATTTAAGGTTTCTCATACATCTATCTATTGGATGCCTGGTTGTTGTAATCTTATTGCAATTATGCTTTTAGGGAGGATTTTCACGTGTTGTTTATTAGATTTTCAAAATTTACAATAGTAAAAAAGCAAAGCAAAATCTCATTCCTTGACATAGTATTAAAACTTACATGATTCATAGGCAGGATTGAAAACTTTACTTACATTCACTGAAATAAAAAAATAAGAACTTCTGAGTGGTAATCTAGATGGTTTAATTAATAGAAACATTTTATAGGTATTTTCTTCTGGGTTTACTACCTTTCTGTTATGCAGTTGCTGTTGTTGTTATATAATTCTTGTGCTGGATCCCTCTTCTCCTTGTTAAACATCCTTCTCCCTGCTTTCTTCATTAAACTTTCCTTCCTTGTGTGTAGTTCTTTCTTACCTAGATTAAGTGCAGATTAGGATGATGCTTTCACTGGACGTAATGTGAACATAGCCCCCATGTAGGTGCAGAGGAACACTACAGCTCAGCGTTGGCAGGTCAGAGTAAGCACTGGCTTTTTTGCTAATCCTTAAACTGTGGTACGTGCCACAAACACCATGTAAGGCTGAATCTCTGTCCTTTGTTATTAACTAGCACTCTCAATCCAGAGCCCAGGGAAGCTGGAGGACATTCTCCTCTGTTTCTGCATGTTCCTGACAAAGCTTGTCACCCACAGTACTGCAGGAGGAATTTCTGTTGTTTCCACTGGCAAGGATGACAGTGGGATTTTTAGTTTGTTCCCTGTCACAGGAGGACATAATACTATTGAGCAGTGTTTAGTGATTTCTGGGTTCCTCTTTTTAAATTTCCAACTATCACCTTCTGATCATGAACTGTTCTCTTGCTTAAGGGCCATTGATGCTCTCCCTCAGTACCACATAATGTAAATGAAAGAGGCAGAAACAGAAAAGCAGGCAGCTCTTCAGCTCTTCAAGAAGCATTTGGACAACACTCCCAAGCACATGGTGTGACTCTTGGGGCTGTCCTCATGGGACAGGAATCAGGAGCAGTCAGGGGCTGTCCTCATGGGTGCAGGGTCAGGAGCTGGGTTTCAGTGGTCCTTGTGGGTCACTTCCAACTCAGACTATTCTAAGATTCTATGATTTCACAGAGTTCTCTCACTAAAATAAGGAATAACAACAAGGGCAGAGATGTGTCTCTTAAGGTGCGATTGGCGCACTTTTCGCAAGTCCCATAAACCTTTGCACTGCAAATGCGAGTTGCAGAATTTCCATGGGTAAAATCTCTTCAGGCTGTGAAAAGGAGCAACATGCCCGTAAACCAGCTGTTGATAGGTGTGCAGACTATACATGTGGGCTGATAGTACCAAGCAGTGGCTCATTCCCCGCTCAGACAACACCAGCAGTATGAGTTCACTAGATGAACAAAAATATCAGCCTTTCTGAACTGCTGCTTATTTTTCCTAAAGTTATGACTCTGCTAATGAAAGGATCTTGTTCCAGTCTTCTCTAGTGCTACTCCCAAGCTTCTAGACCTGAGTGGCTCTCTCCTTCCTCCTCAGCCTTTCCGTTTCTTCCTTTGTTATTCAGTTTCAGGTTAACCGTTTGAATCCTCTTTTTTCCCCTCAGTAATTCCAGATTGCTTTCACACACTTCTCATCAGTCCTAATTGCTCCCAACCTATTTTATTCTTCCATTCCATTTTATTCCCTGCTGCTTGTTTTCTGGCCTCAGTTTCCTCATCAACCTCAAGACCTACAGTGATGCTATACCTTTCCCCTGAATCCTGCACCTTGTGATGCACACACAATACTCGGCCCACTTGCTTTCCTTTAATCTCTCTCAATCTATATTCTCAGTCTTCCATTTCCAGGGCCCCTGCTCTTAGTACTTTAATTCCCTGGGTTGTCCTCTTTCTAACCTGTTTTTGACTCAAATAAATATCTCTTCCTTCCAGCTTGACTGTGAGTAGGGAGAGAGGAAAAGAAGTTTTTCACTCGTTTCAGAGCCTGGGTCTTATTAGGCTGGGAAAAGACAGACATGTCCTTAAAGAATTACCTGGTTTACACCTCAAGGGGTGTGGAAATTCAGGGTGCTCTTGTTCTGTGTTATGGGCACAATGAAGAATCCCTCAGGCTGGCTTTAGAATGGAAAGCAGTATGACACCAGCAGCAAGGTGATGACTTTGAGGATTGCCACCTTCAACCTCGACATGATCTCTATATAATTACTCTTTCCAGCATTTTTTTTCTCCCCATCTAACACTGAACTTGCTTAGGTTTATCCAACACATCACTGAATCATCATGATCTTATTTGCCATCCATTCTGTGGAGGATGAGCTGCATCAGATCAGCTCACGGAATAAGGAGACACCCAAAGAAGCTTCTTGGCTCTTCAAAGAATCACATAACTTTTAAATTGCTTGGTTTAAGTTACATGTAACTTTCAAGAGTGTGTTTTGATTGTTTCTTGGCATGCACTGGTGTCCCAAAGAATGAAAGGGTGCCCAAAGCCAGCAGGAACTATTAGGCATACCATGAAGGTCTGTCTTGCTCACTATGTTTCCAAATAATCAGTGATTTTCAGATAAGCTTCCAAGAACCGAGCCTCTCCTGTGGAGCATACCCAAACCTCCAAAGACTGCAAAAATCCAGCAGATAGTGAAATTCCTGGCAGCTGTGAGAATCCCAGCTTCAAGTAATACAAGACAATGTTTTTTTCTAATCCCAGGCGAAGTCTGAGAGTGAAAATGAAATGAGAAGCTCTCTACTGGAGACTAAGTCTGGTTGTAAGTCTTAAACACCCTTGGAGAGGGTATTTTTTACTTAAAAAATGTGTTTTGCCAGTCTATTGGGAACCATCTATGTATCACTTACAAATTCTGTTGAGTCTATGAACTCTGTATGTTTCTACTTTTGTGCTATCTTTTAGTGTATTTGTTAGCTGAAATCACATCAAACCCGTAGGTTAAAGGGAAACTGAATACAGATCCTCTGAAGCCTAGGTCAGACCTCTCTCTATTAGACAACCTCTCCACACGCTGCCAGTTAAAAGTGGATTTTTTTTGCTTGATATCATGTCAAAATACAGGTTGAATCAATGAAGCAGAACCAAAGCTTTAAGGTTTTAGCTTTGAAATTTCTCAGCATTGATAAATGAAAGCGATACTATGAAATTACTTTGCTTACCATCCTGTACCATAGGATAAAAATAAATTAGTGAATTTTCACAGAGAAAATGCAGCCTCTTTCCTCTTTGTTTTGACTGAGTGCTGAATGCAGCAGAAGCACCTATTTATTTAGTGTAGTCTCATGATTGGCTACACTCAGATTCTGTAATTAAAACACCCAAACCCAACAACACCCAAAAGCCTGTACAGAAACAAGGCTTTCTGCCAGGCAGACCTTTCTGTGTGGATAACAGAGCAAATTAGACACAAGCTTGCAGTGGCAGCACAAAATACCTGGGTAATTTCAGAAAAATTTACCTTCAACCTTTAAAGGAGCAGCATTGTGATGCTGAACATTGTCACACATAAATTGCTATTTCATCTCTAGAGCACACACAGACACCGAAGAAAATGTATTTTAAATAGGGTGAATTCCAAGGTGCTATAACGGATGTTTTATCATGGTCTCCATTGCAGAAAATGTGGAGAAAGGAGCATGAGGATGTCACCGGCAGTGCAGAAACCCTTGTGTGCTTTATAACCTGTTAAGGTGAGGGCGGGGGGAGGTGACCTGTGTGTGAGACTTGGAGTCAAGAATTGCAAGCTGGGTTTTGTTCTGATATCCTTGAGGCTCTAGGCAGGAACTGGATTTCATTTCCTACCTAAAGTATTGTTATTTTTAAAACATGCATGAAAATGTTTTCCTGCTTTAGAGGACACATTTGAGGGTTAAGACTAAAGACTGAGAAGCTGAGACAGCTGATATGGAAAAATAAATATCACTATCCTGCCTCGAGCATCCAATTCCACTCCTTGTATGGTGGCAAATTACTTTTGGTTGGTTCAAAGTTCATATCTCAACACAGGTTGTCCTTTGAACCATGCAATCCTAAGAGACACTGAGATTTGAAGGCACAGTTCGTAAAAATATAGTATCACAGAATGGCTTGAGCCAGAAGGAATACTAAAGACTTCTTGTTACAATCCCTCTGCCTTGTGCAGGGACACCTTCCACTAGACCAAATTTTTCAGGGCCCCATCCAGCCTGGCCTTGCACAATTCCCGGGATGGGGCAGCTGCAGATTCCCTGAGCAACCTGTTCCAGTGCCTCACCACCCTCACAAAGAATTTCCTCCTAACTCCTATTCTAAACCTATTCTCTTTCATGTTAAAGACATTCCTCCTTGTTCTACCACTACACGTCTTTGACAAAAGTCCCTCTCCATCTCTCTTGTAACCCCTTTTAGGTACTGGAAGGAGTTCTAAGCTCTTCCTGGAGCTTTCTCTTCTCCAGGCTGAATAAAATCAACTCTCTCAGTCTGTCTCCACAGGAGAGGTGCTTCAGTCCTATGATTATCATTGTGGCCCTCCTCTAGGATTCCACAAGCCCATATCCTGCCTGTGCTAAGGGCTCCAGATTTGGATGCAGTACTGCAGGTGGGGTCACACAAGAACAGAGGGGAGGTGCAGAATCACCTCCCCAGTCCTGCTGGTCACTCTGCTTTTGATGGTTGGCTCTCTGCCCTGCAAGCACACACTGCTGAGCCGTGTCCATAGCTGGACTCATAGTGACCAGGACGAGCAACTCTCAGACCTCAGGATCCTACCAGGATCTTTTCCAGGAAACTCAACCTCATTCTCTGTTTCTGGTATGTGTTTGAAATACACAGCATTGGTGTGCACCAGCTCTGCTGATCTTCTCTTCCAGACTCTGCTGACTTCAGCATAAACCCACTGTGGCTCCTCATAAAATGTTCGTGTGTTTCAGCTGTTATAGTTACAGCATAAATCAAATATCTGTTCTTGGATGCTTTCCCTCTCTCTATCCCAAACTTCTCTTTCAACTCACTGTCCCTCAAGGATCCTATTTCAGCATTAATATTTTATGCATTTAACCATTATAAATAAAGAATATAAACATGGAACATGAATGCATTCCTGAAGGACAAAATAGCACTACAAACCCCCTATTTTGCTCTGAATTTGACAAATTATTTCTCAAGAGAATAAAAGGTGTACCAAAGGAAATGTCAGCCAGTCAAAAGTTTAAATGAAAAACAGAGCAAGAAAGCATGCAATGTTTTAAAGTTCTAACTAACTTTGAACAAAAGATACCTGGGGAAGTGAAAGTAAGACTGGTATGCCTTCATTAAAAGATTGACATGTAACCTTTGATTTCTTTCTTTCAGAGGACTTTGAGATGATAGGAAGAAGATGTTAAAATGGGATTACATCATCAGCCATGAAGGGACTGGGGGAGAAGCCAGCCACTGGATACATGTCTCATTTTTTGGGCAAGATGTTTCAAGTACTCTGAAACTAGTGCATTACAAAGTCGCAAAATTGTAACCACTGTTATATTTGAAGATTTGATTCTGGATGCAAGAGGCTATCCAGGCAGTGTCATATTTCTTGGCAGAGAGATTCTGCAAATATATTAAAAAAAAATAAAAAGGAGGAAAAGAAAAGCTGCAGAAAATATGAAGAACACTTTATGTACAAGGTGGGAGGAAAGGAGTACAGAGAACCAGTACAGAAAGGTCTGTGTAGCCTCTTCATTCCCTGTGACATAACCAAAGGTCTAGATCATCTGGTGGAAAACTTCCAGTTCTTTGGAGGCATGACAAAGCCAGACTTTTAGTCCAGGCCTAGTGCCAGTGTGAGATATTAATCATAGAAACATCGAATCATTGAGGCTGGAAAAGACCTCCAAGACCATAAAGTCCAATGTTATCTGGTGCTTCACTGGGCCTATTATACTTCTTCCCTCCATCATTTTACAGATGCTGAAGTCCCCTTCAAGAAGGTGAGCAACCAGTACTAACAACCAATTCCATATTCCAGAGAATGTTATCATTTCTAACTTGCCATAGACTGGTTTTGCAAGGGAAGAAAAAAAATCCTGATTTATTGTGAACTGTGAATAGCAAAGTCCCTCCTAGGACTAATATTAAACTAATACTAAAGCCGGATGGAGACCTTCATTTTACATTATAAGCTGGTACAAATGAAGCCATTTACAGCACTCTGGCAGGTTTCAACAGGAGGCCTACAAATGCCACTTGCAATTAATATAATCTCCGTTCTCAAATACATTTTACAGTTTGTTCCCAGAGAGAAGTACTGTGCACTTTTTGAACTTCCAGACTGATGGGCTTAGCACAAAATTGGTAGAGGTCTTTTTAAGTGGATAATCCAGTACATGGCTGAGCAAATGACAAACCAGATGCAGAGTGGATGGTCTCCCTTGAGGCTTGGAGAAGTGGAGAAACAACAAAATCCACAGGACATTTCTAGCAAATCAGACCCTTGTTCTCACCCACAAAGGAGGAGGGGAAAAAAACATGGTGACACACAAAACATGTGGCAACAAATTGATGGCAACTTCTACAAAATAGGAATATGAACTACATGGCATGTAGATAAAAGAGAATGCATCTGCAAAACATGTGAGGAAAATTGTGAATATAATTCTAGCAATTATGATTATAGCGTTGTATACGCTACTGCATTTAATTACAATTCTCCATTCTTTTCATGCTATGGAAATGGACTAAATGGACGACAAAATATATCTCAAAAGAAAAGCAATCTGTGGCATGAATAGGAACCTCCTTTATCTTAATACAAAGAAGCCCACATTTTACAAACATGGCAGCATCTCTGTGAGAATTTTGATTACAAAATGAACATCGTGATAAAAATTAGCAGCCTTTATTTTTTCATCTGAGAACACGAATAGCATTATTAGGATTATTAAGAGGAGCTGGGGTGTTTTGTTACTTTTTTAGGAGTAGTTTACTTTAGGAGTTACATTAAAATTACAATATTTTCTTTATTAAAAAATCCAATGTTATTTTATTGAAAGGGGAAGAGGTCAGCTTTAAAAAAAATTCTCTTCATTTACGTGCTTAACACTTTCCTTCTTTTTGTCTATTGGAATGCAAAGATCTGCAAGTTTCATAGTACCTACTCGATTAAAGTTTAAAATATGGTCAAAATCATTTATCTTAAACTGTGAACCAGAACAGTTCATCTGTATAGACCTGTGAAATATTTGGCAAATAATTAATTCTGTTTAGGAACACTGGTCTAGAAGGGAGGCCTCGGGGAACTGAATTAATATGCAGAGAGTTTTTTTGTATGCATTTAAAAGTGTACACTCATGTTTTAAGTGTTGGTTTCAGGCAGTTTTCAGACGTTCCACTGAATTAAATGAGCCAGGGTGGATTTACAGGATCTGGAGAACTAAGTCACCATACCTCTTGAGAGGGAAAGTTGTATGAAAGAATGGTGTGATAAAACATAAGGTTTTTAGTGGCCCAAATTTGGGACAAAGGTATCCTCAGGAATAGTCAAATTCCAAGTTACACTATCTTCTCTAAAGATGCGCTGATAAATCTTGACAGTTCATTACCCCATCATGTATACTGAGAGGTTCATTCATTTTACAGGGTTTTTTTTGTGAGTGTTTAAGAGTTCAATGAGTTGGATAACTTGCCTCTAAAAAACTCAGAAATTCTGATTATATGTTCACAGATGAAGACTTTGCTGCATGGGAATGCTGTGACTGGCCATACTGGCCACCCTCAGACCTACTACCCAGGAACACACAGGAGAGAAAAGAAACCAAGCCAGAGATAAGCATATAAACCCGTTTATTATGACATCTATATGGCTGTCATTATTATTTCCTTTCTGCTTGGAAAGGCTTTTGAAGGTTGGAGGGAGACTTATTTACTATCAAGTGAACCTTTTTTTAGGATTCATTGTGAAGCCGCACACGTGCCTCCCACAAAAAGAAGCTTAAATTAAGTAGAGGTCACTGAGCTCTGTAGAAGTCTTAGAGGTCATGGCCAAATGGGATCACGCTCTTCGAAGTACAACATGTAAGAGCAACAAAACCAGGAAGGAACAGTGTCCCAGTTCTGCTGAAGCACGTGAGGCTTGTGAGCACCCATGCCCAGCAACCTACCTTTCAAACACATCTGCTCAGCTGTGCCTCCCCAGCAAAATCTCTGTGTAGGCTCTGTCTGAGTTGGTAAAAACTGTGTTGAATTTATTTCTTAAATATTTTTTGCTAGCAGTTCAAATTCCAGATTGTCTGTAGAGTTCAGGTGGAATTCTCTAGTTTTCCACCATCTGCTATAATCCATTGGTAAAGCTGGTGCTGCAGTATATGATGTAAGATAGGACATAAACAGCTCTTTTTCTCCTCGTTGAATTCAAGCTAATTTAGATGATTGCAAATGTCCAATATTTACACTGGAGAATTAATTAATATTTGGACTTCCCACAAGCCACTTGCTGTTAATTTTCAGCAGTTTTTCAGCCAGTCCCTGTTGCTGCATTCTGTACAAAAGCTGACATTCCTACTTGGGGTCATCTAGCTGAGCATTTCTTTCACCCCCTACTGCCTTCCACAGAGGCTTTGTCTAGACTTAGAAACACAAGCTAACTGAGATTGATTTATCCCAGCCTGGACAAGCTGTACAGCTCTCGATCTCAAATTTGATGTCTTCCCATCTGTATTCTCTTGGATTCATCATAACCCTTTCTCTGTAAGCAAGATATCCATGTTTTAGTACTAAATATCAGGACTCCAGGACCCACCACATCTTTGTCAATGTTTGATTAAACTTGTGTTTCACCAAAAGTCTGCAAAGGACTTTTTAAGGCTTTTTATTTTTGTACATGTTAATATTTTTCTTCAGGAAGAGAAAATGCTTCCTCTGCAGTATTTAGTCCTTGATAATAAAGAGAAGATGATGCCTTATTTTTTTTCTTTTTGTCATGGTCAGCCATATCTAGGAAAAAGCTGACTCTCAAAAAGTTACTTTGAACATGTATAATCAGATAAGGATAATTTAATTAAAGTCCATTTAAAAATCTAATATTTATTATTAGCTTGTGTACTTCCTAATTGTTTTATGGGCTTTTATTTTTATGGCAAGATTCCAATCATTACAAATCCATGGAACTTGATACATATACAAGCAAAGAAATGCATTTGCAACTTTGTTTGAAGAGGAAATTGTCAGAAATGTCAGAGCATAACATTTCACCACAGAGAAAAAATAACTTTGCTTTTAATGATGTGGTTCTTTTCTTCCGTGTTAATATATTAAAAAATACATTACCAGTTTTGGAGGGCAAAAGGGGAAAGGGGACTGAACTTAGAAAGCGTAGGACTGTGTAATGTCAGTAATGCCAAGAGATTAAAAAATTAAATCAATATATCAGTGTTCACCAAATGCATTGTCTTTTCCAATTTTTCTTGTAAACACCAGAAATAGATTCTGACCTCAGCCAAATCTTGATGCTGGAAATGCTATCCTTACCCAAAAGAAAACTAATTTAACTTATTTTTTATGAATAGCAGTTTATAAAATGGGACTTCTGAATGCAAACATTTTTCTAAAGACTCTCTGGGACTAGACTGTGCACATAATTAGGTAGTATCCTTATGTCTGAATTAATGGATTAAATATGTAGAACCCTTACAGATACAGTAATGTCAACTAAAAAGGAATCAGCCCAGAGAATATAAAATGTTAATTCCATTAGTTCTGATTTATGGAGAGCTCCCGATACCTTGATATTATCCATTGCAGTCTTGCATTGATTTCAAGAGGTGGGGAATGTCAGAAAGAAACATTTCCTGCTGTTTTCTGGTTAGAAATTAAACACAAGTGAAACAAACACAAATATAGCTTAAACAGCTTTAAATTTAAATTTCTAGTCTGAAAGTCAAAAAACACAGGCAATGTGAAAATAATGATACTACAGTTACCCAGGGAATTCAGCCCAAGGGGAATCAATTTTATTGTAAAGATCATGCTTTTAATCCACCTCTACCTGAGTGCCAGATGGTCAAACCAAAGAATCAACACATTAAGCAGATGGACTTGGTATCTGATTCCCAATTACTAGAGTTGCTTCATGTAGAAGGTTACTTCTACTGATCAGAGAAAATTATTTGTCCCCAGATGGCAGCAAAAAATTGCTCACTCTTTTAGTATTAAAGGTTCCCAATTATCTTTCAAAGTTAGGGAGTAACATTAAAGATTTCATCCAAGGCTCATGGAAGGTATCCATTGAGGTTGGTAGGTTTGGATCTAATCTTAAAAGTGGGTGATAGAAACTTAGGGACAAGAAGTTAAGGTATGCAAGCCAGGTGATTAAGCTCTGTCCTATGCTGAGCAAGAAAAAAGCCACTGGACATGACACAAGAAACCATGGGATGTAACAAACTACTCTGGCCAAAGGTTGCAGGGATGGATTGGTTTCATGGGTGTTGAAGGAGGAGTTAGATCAGATGCAGCCAAAACCCACAAATACATAGTCAAGGGTGCTTGGGAGCTTTTGGGGAGCAGAGTCTTGCCAGGGCTACACATAGTGCAGGCACAGCAGCAGCAGTAACACTTAGGGCTGAGATTGCATGAGCAACTATAGCAGAAATACAATATTTGAGTTCAGATTTTACAAAACTTGGGCCAATAGAGAGAAACAGTTAGGTGCAAATTGTATATTTGTGAAGAGACAAAAGCAGCAGAAAAACCAGCATGCTAAAATAGAAAAGCGGTGGAAAATGAAGTGGGAATAAACTTGAAGCCTGACCAGCTGGGGAGAAAAGCACAGGACAGGGCCATCAATGCTATTGAAGTCCACGTGACATTATACTGCTTCTGTTTCTGCAGGTGTTGTTAAAATTATGGTTCCATGTTCATGCTGGTCTGTTCACACACAATGTGTGCATGGGATTACATATTCAGCCCTGCTCAAGGATGGACCCCAAAATGGAAAAAAGCATCCAGCAGTCCAGGAAAGGAAAAATCCTCAGGTCTCAAGGTCTAGCACATGTGTTTTTCTTTTAACAAAAAGTGTCAAAATTATTTAAAATGATCCTAGTCGATAATAGAGGACAATAGAGCTGAAAACAATAGAGATCTATGAGAAGCAATAAAGCTCCATTAAACCTTGTTCAGGCTGCCACAGACAGCCATGCATTAGTTACCAGCTGTACATAACTATTTAATCAAAGTATCTATTTCAGCAACAATTCCCCATCAAAGGGATAAAGGGAAGCATAATTTGATGGATTCAACAAGTTGGCTCTGTATATATCTGCACATCCAGAGGTTAGAAGCGGAGATTGTTCTGACTAGAGATTGTGCCTTCCCAAAACTGACACACTCGACCTGGATTCCAAACCCCCTCCCACCATCTCATGTGCTCATGACATTTGCATTAACTTGCAGCCTAGAGATGAGAGACTATTAATATTGATGCCCCGATATAAATAAATATATAAATAGATATTACACACCTATAAAATTTATATGCATATGTATAAACTCCCCATGTATTCTTTTTAGACCAAACCAAAATGCACACTCTCTTACGAAGTAATGTGCATTTCCTTTGAAAATAGCATTCAGGCCAATAAAAACCATTTGATTTAACTGAAAGTTGTGCTGTTCATTTTAGCATTTTTCCTCCATTTCAAATGTCATAACTATTTTGAAATGATTAATTTGCGAAATACAATTCTAGCTGGGAGACAAAGAAATCAGAATTGTAATAAAAATTAGTCTTTGGAATTTTTAAAGGGTTTCCTCTTTGGGTTTTTGACTATGGTTATTCATAGAATAGAATCATAGAACCATATAGGTTGGAAAAGACTTCCAAGAACATTGAGTCCAACCATTATCAATTACCTCAAACTGTGAATCTTGTGGATAGTCTAAGTACCTCACAAATCCCAACTCCCAAATCTCTCTCTAACCTCAAAAAACCCATTCCCTGTATCACCAGTTTATCTGCAGTTATCTGCTGGGCGACAAAGATGCAAACTTCCATGGAGTACAGTTTATTTAACATTAGGCAGATGCACAATACTCTGCACATTGTGTTTTTGGTGTTGTTATATAAAGCAATGAAATTTTACTCTCCAGTCCAGTTGTTAAACTTGGTCCAGTTTTAATTAAATCCAGCCTTTTGTTATTTAAACAGATCAGGTTTCCAAACTACACCAGCTTCATGGACTGATATTTCTGTTCAGTGACCAGGTTTAGGCAGGCAAGACTTTCTTTTCCTCCTTGTCTCGAGAGACTGCTTTAGTTTCATACAATTATGACCTTTGAAAGAAAGGGAGAAAATAAGCTTTTTTTGTCAGAAAAGGCTGGTGAAAGCCATTTTCCCTGTGTAAATAAAGGGAAAAGACCAAGATACTTAGTTCTTTTGAGGAACAGTTTGCATCTGTTTCAGGTGCATCTGCCAGGAGAGATAATTTTAAATGCAAGCACTTTGCAACTTTGACAGATATTAGTTATAAAATGCTGTAACACAAACAGGACAACAGCTTGGAAAATCTGAAGGGAAATTGCAGTGATCAGGAATGGATGAAAAGTTATTCCTTATTGCAAATGTGTATTTTCTGTGGCTAAATATCCTCTTGAAATTGTCTTAGCTCAGTAGCCAGTGCCCATTTGTTTGTATTAAAAGGGAGGTAATAAAGAATTTAAATAGTAATGATAACATTATTCTTCTTTAAATTTAACCTCCCTCAATAGAAATAATGAAGACTTTTCTTACACAGAATAGATGTCTGGGCAGGCAGTAAGGGTACAGGGCAGTGCTACAGCTGCATGAGAGGGATGGCATTGCTCTGCAGATTTACTGCACTTCAGGATAAGCAGATAGAGCAGAAATGCAAACGGCTGTGTAGGTGAGCAGGTGAGACGTGACATTGACCAGACACTTTAAAGATAGTTTACAAAAAGAGACAGGATTGGTATGACCTTCTCCTGACTCCCATGTTATTTATTCTGTAATGACGGGTTAATGATTCTCTATAGCAACCACCCCAGATTGGTTCAGGAATATCTGTGGCTCCCGAGAGACTCACTTGAAGCCACCCCTGTCTTTATGTAATCATTCATCTTATCTCAGAGAGGCTTGAGACTATGAGGTAGGCTATAGAATAAATATGATAGGAACTTTATTGCTTGTATCTTCATTCCCAGGAATACCTAACTTCTTGGGGTACAGAAGAATCAGCACTGGAAAGGTAAAGGAGATCAAGAGCTGACAAGCAAAGAAAGGGGAGGCAGAGAGAAGAAAAGGTGTGTGGCAAATGAAGGTATTTATAGTGGCTTTATGGCCTCCTGCTTCAGGGGGTAATTTTCACTACGAGTCTGTAAAGTGTCTTTGATGAGTCCCAGAGTCAGCCAGGACTTAAAGCTGAACCTGTCAACACCTCCTTCTTAAACAGAGGGCCCCAAAAACACCAAAGGGTCTTGATAAATCTAGACCTAACTTTTATAAGAAGATGTAGGTGACTGTAAAGCTTTGCAAAAACAGAGAAGCCACAGAACTTGTTTAGTAAAATGCAAAAGAATTTGAAATAAATCCCCTCTCTGTTGATCTGTCCCATAGAGAGGCCCCTTTCTTCTCGCCTCCCCTCTCCAAGCTCTGGGTTAAGAGCCTTTTTGTTCTCCTCATCATTCTGACCCCTGCTTCTGTGTTTACCCCAGTGGCTCCCAGTGCATGCAGAAGCCCATTTCTCTCCTGGTTTCCCCCATCCTGTTCTATTGCTCTCCTGGAAGATATAACCTTGCACCAGCCTGGAACACAGCATCCTCATCTCCTGCTTCTCAACCACATTCAGTGAAAGGACATAACAGACACTGAACACTGATCCCAAGGTCTTCTGCATTTCTTACTGGGCTGCAGGGAATTCCCAGCAGGGTGCTGGGCAAAGGATGCCCCCCATCCATCATATGGATGCTCTCCACATGAAAGACATGACACAAGGAACCGTGACCCCCATAGAGGAGGGGCTGGAGTCCAGCTGGCTTGTGCTGCACAGCTGACATATCACCCAAGGCCTATATGCAGGTAACCAAACCCTGCCCTTCTCTCCATGGTTAAGTAAGATGAATACAACATTTTCTTTCCCTGCATTTGCTCTACTCAGTTGATTACTGTTGGATAAAAAGTGTTTCAGCCTCTGGATTTTATTTTCTTAGTAATTTTCGTGGTTTTTTTCTGAGTGTTAACACATTTTGAAAAATTGCTGTTGCAGAACATGCCCAGAGGTGTGACTATCTCAATGTATTTTAATTTCTCAGTTTGTAAGGCAGAAAGGACTTCTCCAGTTATATGCTCTACCTCCATACTTAGAATAGGCCAATGATTTGTAGAGAAGAAGCTGTCTATATAAACCCCAATGCTTTATTTTAGAAGGCGTTCATTAAAAATGAAAGTGCTGTGGAAGTATTAAGTGTAAATAATTTACAAGAGCACATGAACATAAAACCAAATAAGGATTAGAAATCTTTCTTAATGTGTCCTATATTGTCTCATGTACTGGAACAAAAGGAAAATTTTGAAATTTTAATTTTCTGGACTAAGGTATTTGGCAGTACTGATTCTCCTACACCAAGAAATCTCCTACACCAAGAAATCTCCTACCACAGGAGCAAAGGCTATCAGCACTGAATTGTGAGAGACAGTTTAGTTATTTGTCCAAATTTGAATACAGTTAAGATAATTCTAATAGATTATCACCCTTTCCC
This sequence comes from Machaerirhynchus nigripectus, assembly GCA_013397975.1. NCBI lineage: Eukaryota > Metazoa > Chordata > Aves > Passeriformes > Dicruridae > Machaerirhynchus > Machaerirhynchus nigripectus. Next base: position 296,891 of record VZRQ01009573.1, read on the forward strand.
ATTAAAAAAAAAAAATATATATATACATATATATATATATATACACGGGCATATTCAAAGCATGCACTGCTTTGAATATGCCCCAGCCAGAAGAAATTGCTAAATTCATTGTTCTTAGGGTAGATTTTCTATCTATTACAGGCCACAAAATGTCACCTAATGCACCTCTTATGGTCATCCATATGTTTTTTGGGAAAATATGATCCAAATAGAGCCCACTGCATGTGGGGAGAGAAGGACAACTTTATCTTCCTCATCTCTATCTGACTCCCAAACATGTGATAATATTTTTGCGATATTGCAGGTACTATAATACTTATAAGGACAGAATTCCTTGGTTTGACTGAGCATGCTCTGAAAGCTTCAGTTCTGTGGTCACAGCATATAAATAAGTACATGAAAAATCTCTAATGCCTCTTTTAGAATCTTTGTATATGAACATAAGCCATAAGACAAGAGCAAAAGTGAGAGTGAATTTTATATAACAAGTAAAGTAGGACTGCAAGTTGCTTGTATGGTGGTACAAAATCCTTATATTCTTTTTTTTTTGATTTCTTTAAAAGCCAAAAAGCCTTTCCTCAAACGAAGAGACATCAGCAACAATACACAGTTTAATGTCACATGGAGGAGATGTATAAGAATAATTAGAAAGACATCATTGCTTTTCATATTCATGGGGTGTTTTCCAAGCTCGGAAAGAGTTTGGAGGTGGACAGAGGGGCTGTAGCTGCCCAGGCTTCATGGCTTGTATATAAATATTGAGATTATCATGTCTTAGAGTTTCTTCTCCCCACCCTGTGTGAATTTACACTTCTCATCATTCAGTTCATAAATTTTCTTGTTGATAAGGATGCTGTTACAGCACTGGGTTGGAAAGAGGGGAAAGAATTCAATTGCCTAAATACTGAAGTGGTGCTTTAGACATGCCAGGTTATCCAAAACATTCCCATGACGGGGTAGATATGACAGAGCAACTTCTGGAACAGCAACTCAAAACCAAATGGGATATCCCGGGGAATCTTCTGTAATGCTAGACAACTTAGTTTAAACAACAGACGCCCATCCTGTGGGACATGGGTGAGAAAGATGCAAAATGGTTTATCAGGCATGCCTCGAATGTTGCAACAGTTTTGGATAACTGCAAAACTCTCTTTAGCACAAGAATTAACTTAACACAGCTCTTTGGAACATATTTGATACCGAAAAAGATGTGAGATTTATTTTTCCTTTTATTGTCAATAATTGCATCTGGAAAATAAAGGCTGAAATATATTCTCTATGGAAGGAGACACCCCCTGCCAGTAGGTGAGTCAGTATGTTTAAGAATTAATTTTTCTTCTGGAGAGCATCAAGGGTGACAATATTACCAAACAAGATGTTGTCGGCAATGCCAACAGTTAAGTTCTGTGAATTTGATACTTAGTTTCACCAAAGTTTACTTAAAAAAATAAGATTGGATTTTGGAAGATAAATCATGCATTTCTTCTTCTCAGAGTGAAGACCCTTTGAAAGAAAGACTGCTGGAGCACTTCATTAACTCTTGAATTTGTGCATTTCAGACAAAGTTCCTGGCTTTCTTGTCTTTCAATGGAATAGATTAATTTTGGTCATTCCCCCTTCTCTCCATCCTTTCAATGTGTCCCAGGAATACATCCCATTAATTCCAGAAAAAGATATCTCCCAAGTAAATATTTTTTTTCAGAAGCATAATAAAGATTAAAGTAGGGAGACAGGAGTGCTTCACTGATATTAAAACCCAAACCTATGAAAATTGATTAAATGGCAGACTAGAACTTTTCTGAAATTGGTGACAACTATGTAGTTTGCCTGGTAAATAGTAGGACACCTGCACCATCAGAGGACAAGCAGGCGCAACAGTAAGCCTTTAATTGATAGATTGCTGGTAGTCGAATTAAAGATTGTGTTGTTGTTATTAAAGAGGTTTTTTATAAAATTTTCCCCTGTGAATATATAACTCCAAGGAAAATTAAATGTGTCTTACAGAAAGCTCGTCTTCGTTTTGCAACTTGATTAATTATATTTTGTTAATTGGCCAATATAGAACAGCAACTTTTCACTTTTTTTTAATACACAGAATGGGCAAATAATCAATATTACAGCAGAATTGCAGTATAGGCACTGTGAAGTTGACCTGTATATGTACAGAAATTCAATTTAAAGAATTATAGAATGGTTTGGGTTGGAAGTGACCTTAAGAATCATCTAGTTCCAACTGCCTTGCCATGGACAGGGACACCTTCCACTAGACCAGGTTCCTCAGAGTCTTGTCTAACCTGACCTTGAACACTTCCAGGGATGTGACAGCCACATCTTCTCTGGACAACCTGTTCCAGTGTCTTACCACCCTCACATTGAAGAATTTCTTCCTAATATCCAATCTAAACCTACTGTGTTTCAGTTTGAAGCCATTCCCCCTTGTCCTGTCACTATATGCCCTTATGACATATGACATGCTTGTTATGTCAGACATAGGATTTTTCTGCTTTTCCCAGGTGCAAAATAAGATCCTTTTTAAGAATAACCTACAGATATAATCTACAGATTCAACACATACTGTTTTTAGAGACTTAGGTCTGTACCTCACATGGGCTATGTAGCCAAGAGTTCAAGGTGCAACCTAAAGCCATTGCATCATATTTTAATTTATGAACAGAACACTGGCATGTGTGGGGTAGCAAGTAATACCATCAGCAGTGTGGAGGTAGCTTTGACACATGTTATGACTAAATAATAATGGCAAATTATATCGTGTTAGCCAGTACTTAGTAACAGCTCACCTGTGCTAAGCAAAGTTTGAGTAGATGACCCTGAAGCATGAGACACATATTTTGGTCTGTCCTAAATCCATCCTTATCAGAAACTGGAAACATTTCCTTGTTGAAATTTTTGTTCCCACTGCAGAATTGCTAAATGTCCATCTATGACTTTTCCACAGTATAAACTCACTTAATTACTATTGAATAAGAAACCACTACCCTTGGAGGTTAATGACATGTTTTACAGACCACAATTGCAGGCTGTTCATTTCTATAGGAGGATAGAAAGCACTGAAAAAAAACCCCAAAATTGTACTTCAGATGCAGTGAACAATTTTGTTTGGGTGTTTGAAGATGAAAGGCTGAGACTGCTGTTGTCTGTATCAGTCTGTGGTATGTCTGTCACCTTAGCTGGTCACTGGAGGTCATTTTTTTCTCAGTTGAGAGAGATATTTCTTTGCTCTGATTCATCTGACCTTCTTGGGATGTGTGTGATGAGTTGAATTGCACCTTGAAGTGTCCAAGTTCTGTGAAATGAGCCCAGTGTCACCAGGCAGGTGCATACACCTGCACTCAGAGTGTCTGCCTCAAATGCGAATTCCTCCCTCTACAACAACTTAATTTTCTGGTTGCCCTGTTCCTTAATACACTTTGGAGTCTTGAGTGTGCCAGTTGACCAGAGACTACCATAACACCTAGATTTTCCTGGTGATAAAGAGGACTAGGTTTTCTCTTATTTCTTTTTCATCATCATTTATGGTCAGATTTGCATGCTTGTTTTTTTCCCCCTTTGTTTTATTTCACCTGGTGTTTTCAGAGGTGAGAACTGCCCCTCCTACACCAAAATTTGACATGAAGATTTCAAAAATACATTTAGTAAATAATTTGCAGGATTTTTTGAAACTTGGCTTTCCAAAGAGTAAAGTTCTGGATTCAAAGTGGGAAGATGTGGGTGTGTATCCCTCGAGCTTTCCTTTGCCTGATGGGACTTTTAGCACAGTGGAAGGAGATGTGTCCTGTTTGCTTGGTTCTGCAGTGCATCAGAAACAAAAGAAAAAAGGAAGCCTGGAGGCAATTCTGCTTGAATACTGCAATGTATCTAGGTACAGATCTTAGAATTGGTGATGAGATCTCTAAATGGTCAGAGCCACTGACTTTAGTAGTCCCAGGAATGCTAGAGATGCTAGAATGACTATAAAAAACCTGAGTTTTGTCTTGTAAAATATTTTATTCTGATTTATGAATTATGTGGTTTTAAAAGGCTTTAAAGTGACCATATTGTCTTTTAAATTGAAAACCTCTTGCTATATAAATTAAAAAAAAAAAAAGAACAGAAAAGAAAAGAAAAGAAAAGAAAAGAAAAAAAAAGAAAAGAAAAGAAAAGAAAAGAAAAGAAGAAAAGAAAAGAAAAAAGAAAAGAAAAGAAAAGAAAAGAAAAGAAAAGAAAAGAAAAGAAAAGAAAAGAAAAGAAAAGAAAAGAAAAGAAAAGAAAAGAAAAGAAAAGAAAAGAAAAAAGAAAAAAAAGAAAAGAAAAGAAAAGAAAAATATGCTTTATTTTAAGGGGTTACAGACTCAAACTAGAAAATTTTGGTGGAGAACTGGAGATTTTTCATCCCAAAACAGCTTCTTGGAATTTTTCTCTTTATATATAGACTGGAATTTTCAGTGGAAACATCTCTGACTACATCTATTAATATTTTGGAGCATGGCTTTTGATGGTTCCGAAGAGATCTGTCACTTCTAAAACACTTGGGCCTCATCTCTACAGAAAAAGTCATGAGAACTTATCCAAATTACATAACTATATGAATGTAAAGTGATTTAAGTAAGCTAATTCATATACACATTGATTTCCTAATAATATGTATTTACATTGCTTCGTTAAACCATTAAAAATTAATTTGGAATTAATTTCCTGCAATCTCCCATGCAAACAAATTCTTACAGAAAGAGGTGATTACTTCTCTTTGAGCTGGCATATAACTAATCTATCTGCCTAGATATTTAGCATGCAGTCATTTGTGACAGATTAGAAATCTTAAAAAGATACATGGACAAAAGCAGTGAAGATATGAGTTCTATCTGCCTGTGCTCTGCACAAAAATACTATCCCAGTGCTTGCCATATTTTAGTAAATACTGGCTAAGCCCTATAGTGAGGTAGCATGGCCATGGGCCACCTCTGCCCACACTCTAAGCTACAAAGCCTGTAGAGTGTAAGTGTTTAAGAAATGAATGGATGTGGCACTTGGAGCTGTGGTTTAGTTGACATGGTGGTGTTCGGACAAAGGTTGGACTTCATGATCTCAGAGGACTTTTCCAAACTTAATGATCTCATGATTCTAAAGGTCATTTAGAGGAGCTGGCACAGGGTCTGTCCTACACTAAGTTTAGGGTGAGGGTGGTGAGGCACTGGTACAAGTTGCCTGAAGAAGCTGTGGCTGCCCCATCTCTGGAAGTGTTCAAGGCTAGATAGGATGGGACTTTCAGCAACCCGGTCTAGTGGAAAGTGTTCCTGTCCCTGGCAGGGATTTTAAGACTTTAAGACGATCTTAAAGGTCTCTTCCAACCCAAACCATTTTATGACTCCATGAGTCTATGAACTCAGTACAAGTCATGGAAAACCCCTGGCTCTGCTGATGTATCCTTTTTCCTGTGATCACTTCTTTGCCCAACAGGAGATGACAGTAGAAACAGCATTGCTTACTCTTGCACCTGGGAAAGTATAATAGTAACTTTCATTTCCTTTTGCTTCCCAGAACTGACATGTCCCAAAGGAAGGCAGGGCACCATTTCTCTCTTCCTCTGGAAAGCTGTGCCTCACAGACTGTAACAACAACTCAGCATTTCAAAAAGGTGGTGGTGCAAACAGTGTTTTGACTCTTCACCTTGAGTTCTCTGAATTGAAGGTGATTGCATTGTTAGACTGTTCTGTGCTGACTATTTTTCTTTTTGCTGATAGTAGAGACAGTCTTGGGGCTTCTGAGGACAAGCAGCAAACACCAGTTTCCTTCTCCTGTGTTGCAGTTTCTCAGGCAAAAAGTGCAATTTTGTCATAATAGATAATTTAGTTTTCTCATTGCCGAGAAGAATGAATGCATCAATGGATTGCTTTTCTAGGATTGCCTCTGCAAAGGTTTATGTAAGTACTGATTTGCAGCAGCCCTGAGCAGAACAAGGTATAGTGTCATCAGAAACATCTGTTGATTTTGGAGCGTTGTGTTTTTGGCACCGGCAACTGGAGCAAGTGCAAGTTCATATGGCAGTGTGCTGACACCAGCAAGTATCAAGGCAGACTAACTGGTGGGTAGGGTGAAGTGGTCATAAGCTGGTGCTGTGGATGGGTAACTGGGAATGAGACAGCTGAGTGTGATGGGACTTGGCGCAGTTTGTCCAGAAAAGCCGTGGATGCCTCATCCCTGCAAGTGTTTAAGGCTGGGTTGGATGATACTTTGAGAAACTTGGTGTAGTGAAAGGTATCCCATGGCATAGGAGTTGGAACAAGATGAAGGTTCCTTCCAACCCAAGCCATTCTATGATTCCTTGATTCTACAATTCCATGATGTGGCTACTGGAGGGAGTCGGGGTACAGGCCAAATGCTGAAGAGACTGTAGCGTTTGGGAGTTGACAGAGCTATCTGTTTGTGTGTATGCATATCTAGAGGGGGAAAGTGGGAAACTGATGATCCAGTGGCAGCTACTAGGCAGACTGAGTCTACTTACTGAATGCATCCACATTGTATATATCTATACATAATGATTTTTTCCAACTAACAAGCTTTCCACCTGCCAGAGAACAGAATGAGGCTATTGGTGCTGTTTGTGTTCATGGAAACACTGAATTTGCCAGAACATGCTGTTTCACGTGACCAGGCTGGGCCTATTGGGGGCACATGTTCAGACTTGCTCCTGGTTGGACCTGGGTACATGGAGGTCCTGCTCCTCACCTTAATTGGACTATCAATTTCAGCAACCCCTGAAAGTTTGCAGATAAACCTGGGTGAAACTAGCCATTCAGAGTGAACTTTTCACGGACTTCTCCCTTGTGTTGGACAGGTGATTGTCAGAGGCAGAATGAGTGTTCTGTTTTCTCTATGACTTTGACTGAAGCAATGATGTTGGTTCCAAAGGTCCCTTTCCTTCCTATCAGATGGGTGCTCACAGGCAACAGAGCAGAGAAGGAATGTTGAACATTTTTCAAGCTTTCAGAAACTGGCTTGAACACCACATCCTGTTCTCCTTGGCTTGCTACCTATTTGCCATATATCTGAAGATTTTTTACTCTTCACTGACTCTGATGGGTCCAAATTCCCTTTGCTCTGTTCTTGTCATATATCCTCTGAAGGACCTTTCTCGTTCTGGATTGGTTCAGATCTACAGCTCAGTGTCCTATCTCCTTCAGACCACTTCCAGACACATAAAAGACATTTTTGGAATCCCTACCACACAACCTCTTTGTCTGACAAGAGCCTTTCAAAATCTTTCACAAAGCTCTACTTTCTTGCAAATCCTTTACCACTGAGCCTGCTGAAAAGGAAAAAACCCTCAAGAAATTGGCCTTTGCTTATCAGGCTGACTGAGAAAGAAAATGTTTCCTTGTGTTGTCCTGTCTCCTTGAATGAGGCTGTTTTCTCTTGCCTTACACTTTACATACAAGCTCTGAGAGACAGAGACTGTCATTTAAATCTGTATTTTTCAGTGCTTAGCGCAATAGCTCATGACGAGGCCTCTAGGCATTACAGTAATATAAACAGCAGTAACAAAATAAATAGGATGGATATTCCAAAGGCGTGGCTTAAAAAACTTCCTGGTCACTTCACTTGTCTGTACCTTTATTCATTCAAGGTCAAGGAGGTCAAAGAGCAGAGCTTTCTCAGTAAAATCTCTCAACCTTTCCTAACCCAAGTAATTTCTGCAAGTTCTTTTTATTGTTACTTGTCACATTACAGTTCCGCACAGTTAAAAAATATCGTAGAAGCTACAGTTATTATAGTTATTAACATTTTATGGCCTTGTTATTCATACCTTAAGCTCCTTAAAATTAAGTGGTGCATTTTAAGAGAGCAGCATGTATTTAATTGATTTCACTGTAAAAAGGTTGTCCTACTTCAGTGGTTCCCAGTCTTTTTCCTTGGCTTTTGCTTCTATTAATGATGACAATAGCAATATTATGTCTTTAAGAGAAGTGATATGAAGCAGTTACAATTTTCTTACTGTGCTATCTATCTGTTCTTGGTTGAAACATTTTTCGCTCTTTCATAATCAAACAACATAGAAAGATTTGCAGTGTTCTGAGCTACCTGTTCATGCACATATTTATGTCTGCTTTGGAGTACAATGTACGGATTCATCGGCAGTATAATTGTTCTTGAATTATGCGCCTTTGCCATGGTTTAAGTACATACCCTTGGAGAGCTACCAGGAAGTTGCTGATGTCCAATGAGAGAATTTTATTTTACCCAACTTTTAAATGCCTGTAGAGCAGGTACTTGTATCTACAGTGGTTTCTTTAAGTTCTGCTTCCAACTGCTGTAGAGAAACAGGACTGCTCACTTGAGCAACCTTAGGAATACAGGGCATTTAAGATCAGCCTCCCTCTACACATGCCCTGTTTTCTCCTTTGATTTTGTGAGAATCCTAGAGTAAAATTGTTAAGGAGATAATCCCACGTAGGTCCTGAGTGGTGGGTTCTTTGTATGGCAAAATTCCTCTGTGTTGAGACCCAAATGCTAAATATTTATCAAACATTTCCCTTCAATTTCGTCTATTTTCTCTATCAAGGGACAGAAGCCACCTTATTCTAAGTCCTTACAAAGATGCGAGCACAGAAGTCCTTATTCACCACCAAGGTTGTAATCACTGGAACATAAAACTAAACCATTCTGGTCACTCAAAATTACGGAATAGCAGCTTCCTTATCTGTTCTGACTGAAAGAACTTCAGACACCTGCACTTGGACAATGTAAGCTTATATTTCTATGAGATCAGGAAGGTCAAAACCAAAGAGAATGAAAAAAACATAGGCAATTGAATTACAGAACAGTGATAAAGTCAAAGTAGTATGTGTTCACTTTATCTTTCCCAGACTGCATGAGTCATTACAGTTTTGATACTTCAGTGTACTGGCAGAGATTGATGGAACAGGAAGTGGCCACTCATATATTCGTTTTCATAAAAGGGGGCAGTGAGAAAGGAAAGCAGTATAAATGTAAACCCTTCTTTTCTACGTTGTATACCCATACACCTGGCACGTTTCTTCTCTGTTGGCAGCTTCTACTGTGGACAAAGCCAGGAGCTAAATGTAGTGTGTCTGCTGCCAAACACACTGAGACTAACAGAGGTGTATTGTAACTTGTGCAACGCAGGTAGTATGTCAGGACAGTGTCTAGAAGGTCATGTAACATCTGCCTGTATGTTCCAGTTGGTCTGAAACCTCCAAATATACTCAAAGATTTAAAAGACATGAACGTGTGGCATGGATATGGTTTAGTGGTCGACTTGGCAGTACTGGATTAATGCTTGTACTCGATGATCTTAAAAATCTTTTCCAGTCTAATCAATTCTATCACTCTCTGATTCTAAATGCAGCATTTTTTGCAATCTATAATGCACTGTATTATTCATACAGCTTTATTTTTTCAGGAAAAGTTAAATAATTTAACATTATCTTATCACCAGTTCTCTTTCTCTCAAAATAAAAAGAAATTTTTAACTTCAACTGAAGTATTAGATATTTTCCATGTTCTTCTTCAAGGGTATTGCATAAGCACATGTGGGTCAAAGAAGAGAGCTGCTAGGAAGAAAAGTGTCTGCCAAATATTTTTGAACAATGTATTAACATTATTCAAATTCCTTTTAAAGAGCAGTCCTTCCCCCCACAGTTTCTTCTTGACAGGTGTCAGTTGATGAAGAGATGAGTGCGGGGGTGGGTGTTCTCATCTAAAAGGATTTTAAATAATGTTACTGACATTATTTGAATCAAAATTACTGCCTAAGTAACGTTATAAGGAGTTTTTTCTTTTAAAAGGGTATTCAATTATGCTACATTTCTCAGTAGCCCTACCTTTCTTGCTCCCTTCTCCCTGCTATGTGGGACATGTGGATTTGCATTTTCCTGGGGTATAAGATGCCATAATGGCACATGATGGGTCGCTATTATTAAACTGAACATTTCACAAACATTGGTCTATGGAGAGACCAGTGAGCTTCAAGGGCCTGAAATGCTGACTTGGTTTGTTGTTAGCCTGTGACAGTTCAGCAATTGTGTTGCTGTGGAGAGATCGGGGTCTTCAGACATTGGGTATGAGTGATTTGGTTTGCACTGTTTAAGAAGAGCTGAGAAATGACAGAGGATTCCTGGCAGAAAATTTCAAGTGAACTTAAGACCACCACAGTTATGCTCTGTGCCATTTCTCTTTCTGCATTTCTTTCTGATCTATATTTAAAAAAAAAAAAAAAAAAAAAAAAAAAAAAAAAAAAAGTGATTTTCAGCCTCTCTGGGTGGCTCTTTTTGAAGTAAAACTAATAGCAGGTTTTTTTCCTTAAACTTGCCCTAAAATTAGAAATAATAACCCCATGATTCTTCCATTGAATTTATTTGTGCATTTCTTTTGAGATGCCAGCCAAGAGCCTAGCATAGTTTTATTACAGAGTGGCAGATGACTTGTTTGAGGAAAATTCTCCATTTTAATAACTGTTCAAAACTAGATGTTGTTGTTAATAAACACAAGAATTGTGTTCTACTCAATTCTTTGCAAGGAAGAACAAGTGAAACGGGGAAAGTAAGAATAAGATTCCATTGAATTCTATGTCTTATTCTGCTGGTAACTCATTATAGAGTAGATCATCACAGAAAAGTTTAGGTTTCGTTTCCATAGTGTCTGTAAACTCATGCAGCAGTGTTAGTATTAGAGGTGCTTGGAGGAAGACTTCAGGGTAAGATTAAAACATTTTTCCTAACAAGGGTTTCCAAAACTCGAAAGGCTGCAGAACTGGGAGTATTTTTCAGAAATTATTCATGTCCTGTATATAGGAGGGAAAAAAAAAAAGGCGCTATAGTCCCTAATGGAAAGAGTATAGGGTTTGCTAGATAATACCTATCAATTTATATGCAAAGTATAAAGTCATATAACTGTGATGGCTCATGACTGAAAACAGTTTTTTGCGGAATATTTAAGAAATGTTGGTATAAGTAAATGTAACTTAAAACAAAAATAAGACAAAAGTTAAATAAAATTCTTCTTTAATAATAAAACTTTAGAAAAACATTGAAAACCTAAGATGCTAAAGAAACCCCAAAATCTAAAAATGTCCCAACTTTGTATAAGTTGGATCATTAAAGTAAATTTTCTAGATATGTAGAAGAATCCTTCAGCCCCTAAAGAAGACATTCTATTCATTGTGTATTCCTTTGCTCTACATCGAATGAAGCTGTGAGAAAAACAATCTATTAGTACATTTTCTCTTCCATAAGCTGAATTTATTGGAGGTTTAGAGATGCTATTCAATGTGATTATGTTATTAGCAATATGCTGGCTGACCGCTTAAACAGATCAAAAATTATTTCTGCATGCTTTGTGTGATTTAGAGATTTCATTTTTAATACCTATGCAAATATTATCATATAAATGTGGGGGGAAAAAGGTTCCTAGATCTGCTGTGATTTTCTATTAGACAAACAACCACCTAGGCAGGTAAATATTCTATGGCATGGCCAAGGAAGGGAGGCAGTGAACACAGCAGAAAGCAGAATCTGGAAATTTGTGTTTGAAAGAAGCAGACCTAATACCTCTTTTTCTTCTTTTTCTCCACAAAGGTCCATAGAGGATAAGATTTTCTAGGTGACTGAGAAAGCTGAGATGACCCCAGTTTGCTCTAAAATGTCTATTTTGGAGGATTTTACTTCATCTTTTCATCCTCACTAATGAATATTTATATAGTATTCTATCTTTGTGAGGTGCTTTTCAGATATGATGAAAAAGACATGATCTCTGTCTCAGTCAAGAATAATAACTAGACATGAAGGAAAGTGGGTGGGAAAAAGGTTTATAACAAGTAAGGGTAATTGGCTGGCAATTGCGTATAAATTTTGGAACATAAACTTAGCATCCAGACAGAGAGAAAAAGAGGAATAGTTTAAGTGCTAAAAAAGACATTTGAAAGTGAGGAAAGTAACCCCCAACTCAACAGAAAAGAGTGAACTACAAAAATGTATGCGAAAAAAAGTGGAAGACTTGGGATTGTGAGTTTCTAATTGTTTGCACATCTTAGTAGGCCCAAACATTGTCAGAAGACTAGGATAAAAGGTGGGACTTCAGATTCTTAGGTCCTTCCCTTTATTTTTCTCCACTCCACTTCTCATGTTTACATGTCTTGGTTGATAACTAGTGCCTGGAAATGCAAAAGATGGGCAGCAAGACAGACAATGTCTAAGCTGTAAGTCTGTGATAATTCATACATTTTTGATCTCAGGAGATCCCAAAGAATACAAGGAAAGAAAATGCTCTTCTCTGAAGGCTGTCACACACGAGGGACACATATAAATCTCTCCTGCATGCTGTCTTCCTCCAGAGAAAGTTGCTAGCAAGAGACAAGCCGATCAGCAGATCAGAAGTTTGGCTTCCACTCAGTGTAAATTTGGAAGAAAAGTTTAGGGATATATAACAGAGAGAAACACTCTATTCAGTTCTTTGTACACTCTAACTCACAGAATGTCTTTTCTGAATATAAGCTGCATCTTGAAATTGGCTCAGCGGTCATTTCTCCCATGCTCCTCTGGGTCTAGATTTTTTCTAGTAGTAGGGTTTTTTTTATAGTTGCTAATTCAACCACAGTTGTGTCCAATTTATGACTGTTGTAACTTGTGGTTCTAGTTTTTCTTCTCTGATATTTTCCCATCCAGTGTATATATAAAGAGGAATCATAAACTGGTCTCTTGCTTTAATAAAAGTTTCTCATTTTCTAGACATTCCAAGTAGACCACTTTTACATCAGACTATACACATACTCCTGATCAAGTTCATATTTGCAGGTGATGCATTTTGAGGACTTTTTCTGTAGCACCAACACTCTGTTACTATTTCAACACATACCTTCCTGTAAGTATCATATTATTCATCCTATCTTCTTGCTCTTCCAGCACCTAAGAATCTTTTCCTCACTTTTCCACAGAAGTGTGCAGTTATGGTGACATGTGCATTTTTCACCTCTACACTGCACTGCTGTTTTTCATTGCATATATTGCTGAATGGAAGAAAATAATGTACAGTCTCAGCTAGTTACTGACCTCCCCTATGTATCAAGATGAGCCATAAACGTATCTGTTGCTCTCTTGGCAGCTGGTGAACTCTGCTCTTCAAAGAAATTCATACATAAGGCTTCAAATACCTTAGAGATTTCCCTTCTGGGTGCCTCAGCAACTGCTGGAATAATTTCTAGCTATTTAAGCATAAGTCATAGAGCAGGCAGAAAAAAAATCCTTTCATTGGAGATGAACAGGTTGACTGCACTTCCTGAAAACACCAGCACGGGACTGAACTACTTCCTGACTGCATCAAGAGGTTTCCTGGTTTGATTAAAATCTTCCATAATAAACAGAATGGAATTTGTGACTACTATCTCCACATAAAAATTCTTTTATCTGGAAGAGAACTTTGCCCATCAATTAGCTGCTAAACACTGATATATTCTACTGATGGTAACCACCTCAAAGAGAAGTACAATATACACTCTACTCACTGGAGTACCAATCACGGAATTTTTGCTTTTCAGATCAGTGCATTTTATTTTAAGCAGGAAGAACATGACTATTATTGTAGTCCATGACATTTGCAGAGATGTCCAAAGTGAATATTTTTTAAAATCAAAATAAAGCTTCTCTGGAGTCCAGTTGGTGTTTATTAAGCTCTTCTGTTAAAAAAAATTGCTTGGACCTTTTCTTGTGTTTACAAAAAGAAAATGAATGGAGATACATAGCCAAGCAGGAAGCAAAGGAAAAAGAGGAATTAGGAAATTCTCATATTAAAATAAATGGTTTTTTAAAGATTTTTTCCCTTCTTATTAAACCAATAAATTCTCTGTAAAGTGACAGGGTGATATCTGGAGGGAGTTTTAGGGATTTTTAACAAAGTGCTGTATATTTTCTTTGATTACACTTAACAGAAGATGGAAAAGTAAATAACTGATCGTAATGATCAGGTGGAGCTCACTGCCTGAAAACAGCCTAGCCAAGCACTTAGCAGGATTCTCAAGGACATGCACTGCGCTGCAACATGCAGTGGTGGAAGAGTCAACTAGTGTGCACAGATGTTTGCAAGAATGCTGCCTACAACCCAACAGAAAATTTGAAAGATAAGGGCATCAGTTTTTTTTTACTACCTCACAGTGCAGGGAGAGCAAGGAGAGACCCAGAGCTGGTGTATGCATTTCTCGATGCACACAGGTGGGAATTAAGGAACTGCAGGTACTGGTGTGGGTACCCACAGTGGTATGGCCAGCACATGTCCAACAGGAAGGTTTTGAAAATGGGGAAAACAGCTCTGAGGAGAGGGAGGTGTGCTTGTAACTACCATGTCCTGGGAGAAACTGTGTGCACTCAACCCAGGGAAGTTGGTGGGTGAAGGTGTTTAAAAGACATGGTAGGTGTAGTGCTTAGGGACACGGTTTAGTGGTGGACTTGGCAGTGCTGGGTTAATGGTTTAACTTGATAATCTTAATTGTTTCAGCCTAAACAATTCTACCATTCTGTGATTCTATAACTCTGTGTCTGCGTGAGTGTATGTGGGTGTGATTAAAACACTTGGGGAATAGTTACGGGAGGATGGCTCAAAAAGCGTAGGTGTTGTTAGCATTTTGCACGTGTCAGGTGTTGTGGTTTATTTGTGTTATTGCTGAATTGATCCTGACTGTATAGCTCACTGATTGCAAGATAATGACGAGTCACTAATGCATCGACATACCTACTTGATACTGATTTGATTTAAACCACATGAATTGAGAACAATTTTGTTTCCCTGAAACACCTAGGAAAGGAGTTATTGGTTTTGAGGCATAACAGTGAACTAATCTGGGGGCAAAAATCAAATCTAAAGAGAATGGGGGGGGGGGGAATGAAAAAAAAAACATTTTTATTTTTAAAATTCTTATTTATAGTAATTGCATTAATTTTCAAAGTGATACCTTATGAGAGGATGCTTCCAGACCCTTTCAGCTAAACTAAAACTGAAAGACTCTCAGAAAATGCTTTCCCAGGACATTTCTAGCTCAGCATCATACAGAAAAGTACCAGTTTCAAAGGGCTCAGGTAAGTGTCTGCACTTTTTGTTTGGTAAATCACCCTGGCCTCCTAGCTGGGGAAATTCAGACCAGATTCTGGCTCAATACTCCATTTCATGATTTCAAGTCTGTCTCCAATTGAACTTTAGAAACGTATACTGAGTGAAGGGTAATTAGTACAGATCAACAAAAAGATAGACACCGATAAAGTTAAACGCTAACGGAAGCTTCTATGATGATGCTTTTCTGCACATAAAGAAAGTAAATTAAGGTGTCAAGCTGTGAGATATCTACCAAATAGGCTACCCAGAAAGTACCAGAATGAAAAGTACAGCCAGAGGTGGTGGAAAAGAAATATGCAGAGGTTTAAAAATATATACATAGAAAGAGAGAAAGAGAGTAAAAGCAATTGAGAATAAGTACAGTGGAACACCCACTGAGTTTGTTTGGAACTAATCCCATCCATTTTTATTTTTATTTTATTATTTTTTTCTGAAAACTGTAACCACTGATTCTTTCTTGGTGGCCTCTTTGCCTCTTTTAGCTGCTTAAAAAAGTGTAATCAAAGAATTACAGCACAGCACCACCTACGGTTGATAAAACTCCTCAGAACCACAGTATTGAGGCATCAGGCTATGCTCAGGAGAAAGTAGGCTTTTTATTTAAAAAATAGTAAAGGAGAGCTGAAGTAGCAGTAATGGAAGGGGTGTCTCATATGTAAAACATGGGTTGCAAAATGAATATCTATTTTCAGGGCCGCATCCATGAATAAAACTACACAAAAAGCGTAACCGAGTGAAGTTTATCTAAAGTAAAGGAGTAGGAAAATACTCCACTGACACAGGGGAAGACTGAACACATTACTAATATGAACAGTCTAATAGCTATAACACGAGTCAGGATATCATCATATTCCATCACCTTAAAAAATATCAGCTTCAGCAAGCCTTGCCACCTCTAGCTGTAAGCAGTGATCTTCTATATTTTTGGAGGTTTCTGTGAACCCATTAACTTCTTAGCAGAAATGCTCTTATTATGCAATGAGCTCAAAAATGGTAAAGCCAAAGCACTATTTTGCCTAACTGAAAATGATATCAAAAAGCAACAGTTGCTGAAACACGAAGATAATATTCTTGGCCAACTCCTTCCTAAGTGATACACTTTTTCTGCTTTTTACTTTTCTCCTTAACCTTTTCATCCCTGTCTTTGAGAGGATGTATTCATGATATGCCTGATTCTCCTGTCATAGTTGTTTGTTTTCAAAGAACTAATTCTGCTCTTGAACAAAGAGTTATTTCTTTGTTCACTGAATTACACCTGTTTTACTTCAGTGTGAATGAAAGGAGTATTAAACTGTTTCTGAGGATACTACAGAGGCAATAACAAACTACTGCAACAGGGTGTACATCAGACAGAGAGATGAGATGTCAGTCCACAGTTCTGGCAGAGGAGGTTGCCATGGAATTATAGATACTTTCTAGATGTGAAAAATGCTATTTTGATATCTCTTGAATTGGATAAGGAAATATTTGTCAGTAAGTTTGGGACTTGCATCATCAAGGTTTAGCTCTCTAAAGCTAGACGTGATTCAGAATACTGAGGGGACCTCATTGCTGTCTAAAAATTCCTCATGCAGGAAAGAGGAGGAGCAGACACTTATCTCTCCTCTGGGATGACCAGTGACAGGACCTGAGGGAATGGCCTAAAGTTGTTTCAGGGGAGGTTTAGGCTGGGTATTAGGTAAAGTTTCTTCATTCAGAGGGTGGCTGGGCACCGGAACAGGCTCCCTGGGGAAGTGGTGACAGCACCAATCCTGACAGAGTTGTTCAAGAAGCGTTCGGACAATGCTCTCAGGAACATGGTGTGACTCTTGGGGATGGTGCTGTGCAGGGCCAGGAGTTGGACTCGATGATCCTGATAGGCCCCTTACAAGTCAGCATAATATGTGTGATTCTGTGTCTGATTCTGATTCAGGTTCTGCCTACGGTCAGTAGGAAAACAGAGACATCCTCAAAAGGTCTGCTCATGTTCATTATTGTGAATATTCAGGTTAGGATATCTTTCTAAATAGCTTTTGTCTACTGAATAGATATAGAAGGAACCTCATCTTGGCCTACAAACCTAATTTTTCATGGTGTGAGTTCAAGGAAAATGGATTTTACATTTCATCTTATTTTAGGAGGGAATTATTTGGCCTTGTGCTTAACCTTCAAAAGCTAGAATACAGCAAAATAGGTTCTCAGATAATCCAAGGAAGAATCAACTCATTAGTGACCAGGTGGGAACTCCAGGTTTAAACAACCTAAGTAAGTGAAAAGAAACAGCATCTCAAGATTGACATAGCATTATAAAAAACAACCTCCACTCTGCAAGATATGGCAGGATTTGGGTAAAATATTCTCTGACACCATTTTGAAAATCTTCCTTGAAGGCAACTTATACATTACTCATGATCAGGCACCAAACAGTAGAATGACAGACTAATATTCCCTTCAGTTTGGGGATATATTAATAACATACCTCAACATCAAATCTGTTTTCAGCCAATTGGTTTAAACATAGCTGGTCTGAGAGGAAGCTGAAGTTTGTTACAGAAAAAGCTGTTCAGGTGTGTGTAACCTCTGAGCATGCTTGCTGTTGTTTAGATGTGGGAAAAAATATTTTACTACTTTTTATCATACTAAAAAGAAAAAAATCCAGGGAAGGTGACAGCCTTGTTCATCAAATGAGGAAACACAGTCTTCAATTCAGTGAATGATTCCAAGTAATGGCATGCAGAAGATCATTTCAGTGACACAGAGAGAAGAGGAAGAATATTTCTTTTGTTAATTACAACAATTAAATTCTGATGGATAGAACATTTAATGGTACAAAATAATTACAGAAGGATTGCCTAACTTAGTTATTTCACTACTTAAAAATTTGAGAGAGAAACTTTTCTACTCTGCAGGATGCACAGTTCTGCTACCAGGAATTTCCAAGTGCTGGTAGCGAAGCTGAACAAACTGGTTATTTCATTATCCTAAAGTCCTTGAGAAACAGGAACCCGAATCAGGGCCTCATGGGTATCTAAAACACCCATGTGAGGTGCTTTTTTGGTTTCCCAGTCACTTCAAGATGGGAAATGCCCAATTCCAAAAAACAGCTGGTGGTGGTGGGAAGACCATTTACAAGGGCATGTAGGCATAGGACAAGGGGGCCTGGATTCAAGCTGACAAAGCACAGGTTTAGAATAGATATTAAGCAAAAATTCTTCACTGTGAGGATGCTGAGGCGCAGGAACAGGTTGTCCAGATAAGCTGTGAATGCCTCATCCCTGGAAGTGTTCAAGGCCAGGTTAAATGGAGCTTTGGGCAACCTGGTCTCGTGGAAAGTGTTCATGCCCATGGCAGAGAAGCTTGAACTAGATGACCTTTACCATTGTACGATTCTATGACCAAACCATTGTATGATTCTATGACCGTTTGAGATCCAACAGTGTAAAGGGCAATTGGAAATGGCTGCCAAGTTATAGTTCCAGTCTGAAAAAAAGCAATGTGACAGGATTTTTCAGTAGGCATTCTCCTCATATGATGAGAAATTGGAGAAAAAAGATAAATAGCTTCTCGTCAATAAGCACAGTCACTTCAACTAAAGAGAGAAAAAATCTATATAGTGTATTCTGAAAAAGCAATAATTATATTGTGTTTCTTTATCTAACTCTGAAATTTTCAGAAGGCTGAGCTTGCACTTAAAAGAAAAAAAATCAAAGGAGACTAAGTAGCCTGAATTTACATCAGGGAGCAAAGTGAAATCTTCTCTGAACAAGGGAGCAAAGTGAAATCTTCTCTGAACAAGTGATTATCAAATTACAGACCTGTCACTACAATTTCCTGAAAGGGTCAGCACCTTCTCTTGTTCCTGACAGAAAAAGAAAGTGTGACAGTCTTGATCAATATCTCCGTTAACAAAACAGCTGGCTAATAAGAGGACTTATGACAGACAAAGGTTTGTTTCAAGGCCATAAAATAATTGTTTTTTAAAAAATGTGGTTTAATTTCCTTGTTTTGTTCTCCTTTTCTAGTTTGTTGAATAGTTTTCATTAATCTGAATTTTCCTTTTTCAAGCTTCAGACATGTGTGTTCAAGACTAAATTTTCAAAGGTGCACAAAAAAGAATAATCAGAAGGCCATATAAACTAAAACAAGAACATTTTTGTTATCTGGCAGTTGTAAAAGGACAACTATGCTGAAAGGAAATTTTAGCACATTAAATACATATCCATGACACTTTCCTTTGATGTACCCTCTCCTGTTTCCCCATCTGATTCATACTGAGAAAAACCCAGGGGTTACAGGACAAAGTGGGCAGACCTGTCCAGCAGAAGTTAATATCCATCGTTTAGTCATTTTCCTTACATTAGTGCTGTCTGAATTCCAGCTGATGAAAGTCCAAAGAAGCTTGAGCATTTTTATAATACTTTTAAATCTTGCAGTGACTTCTTTTAACCTAGAAGCACCCTTCTTTAGAAACCAAACCCCTTTCCTTTAGGTTTCCAGGGACCTCCCATGGAAGTGAATTTCAGTTCAAGGCAAATTCATGGAGTCTGACCAGTCAAGCCCTTCAGTCTTTCCTCTTTAGGAAACAATAAAATTTATTTGTTGCACGAGGATAGGGTCTCTCAAAATGGAAACGTATGCACATGCCAGTGGTGCACTGCAATAAGAAGTGCACTGATAAACAAGAGCTGTGCAGACCTTGATGATATCCTAAGCCCTGCCTTTGCAAGCTTTTTCCCGTAACTGCTGCCCTTACCAGCATTTGTTTGGTCACAGCTGGATTTAGAGGACAGCATCAGAGTTCCCTCTTATTCTACCATGCGCAAAGAATTCTGAAAAGGATTAGATCTCAGATTTCCCCTTCTGTGTAGTCATAACATTTAAAATACCATTAAACCTTTGCTTTTGCGGCTCTGTGGGTTCCTCTACCCTACAGCTTACCACATTTCAGAGTCTGCAGGGGTTCATATTGTACTCTGAGCTTTGCGTAATGTTGTAATGTTTCCATAAAGCCATTATGTGGAAGAATGTTGCAAGCTTTGTTTTTTATTTTTCTATGGCAGTTTTGTGTGACACTTATTTATATACCTTATTATGTATTGTAGTCTCTAGCGATCATTTTTCATAGTGATCTAACTTGTCTGGTATTCTTCCCCTAAAGGCTCTAAACACAGTGGCTCTAAATAATCTCAAGGCTTTAAAGCTGAGCTGTTCTGATGCTGCATTCAGCAGCTAAAGCTTTCCACTTGAGCTATCATCTTTGTGTGTGGAGTGGCAGCTGCAACTGATACAACTCAACATCTTATGTGACAAAAGCTGCTCTTCTGGGAAGAAGAACCACCCCAAAAGATGCCTCTTGGCAATGGCACACGTTGATCTGGAGGAACACGCCAAGTTTGTGCATGTGGATGGATGAACTTCCCTCCGCCTCAGCCCCAACCTGCCTGGGATGAACTGCAAACTATGCTTTGTTAGAGAATGTTGAACCTGAGTGACACTGATGTGACCAAAACAGTGGTGTTTACATAGGAGATTGCTCCTATTGTAAAATATTTGTGTCCAAACTTGTTAAAAGTCAGTGAAAAATTACCTTAACAAGTGCTCTACCCTAGAAACTTTGCTAGGTGTCCAGTATATGTATGTATTTTTTTTTTTTTTAACACACATTATTATGTTAAGCACCTCATGACAAAGTCATTCTGGGGAAAATGAAGAGAGATGAAATGGAAGGGAAAACTGGAGTTTACATTTTGGTGGCTTCTGTTTGTGTTTATATTCCCACCCCCTATGGACTTTCCTTAACGCCTTGAGAAACCTTTTATTGAGCCAGAAGAATGCCAGCCTCAGCGGGTTATGGTAGGGCTTACGTTGTTTGATTCAGACTCTCATGCTGCTTCAAATTACTTTTTATCATACATCAAAGAATCTCCAAAATTTGGCATGTTCAAATTACTGTGCTATTCCTGGGTGTTGTTTATTACCATTAAACCCTCAAAGGCTCCAGACTCAATTAGCTGTTTCATTTTATAGCAGCCTTTAGCATCAATGTATTCACGCATGAATCCATCCCTCCCTCCTTGTAGATTCTGAGGGCTATGCTAACAAAGCTCCCTCTGAAGCCTGTACCCTCAATGGCCCAAACGGACCTGGTTTTCCGCAAGGAAAATTCCACAGAAGATGCTAAAGACTTTTGCTAATCACTAGACCTCACACAGTTCACGTGGAATCTCAATTTCTCCGTGGAAGACAAATTGCCTTAAAGATGATTTATTTTGCTCAACTTAGGTTATAAAAAATTCGGGCAGTTTAAATAACCAAATTGCTTAAATTCCCAGTGATTGTAGTAAAGAGATACTGGCATCACTACTGAGCAATTAATTCCTTTCAAGACTAGATATCTGAGATATTTAGGATGGATTGCCTGTGGAGGTGCTACATTCTCTGTGTTGGCTGCAGATAATTACCTCCAATGACTAACTTTCATATGGATAAAATTAGATGATGTGATGATAGATTGACCTTGCACAGGAATGGCAATTTCAAAAGCCTATGAGCATTTGGTTGTACAAACAATGAGATATAAACACGAGACTTTGGTAATAACACCGGTATTTACATACTTCACATTTTTCAGACCACTTGAAAACACCTAATAATTGTTGAGTTCTGAGGGTTTTGTGCTGGTTTTTTTTTTCTTTTCTTT